>BMAV01013647.1:0-257119 GCA_019973955.1 Trichonephila inaurata madagascariensis | reverse complement strand
TTTATTGGCTCACAAATTGTAAAGTGACTGCAACCACTATGCTTATTGTTGTGGATCATTTGAAAATTATGTCACTAATTTAAAAGAAAGATATTTTCTGATACAAAATAAATTGATTTTCCTACTTGGACGTTGCAGTCAAATTTTATGGAACTGTTTGAAGTTTCAATGCTATAAAAATAAATCTCAGAAATGTAAAATGATGAGTCCATTAAAACTTTTATTCAACATAACAGGAACAATGGAATGACTTAGTAACAGAAATTAAAAACTCAAATTCAATAATTTTAAAAAAAAAAACATTATAGTTTCCTCTATCTTAACGTTAAACTGAATAGGAATTTAATATCAAAACAACCTGTGTGTTACTGAAAATAAGAAGAAAAAAGAAATTTATTGGATACCATGAAATGAGAAGACTTCAGATTGGAACTCTGAAGTAAGCATACAGATCTTAATAAATTTAGTACACTCATCTAAAAGTGAATTCACATTGTATCTTGAAAGTATTAAATAATTAAAAAAAAATTATTAGTAATACCGTGAAACCCGTAGTATAATGCGCACCGCTGTGTAACGCGCACCTTTACTTTCAAACCGCATTTTTTAATTTTTACTTATATTCGCTGTATAACGCACACCCCTGTTTTTTACGAAAAGGCCTAAAATGTTATTATATTTCGTACGCAATGTTATTATATTTCGAAGTCATTTAATCGAGCTAGTATCCCAGTATTTTGATAAAATCGTTAAGTTCTAGAAGTACAATCCTTTAAGTTTATTAGGTATTTTCCAATTCTTTCAAAAAACAATATTCCGATCCAAGTAGAAGTCTAATTTTTTTAGGCTCATATATTTTTTTTTTGTTTTTGAAGCTTTCATTTTTATATACCCCTTGTATAACGCACCTGTAAATTCCGATTTTATTTTTTGTGCGCATTATACGCCGGATTTTACGATAATTAAAATGCTAAAGAAAAATATTTCATTAAAATCGTTTCACACTAGAACTTCAGTTATCTATAAATATATCTTTTGACATTTTGCTGTCTATTTTTTCTTAACAATTTTCTAGTGATTTATACCTAAAACCTAAGTCCAGTGTCCTGAACAGGTTATCATTTAGGCTTCATATGAAAAATAGTTCAATTCTTGAACATTAAAATTTATCTAGCGTAGGGAGCATCATAATTTTAGAAAGGCTTGGATTGAGCTTAACAATAAAAAAAACCAATAAATAAAATAAAGATATATGCCGGGAAACATTATTCTTCACGTTTTCCGGAGTAACATTATATCACTTCAGGTCAATACTGCTTTCGAACTGAAATTGACAGATTTTTTATTTCTTCATATTTTCATCATTAAATAATATACCAACTATTAGTATATTATAAATATTATGTATGGAGTAGAATTTTCTTTTTCTTTTCCTATCCTGTGTATCAAAGGAATATATCACGAAATGTATAAAAAATACCTAAACTTTCATCACACAGACTGTGCAAATAGTAATGTCGCAAATTCATTTTGTCATAAATTATAATATTTTAGCTTTTTAATAGCTTATAAATATATTTATAAGTAAAAAATGTGTAAATTTACTTAAATTTAAGAAAAACATTAAATCCCGCCATTTAGTGCCGCATATGGCGGTAAGTTTTTGTTATGTGAATCTGCCGCTGTAGTACTTGCTATCTGGTAGGCGAATATCAACCTATTGTTCGTATTGGGCTAGAGCTGCGTTCGTGAATTTCTGTAAGTACAATTTATTTCTTCTTTTTTACTTTAATTAGGTAAGTTTAGTTTTATCTGACGTTGTTATCACTTTAAATTTTAGTATTGGAATTATTACATCAATTTTAAAATTAACTTATTTAAAAATAATTTCGGAAGTTAATTTTAGTATATTTTTTTAACATATTGAATTCTAAAATATGTCGACATGAACTGAGAAATTTCGCAATTATTAAGTAGTCTTTGTTACTTTTTTAATAACACCGCGATTTTCGTTTATTTTCTCATTTTGCAACAAATATTGTATTAATTGCATATTTATGTATTACAGATTGTGCAGAGAAACTTTATTTTTTAAATGTTAGCTTGACATAATATATGCTAAACATAACCTGATAAAAATATGTTATAGGGAATATAATTCCAATAATTTTGTTTCGTTTTTGTTATTAGGCATGTACTTCATGATGAAACTTTTTGATGCTTTTTCGTTTTGCAAAATATGTGTTTTGATATTTAAAATACATTTGGACGAGAACATTCAGTTCTATTTTCATTCTTGATGAGTATGTCATTGAGTTATTGCAAATATATCTCATAAAATTTTGATAACATGGTAGATTGTGGATATTGTATAAAATGTTTTGATTTTTTTATTTTCTAATCTTGGATTGAATAAATTTGATTGTATGATAAAATAGTACGGGATAGAAAAGTGTAAACTAGTAAGGATGATTCAGTTTCATGTATAGTTTTGGTTAAATTAGAATAGGTGGTCAGTTGGCGAAGGTAATTTTTTGGTGGTCAAAAGCACTCGCCTCTTCCAAAAGAGCATTTTGCAAAATGAAAAGACAAATAGAAATACTATTATATGATTAATATTCTCTTATTCGTTATTTCCTAGAAAAAATGTAATACTTTTTAAGTTATTAGCCATGTATTAGAATAAATTTTTAATCTGTTATTTTTTAAAATATAAGGAAAAAACGAAATACTTAATTACAAAATTAAAGTAAAAGGCTTACATTTACTTAGAAAAGTTTCTCGAGAAGAAATAAACCTTTTTTATGGCTTCAAGGAAAGTAAAAACAAGTCAGATTGCTGGATTTACACATTTATCTTCACATGAGCTCCACTAAGTAAGAATCGATTACATTCTGATTCCTCATCTAATTCTGAAGCATATCTACTTATCCTGCTTTCTTCAAACCACACTCTTAGGAAAACCTTCTGATACAATGCACATTCATTCCTGTCTTTGGGTAGTCCTAAATATATCCATCACGCTAATCCTTGTTAACCAAACACATTCTTGCATACCATACATTCAACATTTGGAGCAGTAGAGTCTTTATTGATACAATACTTTCCAGATATTTTTCTCTTTTGGTTTAAATAAGAAATAACTCCTAAATCATATTTCTCAGATGTACTGTTCAGAATAATTCAATGAAGCAAACTCAACAGAAAAAATTCCAAAGAAAAGTTTGTAATTCTGTGACATGAACAAAGTGGTAATTCTCAGTAAAAACAATGAAATAGCTAATCTGAAAATAGTCTCTTTTTAAAAACATCTGCACCTTTTAAGTATTGAATAGCAATTCAGTACAACACATGACCTTTTGGAATAAGACAGTATTTCAAAGCATAAGGGTTGTCAAATTAAACAGCCTGTAGGAATAAATTCATTATCTCACTATGAAATCTAGGTGAATTTGTCGAATCGGCCGCTTCTTCGCCAAATTTAGAAATATCGCGTATTTGGCGCGTTTTTGTCAAAAACGACTTCTCCTTCACTGGAGAACAAATTCAGAAGGGTTACCAGATTTAGAGCATTTATCGATTTGGCGAGAAAACACTTGGCGCGAGAAGCGGCCGATTCGACAAATCAACCGAAATCGGTGAGAAATCTAGATAAATATCAACAATCCACTTGACTACCAATTCCGTTATCATTCCTCTTGTCATTGTATCTTAATTTTTCATTATGCTTTTCTGTAGAAAATACTTGATCCATTAATAAAATATTTATTGCTTTTTTTTTTGTTGTTCTTCGCATCTTTTTACTAATTTATAAGAAACAGTTTAATAAAATAGTTGATAAAGGAGAGATAAACTATAAAAATAAGTTTAACCCTTATTGTATTATAAATAAAATACTTTTTATGTAGGAGAAATTGTAATGTAAATCTGTTTTATAGTAACTGAGAATTGAATCTTTCTCTTTTAATGCTCTACATCTCATGAGTAGAATATAAATGTGCTTATATGAAACATTAAAAATGTTTTTTAAGTAAGTTAAAAGGTTTTTACATAACATCTGCTATTCTTTGAAATAGCAGAATATTTTCAGAAAAGAAAATTCACTATAATAGCATTTTGTAAGTACTATTATGCTTTTTTTAAAATTAACAAAAACATTTTTTGGAACTAATTTGGGTGCTAATTTGATAACGGGGGTAATAGCGCCAAGTGCTGCTTGGCGTGATCCTTATCACGCCAAGCAGCGCTTCTTGTTGCTGGAATGAAATCCAATATGGCGGCCTAGCGGTAATTTAATGATACGCAATAATTTAAAAGAAATGTTTTGAAATACATTGAAATGTATTTCAAATAAAGGATATAGGAAGAGATTGAGAATAGCCTAGATCAATCAATAAATAATGAATAATAATATTATGTAATAAAAAGTAGCATGAAACGAATAATAGTATTATATAAGCAGCATATAATAATTTATATTATTTTATCTTAATTATATATAATATTCATATAGTACGATTTTATAACGATTAGAAATAATAATCATATAATATAATTAAATAGTAATTATTAAAAAGAATCGTCGAATTGTAAAAAAATAATGATTAATGCATAAGAGAACTCGTAATACATAATTATAAATAAACATAAGAATAGCTATAAATAAACAACAACAGTAACTATAAATAACAAAATATGTAATAATATTTATAAATAAACGCTAAAAGAAACAATTATAAATAACGAATATTATAGGATGATTACACATAGTAATAATTGCATTTTTTTTTCATTATGAATAAAATTATTACATAATGTATGTTAAAATTAATTTAGAATATCAATTACAAAGTAGTGAAAGCTTGCAATATGAAACTTGCATTGCAAGTTCCTTCAACAAATTTCATCAAACAAAGAACGTAAAAAAAAACATTTTTCAAACGAAAATAAATGACTTATAGCGATAATTAAAAGCACAACACTTATTCTTTTAAGAAAAAAATATTCTAGTACTCACTCATTTTAGAAATATCCATATTCGAAAATAGTCCATAATTAAACAGAAGACGCAAAGAATAGAAAAATAAAACTGAAAATGGTTAAATTTTTAAAGATATCGTCTGAAATTAAAGGGTTACAGCGGGAAAAAACAAATAAAAGTTATTTCTAATATACGTTATCCCCATGACAACCATATCGACAGATGATAAAAATATTAAAGTAACCATATTGTAATATTATCACCCATCTTGGCGAACATAAACAACAGCTTGGCACTACTACCCCCCGATATCAAATTAGCACCCATTTTTTTTTCATTTACCTGTTCCCACTTTTGTTTCAGAAAATGTCTAAAAAGAGAAGTAAGAAACTTGCAGTTGAGGAGGAGGCGGCAGCGGCAGATGAACCTGAATATTTTGTGGAAAAAATCTTAGACAAGAGATTAGTGGATGGGAAAGTTCAATACTTTCTTAAATGGAAAGGATATCCTGAGTAAGTATGGAATTCAATATAATTGAAAGTGATATATTTTGTGAATGACAGGTGATCTACAGATTTAGCTAGTTTATCATATTAAAAAAAACTAACAGTATTTTTAAGAACATATATTTAAATTTGGTACAGATTTTTTTTTCTCTCAGACTTACAAATATTTTTGTGTTAATTGCTTAGGATGACCTTATTAAAACTATTTTAAGAGAGAGTTCAACTCAGCAATATCAATTTATTGTCATGTATGTGAAAAATTATTTGAAATATGTTATTGACAGTGACTAAATCCTGTTTAAACAAGTTTTTTGCCTTGTAGAGTATGCTTTTCCTATTGCTGTCTAAAAAATTTCACCAAGGTTGCTGCAATCATATCTACTCACTGGACAGTTTTGAGTTTGTTCTTCCTGTTCTTGCAAGAAGTGTTAAGAATTATAGATTTAAAATTAATCAGTTCTATCTTAATAACAAGTTAATTGTAACAAGTAATGCATTGTCAAACGTGTAAAATAATTGAAAAACATGTTTTCCGGAGAACATATTCTTACATGATTTTAAATATAATTATGTGGTTGAACAACTTTCAGATGTAGGAAACAGATCCACAAGTAACAGATTCTTTGAGAATAAATTGAAATTCTGTTCTAGAACTTAAATTAATCTCTTTTCAACTGGAAAAAAATAATACAAACATAGAATACAGCAATACAAATCCATATAGTCATAATATCTCATAAGTTCATTGAAACACTGTCACTACCAAACTCTAAGGACTTAATTTAACCGCAGTGCATGAGGTCTTGCTATATAGATTTTTTCTGCTGTTCTGGATTCTTTCAGAAGTATCTCAAAATAATCATTCTAGTTCAGGGATGTCAAGACGGAACACTTTCCTGCCATGCCCAAAAAAATTAACAAAAAAAAGTTTTAAATAAATACATTTCATTTTGGAACTAGTTGATATTCCGGGGCATGGCGCGATAAAGGAATCACGCCAAGCAGCACTTGTTGCTGGAATGGAATCCAAGGTGGCGGCCTGGTGGTAATTTAATTTTAAAGAATTGTTTGGAAAAACATTGAAATGTATTAAGGTTATTACATATAGCAATGATTGCATTTTTATATTACATTATTTATAGAATAATTACATAATATATATTAAAGATACTAAGGAATATAAATTATACAAAGTACTGAAAACTTGCAATAATCTAAAGCTGCAAGTTCCTTCAACGAATTTCATCGAACAAGAACATTAAAAAAAAAGCATTTTTAAAATGTAAAATAAAGCAAAAATAAATGCTTTATAGCGATAATTAAAAGTACAACACTCGTTCTTTAAAAAAAAATATCCTAGAACTCGCCCTTATTAGAAATATTAGTATTCGAAAATAGCACAAAATAATACAGAAAACAGAATAATAGAACAATTACACTGAAAATGGTTAAATTTTTAAGAAAATCGAATTAAAATTGTTTGAAATTTATAGGGTTACCGCGGGGGAAAAACAAAAGTTATTTCTAATATACGTTACCCCCATGGCAACCACATCCATTGTAATGTTATCGCCCACATTGGCGAACATAAACAACAACTTGGCGTGTGCCACTTGATATCAAACTAGCACCTTCATTTTTTCTCAATAAAGTTCTGTACTAGTTCTGATAGCAAATGTTGATGAAGAAGGATAGCTGATGGCACTCTTAGCGAATAAGTGAAACATGACTCTTTTAGCTTGTTCTTTACTTGCCTAAAAGTGGGATCTCAAATATCTAAGAGATTTGTGTTTTAAATTTAAAATAAAAAATAATTGTTTGCATTTTTTATATGAAATGAACAAAGAAGAAAGTAAAGGATGTATGAAGCTTAAGAAATTGTTAATAGATGACTTTGTTAAACATAGAGACAGAAGCTATTGTGATCTGTGTTGTTTGAATGTCATCTATCAAACTCGTCATAAAGAAATTACTGGGGAAAAAACATTGCGAAAAATACCAGTGAAACTAAAAAAAGCTTGTTAAAAAAAGAAATAATTTCTTAATAGAGTTAAAACTAAGTGGAAATTAGATGAATTGAGTATCAAAATTAGTGAAAACTAACTGTGTTTTTGAAACTAAATTTTAAAATTTCTTAAATGCTGGTTAGACAATCAAAAGCATTTTTCAGATGAAGAGTTTTTAAAAATAGTTGTTAAAAACTGTATGCAGTTTGTTTCAAGAATTACAAAGAAATAAAAATTCTGTTAAAGGATAGGATTTTTAAAATGATGGCTAGTAAAGTCACTTGTCAGAGTGGCAGTGATTGTACATTTTTTGAAAATGAACAAAAGGAGCTAGGAATTTTTATACTTGGCAGTTAGTTATAAATGAGGTATTGATGTTTGCGAAACTGCAATCGGTGAGCTGCAAATACTCAAATGGATGAAAAAATTATTCCCAGTATTACAGATGAAGCTCCCTATATAACTGTACCGTAAATAGGTTTCCATTGCATTATTTTTCAACGAGTGCTATATATGGATCGAAACTCATAAAAATAAAGAAATATATAAAAAGTAAATTCACAAATTTTATAGTTGCACATAAAAGATTATGTGCAAACCTTTTAAATGATCTTTATGACTTGGATGTTATTTTAATATTTTATAATGTATGTTGGTTAAATCAAGACTATTTCTTAAAAGGGTTTTAAATTGTCTGGCAGATATATGCCTTGTTTAAATAGTTGGAATTATGAAAATTTTTTAATGAACTGTATAACACAGAATTGTTAACAAAATAAATGTTTTTCAGACATAATTTTACATTTAAATGATAATAATAATAAAAAAATATATGTAGCAGACCCATTTAAAAACAATAGATGTTGTGTTTGAAATGATAATTTGATTAGAATAGAATGTAAAGTAGAATTTTTGCTAGAGATTATATCTAAAAAACTTAATAGTTTTTCAAACTTAAATTTTTTTTTTGGATGCATCAATGTTTTTCCAAAAATTTAATTAGAACTTTGACTATGAATTTTCAAAGATTCTCTATTCTATTAAAAAGTTTTTAAACAGATTTGAAAAAATCAAAAGGATTGAAATGTTATATATTATGCAGACTTATTCCACATAAAAGGGTTTGATAATTATTTCATTAATTGGTTTAGAATTAGAAAATTTGGGAATGCAGATTATCAATCTGCAATGCAATGCTATTTGGACACAAAAAATTTTTGGTGTACGAAAACGTATAAAAAAAATTGAAGTATTATTGAATGTCGAAAGATACAGATGTGTCTTAATCCTATTTTGAAAGTTATATAAGGCCCCGTTTACATGGACGAAAAATGCCGGGTCGCATCCTCTTAGCACCCGTTTACACGACGACCCTGCAAAATACCGGGTCGAAATGCAGGTCCAATTTTCGCTCCCTCTTCCGACCAGGAACTTTGGGGATAAATGAAATGAGTTTTCTAATTCTCCCATGATGCATTGCGCCAAAGATTCAAGATGGCTGCTGTTGTTAAGTTCGCGCGTTGGTCAACTAGCACTAATAATTGATGGAACTGTCCGAGATCCGAAAGTTTAAAAGTGCCCATTTCAGATTAAAATAAGATTCTAATCAGGTACAGGGAAGAATTTAAATAAATTTATCTTTAGTATGCTCTGCATGTATGTTTCCAATATTGTAATATGATGATGCAAATATTTTAAGACAAGATTTTGAGATTGATTTGAAATTATTACAATATAATATTTTTATGGAAGTAAAATTGCATTTTTTTTTATTTTTCCTGATTTATCTTATTGAGTGTTTCCATGTAAGGATTAAAAAATTAATAATATCTTATAATTAAATAACTCCATAAAGGTGTATTGAATTTTTTTTTTTTTACTGCGAAAGTTGATATAACCAATAGAATAAACTGATTTAAAAATATTAACTGATTTAATAACTGATTTTAATATTTTTAAAAATTTGTTTAACAGTGAGGATAATACATGGGAACCGGAAGAGAATTTAGATTGTCCTTTTATTATAAAAGAATTTGAGAAAAACTGGAATGCAAAGAATGGGTTGGGATCAGTATCAAGTGAAAAACGGAAATTCAATGGAGTTGACCAGGCTGCTGATCACCTAACTAAGAGAAAGGTTGAGTTTTTAAATATATATATACATATATATATTAATATTAGAATAGCGAAATATATAATAAATGTAAAATGTACTTTTTAAATTTTGAAATCAAGAGGTATGTTACTTTGATTGTAATTTTTATATTTCTGTAATGAACAAGTTTATTCCTGAAAGGTAAGAATTTTAATATAAATCCTCTCCTCCAAGCACATTTTTAAATACTTGGGTGATTTAAAGCTTGCAGTAATTGACTCTTAAATTATTGCAAAGCAAAATCATTATTCAATTTTATTTTATAAGATGTTATTTTATTTTTATTTATTAGTTTGTTGGTATTAAATTATACTTTCATCTTATCTTTTTTGTTTTATGCTTTGTTTAAATGTTTATTTATTTCTTTTTTAGTTTCCATGAGTGTGAATGTTATTATGCTGTTCTTTTGTTTCTTAAACTGTGCAACTCTTTTTATAGCCTACTGAGCAGTACATATATAATTATGAAAACAAAAATACAGTAAAATTTTCGTCTTTTTTGGCTCAATTACAATAATTTTGTTTTCCATATATCAGGATATGTATTGTGCTGACGAAATATATTAGTACACTTTTCACATTTAAGTGTGAATGACAGTTCTTTATTATTCTTTTATGTTTCATTATTTTGCTCTGTTTGAGTAAATGTAAAATCATTCATAAAGTAGAAAACATTAGAAGCTTTTAATCTAGTACCTATATTGACCTAAATCACTATTTGGTACAGTGTGTAGTTTCTGAAAAGTTTTTTTATTAATGTTGCTGAAACAAAATCTTATTTTGCCTTCTTAAATTTTTAATAAAAAGCTTGATTTTATGTATATGTTACTATTAAAGCATGAAATCTGTTATTTCATAGAATAATTAGGTATTTCATGAAATAACAAGATAGTCAGTTAAAGTATATATATAGAACAGCTATAACAACGAAATACTAAATTCTGAGAAAACTGTTTATTTGTCACCAATGACCTTGACAGTATCCCACTATATCAGTAATGGCAAACCAATGGCACGGGGCACAATATTTTGGGCACGCCACTGATAAAAAATTTTTTGCATTTTAGTTCAAAATAACAAAGTTCACTACGAAGGATGACAAACGCGAGAAGCATACTCGTTTATTATTGTCTTGCGCATAGCATAGTAAATTTCATTGATACAACTGTAATTTAAATTTTATTTGTGTTATATTTACGATTATTAATTTCTATTTAATATGACTAATTTAGCAAATAAATAGATGAAAGTGCAAGATAGTAAGTGTAACAAAATTTCAAACTTGGTAGACAGAGAAATATGGCATGATTAGTAAAGGCAACAAAGCAATATATATTTTATATTCTGGAACAGTGGTACGTAGAAAATCGTCTGTAAAACGGATTCCAAACACATTTAACTGTTTGAAGAAGTTTTCTTATGCTATTGTAACCATATTTTCATCTACCTATGCCTGCAAGTCATTATTTTCAGAAAAGAATGACATTAAGGATAGCTTAGAAACCATTTGGCATTCAACTCCAATTCAACATGTATTCTACTATTACAGTAACATCTTACAATCTTTATCTAAATTATTTGTCATATGATCTGCTACAAGAGAAGCTATACAATTGTTACTTAATTTGAATTACACCTATTATTAAAATATTGCTACTATACAAAGGGAAATGTATTTATTCGAGGTAAATAAAGAGTTTTGAGTTGTTGGTATGAAGTTAATTATTTTCCCAATAATCACAAGTCGAAATTGTTTGACGTCACCTCTGTATCTCACTAAACATTTCTTCAGAAAAAATGGTGCGTTGATCCAATAAAGGTTTGCCTTCCCTGCTATGGAAAACGATTACTTGATCGTTAAATTATGAAATACGACACTCGAAAGTTCTTTGAACCGATTCTAGCTGCTTTGGGTAGAATTTTTTCGATTAAGCAGAATAAAACAATTGTACTCTAGATATCAGTTCAGTATATGTCAGCAAGAATTAATTTCCATTGAAGAAATTCCAAATATTGACACAATGCTTTGATCTGTTGCAACAGCTCAAATTTGTGGTACTAGGCAAAGATTTAAGAAGTGCTCATGTAAAAAAAATGTCTAATACTAAACAGTGTGCTTATTTCAAAAATAATAAACAGTTCAATCCAAAGTGTCATCACAGCAGCCCTTGCTCTGATAAATAATGAAAAGTAAAATAAAGGTATCTTGTAAAATTTTAATTAATATTCTCTTACATTTTTGTTTTAAAAAGTTTACGTGTTTTTATGAAACAACAGTTTTTCTTCTCAGCATGTATTTTGTTGGTAATATTTAAATATAATTTATTTTGGCTACATATTCTTTTTTCCCCTTTTCTGTGTAACTAATAGCAATATGAGCAGTATAATAAATTATATCCTCTCTGTTTTCCCTTATTATTTATCAATTATTCATCCATAAAAGGGATAAAATGTATTTTTCGAGAGATTTTAGCTATTTATGATCTATTAATTTATAAAACATCTTTGAAATTGTTTATTTTTCACTTAAACGATCTATCCTTAGTTATTTCACAGAATAACTGGGTAAAGTATGAAATTGTTCATCTATTATATACTTTAACCGACTTGTCCAGTTATTTCATGAAATAAATTAATTATACACTTTAACGGTAACATATGTATTAAAACAAGATGCCAGTATCAATATTCATAAGTATATTTGGCAGTAATATAAAATAAGTGTTGCTTAGCTTATAAAATGATTTCTATTTTTACAACATGAGCAAATAATTTAATAACTGTTTTACCTAGTGAATAACTATCAATGTAAGTTCATTATTGTTCATTCAAGCGTGGACCAGCTGAGAAGATTCTGAATGGTAAAGAGGAAAATGGAGTTGCAGAATTTCCAGCTAAAAAAAAGGTTAAAATGATTTTTTAGTTTGTTATTTTTCAGATCCCCACTCCCTTGTTCTCGTCTTACATACAAGTAATTTCATAGATTACTCATAAATTTGGTTACTTCCATAATTATAATCTGGAAAATTGTTGAAATGTTGATCTTAAGAATTTTTCTCCTTGTGAATGAATTTGTAACCAAAAAAAAGATATATTTATGTTGTGAATTGCTGCACTATACAATTTCACTTTTACATTATTTACTTTAAGCAAACAATAATTTTCCCCAAACATTTGCATTTGGGTTTATTTTTTAATCTCTCAATTTTTGTATTTTGGTTTATATAATTTATATATACTTTTTTCTTTAATTTTGTATTTCTGGGATTTGTTTTAGTTTTAAATTTTTATTTCAGTATATAGATATATTTGATAATCTGTTTTAGAAATTTCTGTGTTTTCCTCTTATTTATTCTAAATTTTTAAAGAGTTACATATATAAAGTTAAATTAACTAATTTTGTATTGTGCAAAAAATGAGAGGTATGTAATATCCTTTTAATATGTATATTAGAATACATTTGCTGTTAGTTAAGATCGTCCAAGAGCCACGACAACCAGAGATGATTGCCATTTGTCCATTATAGCGAGGCATAACAGGGATGCTACAGGTTCTCATCTCTCGTGAGTTGTATACCCCCCACAGGAACCCTGGTTTCAAGGGTGGCTGTTTCTAGAAGACTTTATGAGAGAGAGCTGTTTGTTAGAAGATCTGCTTGTGTTCTGTGAATGGGGGAATCCGCTTAAAATGGTACAAAGTTTATTAAGATTAGAGCATTGATCAATGGGTGACATTTCTCTTACTGACGAGTCCCTGTTCAGACTAACTTATGATTCTTGTAACTTCACATGGAAAGAATCGTGGACTTGCAACCTACCCTCCAATGTCCGAGAAGATTATTATGTTAGCAGAGGCTTGATGGTCTGGACAGGTATCATATGGTATGGCCGCACACACCTTTGTCTTTGAAAGAAGCACTGTGAGGTATAGGGATGAATTCTGGGAGTCCTATATTTGCCTTTTCAAGAGTGCAGTTGGCTCTTATTTTATTCTAATGAATGGCAATGTGAAGCCACATAGAATGTGAGAATATTCGCCCAATGGATTGGCCAGTCATAACTCATCCTTATAAAGCAGGGGTACATACATATGACAGCTATCTCACATGGGCGGCAACATGAAGATTAATAGGGGTGGGTGCTATAAGATCAAGGACATTTACAATGCGAAAAATGAATCAAAATATTAAAACTTATAATTCTGGATTTTATTTTAAAACTTTATCAAACTGAATTTCTATTTAATAGGTTTTATGCATTTCTTACCCAGTTATGGGATAAATTTGATTTCCTTTCACCAATGATACAAAGCTGCCATGTACTTTGATAATTTTATTTTTTCTTTTGACAAAGCCTTACTTATTTTTATTTCAGATGTTATTTTATCAAGTGCAGGATGGTAGCCAAGAGTTTTTAGTAAGTTCTAGCTTAAAATTAGTATTAAATGTTTAAAATTAGTTCAAACTTGTATGTGAATTTTTGTTTCAAATACTTTTTGATTTTGTAAAAAAATACCTGAACAAATAACTGAGTTCATCAAAGAATATTTAAGAAATATTCTAACAATTTCTGTGTCAATTCATATGTTTATCCTTTTAACAATTTTATTGGATGCTTTTGGTGCCGTTGCAAAGATATTTTTAAGAAAAACATTTCATCTCATCTTAAGAGATCTTAAAGAAAAAGAGCCATTGAAAGAATTTTGATATAGTGACAAGCGAAATTATATTTTATTAAATATAACATTTTTATGATAAACCAAACAAGTCATTGATCCATGATAGATTTTCTCTACAAATTATTCAAGATACCAAGCCTTGGAAGACATGAGGGTTAAATAAAATTTAATTTCACCCAGAAAATAGTCACTACTCCACTGTTATTTATCACCAGTAATTGTTACAATTGCAAAAAGAAAAAGTTATCTTGCAATTTGTACCAGTATAACATCGATAGCAAAATTGATATATTTGATTGCTAGATTTCTCGCTAAATTATTAATGCAATCTTCTTAAATAATTGGAATTTGTTAGTGCAACAGGCCACTTGAAAAGGTTTAGGGGGCCGCATGTTGAGTATCGCTGATCTAAAGACCAATCTCAAAATAATAGCAATATTTTACCTAGCTTGAGTTTAGCTCAAATCTGTCATGACAGTAACATGCATTAGATAATGCCACTCAACCTCAGAAATTTGACAAGTCTCAAATCAAAATGAACCCTTCAGTATCTAATTTTAATAACAATAATTATATCCAAGTTTTATTTTCTGGCTCTTTTGGAGCTACAAGATCTCCGAAAGAATTTCCAAATATATTTAATGCATTACAGAAATAATTACAAGCAACTGGCGCCATCACTATCGCTTATTACTTGTAAGTAGCGGCACCACATTGTAAATAGACCCTGCTATTTAATCTTTAATTGTTTTCATATATGTTGCTCGTGCTGTGTAAGTTTCATAATTACCACTGTTTTAATTTTACTGTTTGGCATATATGTTTGTGTTGATTTAATAAATTTTACTATGCTTGTCCGACTTGGCTGCGTTCTTTGGCTATGTGGATTAGCTTTCCTCCACACAACCAATGCTTCATTGTAATTTAATTTCAATATTCCAAATTCGCAGACTACACCATTATCTACATCTTTGCAGATGACACTGCTGTACTGTCTCAACATAAAAATCTTAGAATGTTCTTTCGTCACTCTCATTGTCATTAGTATAACAGCTCTCATTGAGAATTGGCAAACATTGGAAACAAAATAACAAATGGCAAGTAGCATTAAATGTCTCCAAAACTGATGATTATTTCTTCTTTTAAGTTAGGAAAATTTTGTATATATATCTTAACAATAATGTGGCACCCTGATCTTGACATACCAATTATTTTTGCCTTTTTAATTAAAACATCAATTCATATTTTTGCATCTGGATTTCCGAGATTAAACTGCACTCACTCTCTTGATTCAAAATAAACATTTTTTTGGCTGGGGAGATGCCATATATAATTTTTTAGATTCATAAAAATTCCAAGTAGGCATTTTTTTATTTTGAAGTAAAATTTGCACTAAAAGGCTACTAATTAAGCTATTAGTCTCTTCAAATGGCCATGTTGGAAAACTGGACCTGCCAATTGGTTAAGTACTCCATAAAATTACCAATGATAATGATTCATAAATATTTGAATGGTATGTAATATGTATCTCAACAGATTCAATATTATTTTCATGTATAAAGGAATATTTTAAAGTTTCCTGGTGAATTATAAACTTCAACTAGTTTTTAACAATTGATTGGTTTGTATGCTTATGTTTTTTCTACTTCATATTAACTTGGAATATTCAACTGCCAGATGTCGAAAGCGAGTGTTTCATTCACATCTATAAGGTATTTATTGTTCTTACTGTATTTGCTACTTCTGTTAGAGTTAATTCATTTTCCTTCAAGAGTTTGAGCTGACTGATTATTTTTTCAATACTAATCAATCAAAACCTTGAAATTAAATTACAATGATGAAAAAAATAAGTATTCATTAATGTACAGCTTACTGTTGAGGAACTGTAAGATATCCATTCAAGTATTTACGATATATGAATTATCAAGTAGTTTTTTTTTATATTTATGACATTTTTCTATATTGATAGGATGATAAACCTAAAGGCTTTGATCGCCATCTAGAGCCAGATCGAATCATGGGAGCTACTGATAATGGTGGAGAACTCATGTTCTTGATGAGATGGTAAAGTTAATTCATACTTTTCCTTCTAGTTAAGTCTATTTAGTGATAAAAGATTTCAATTATTCATCAATTACATCTATTTGCCTGATCTCTGATGTTAGATTTGAATATTTACCCAATGCTATTTGTAAAAAAAAATGTTACTCTTTAAATAGTTAATTTTACTGTACCTGGGATGTTTAGCAATTCTTGTGGTTACTAAAAATATCTACTCAAAGATTTCACATTCTTTTCTTTTAAAATAGTGGATAGTGAACTTGAATGTTATAATTTTCCATCTCAATTTTTTGTTGGTGTTCATTTCTTAAAGATTTTAACATTATTGTGTTTTTTTCCATTTGGATTTCAGAGTGCATCCTATGTAGCTATTGCTTGTCTTAATTTTCCTTTGTGAATAATTTGTGTTAAAATGAATTATAATAGGATTTAACTGTTTATACCTTTAAATAGATGTTTATATATGAAAAGAGGAACATTATTAGATGAGACATTTTTTTTTATATCAAGGATGTTTTCTTTAAAGTATGAAAGAATTGTGAGCAACATACCCCTCCCAACTTTTGCTTCCAGCTTTCTTTTGGTGAATTGGTTATACTAATGTATACATATAGAAATGTGTTGAATGTGCAATTAATGATCAGTTGCCATATGTTAGTTAACATTTACTGTTGTGTGTAGTGAATAAAATACAAAATTTATATTATTTAGAACACTGAATATTTTTATGTTTTAGAACAACTTGCTTAATTTAATCCTTATGTGTTCATCTTTCCATTTATAGTGTTCAGGAGGGGGGGGGAGGTATTTTCTCTTGTATTGTAATGGGTTATTCTTTTAAATGAAAGCATTTGAAGCCAGATATTTTGATTTTTATATTTGGAATTGTAAGAGTTTTAAGATTGCTGCAAGTAATTATTTTTTAATGTAAATGTGTCAAGGGGCAAGATTATTAAGGTTGTTTCAATTTTACTGGGTATTTTATATTTTTTTGTTCGGTGTTAATTTTATATATATATACAGTAGGTCACAAAAGCATTCCTACACTTGCAATTTTCTATAACATTTATAATGTTTTCGACTAATAAAAATATATTGGAATTGTAATTTTTTATATAATATCTGCAACTTGTTCTTTTTGGAATACCATTATCATTTTTGAAAAATTAATAATAAAAAAAAACTAAAAATGCTGCTAAAGTCTCTTTGTGCACTTGAAAAAAATCTCAACATAGCTTTAAATATTATATTTGTTTCTTAATTTAGTAGCCCACAACAACTATAAATGTCTTTAAAATGTAAGAATAGTTTTAAATTATCCTCCCAAAGTTTGGGTATTGGAGACAACTTCCTTTTTTAATATAATGACTCGCAAGTGCCCTGCTCTCAATAACTGTCCTCAAAGTCTGAAAACACCTCCTAAATCACCTGATTTAAGTGTAGTAGAACACATTTGGTGAAAATTTGATTTTATAAAAAAAAGGAAACATGACATACTAAAACAAAATGTGAATTAAAAGCAATATTCACAGAAGAATGGAGCAATATCAATGCAGAAAGTATACAAAAAGCTGATGAAATCTATACCAAGATGTTTAAAAGTTGTTGTGGATGCTAAAAGATACCTTACTAAATTAAATAAATAAATATTATATTTAAAGCTATGTTGAGATATTTTTTTAAGAGTATGAAGACTTAAGTAGCATAATTTTTTAGAAGTTTTTTGATTAATTTTTCAAAATAATAGCTAGAGTATGATATAAAAAATTATGGTACTTCAATAAGAACAGGTTGCAAATATTACAGAAAATTGCAAGTGTAAGAACACTTGTGGTCCACTGTATTTTATATATACATATACACACACTCCGAGGTCCCTTTTTTAACCTTCCAATTGCTTTTTCTTTACTGTTGGATTCATTAGGATCTTCCAAGAAGTTAAAGTAAATATATTACACAAAAAAAGTATTAAATTATTTACTACTACAGACCCTGCTTAACGCAGGAGATACGTTCCGTCAAAGTAGAGCGTAATGCGAAACGGTGCTAAACGAGGCTATCTTAGCATGTAAATAATGGGGTTAGGGGAAGATGGATAGAAAATTGGTTAGGTATTAAATTTAATAATTATGTTTTTTTTTTAATAAAAATAAAACCAAGCTTTTATTTCTTACAAAAATAAAAAAATATATAAATGAATATATACATATAAAAGCAAATAAAATTCTAAGTCAGTCAGATCATTCAGTCTATTCTGTGTTTCCAATTTTCTGCCTTTTTGTCAAGAAGGCATACTGTTGAAGTTGCCAAATTCAATGCAGCACTAATTTGAGATTGACTTTCACCAGAATCTAATCTTCTAATCACTTGCATTTTAGTTTCCAGTGAAATGCTTTTTCTGGTTGCTTTCTTTTCTTGTTTTTCATTATCACCCATGATAAAAACTAAGGATCATAATATTTGTCACTGTATTAATCATTATAGTATTATATAAATTTATACTTACAATAATGTCAACAAATGTTTCAAGTGATAAAAATGCGTCCGTACAGCACTGCACCAAACAAACACAACCACACTGTTTCGGATATGTTATGTACGTTTTTTGAAACCAACAATTTCGGGGAATCCCCGGGTTGAAATAAAAGAACGCGAAACAGCGTTAAGCGGGGTCTTACTGTATTTTATTATTTTTTTATTTATGAGAATTTTAAGATATGACAATATTCATATGTTGATGAAAGTGATATCAAAAATATGTGTAACCTCTTGTTCTAAGTAGCCATTATTCATTTCAATTATTCTGTAACTTTTTTAAAATAATATCCTGAGATTTTTTTAATAAATGAATGGTAGATGCATTTATTCTGATCTGTAAATTCAGGAAGAAATTGAACAAGTTCTGTTATTAGACATGTAAATAGTTTTAAAAATATCCTATTTAGTGTGTAGGGATGATGATGGTTTTAAAGTGTCTGTGTTTAACATGCCCTATTGATCGAGTTATGTTTAATTTCTTATATTTAACAATCTTATATTATGTTAGTGTAATTATTTAAATAAAACATTTAGGAATAGCATTTCTCTGCATTTAAAACCTCACAGTCATAGTATTTTTGATAAGTCCTAGTTTGGCTATGTGTATTTAAATATATGTATGTAATAATTCCCTTTAATTTCATCCTGAATAACCTTTAATTTGTAATGGTCCTGGCCTTCAGGACTCAATTGTGTCTTGAAAGTTAACAGCTTGAATTTTTTAAAATAAGATTACATCAGAATCTAGCAAACAATATCTTTCCGCCAATCACAGCCTCTGTACGAGAGAGTCACATGGATGCTGCATTATCTACACTTAAAATTCGTAGATAAACGTATGTACATCTATCTTCTCATGAACTGCACGACGCAGAAACTCGCCAAATGTATCAAAAAATTGGAAATGATCCGAGGAATCCGTTTTTACCATTTATATTCCGATGAGTTAAAAAGATATTAAATAAAAACCTTAAAATGCATAATTAGTGCCATTTTTCACTGCCAGGGGTCAAGTTTAAAATCTCTGAACTTATGATATGTTCTATTTTTTACGACTTTTTTTAAATGAGTCCAAAATCAATACGTTTTTATGAATATGATTTCTAAATCATTCCGCTTGCATTTTCTTTCGCACTGATGAAAAAATATTTAACACTAAAAAAGTACATGCTTTTCTCTTTTAGAATCAGTCACATAAAAAATTTAATGTCAAACTTTTTCTATTTTTTTTACAATTTTTCAAAAAATACTCAATTTTATTTAAATACTCTCACAAAACATTTTTTCCGTGTGTAGAACGATATTACACGTAATCGGTACAAAGATTGATATAATATCTTAAAAATTACGGGTTTTTTTTTAAAAAAAAATTGTGTTTTTTTTTTTTTTCCCCTTTTGTGAGAAATATGTAAGCATTTATTATTTTTTTTTAGGTTTTTGTTTCCCAACAATGCTGAGAAGCGAGGAGTGGCTAGCATTTGAAAGAGAGTATCGGCTGATTTTGTGAAGGAAAGGGAAAATTTATAAATGTAAAAAAAGCCCGTGCAACGCTGGGCCATGCAGCTAGTGTAACTGTTAATCGCTGTTAGCTATGTATGTGTTTGTTAATTGTTTGAATGTCTTGGAAAATAAATTGGAATAAAAAAAATATCCATCATTCATTCAAAAGCTGGAAATAGATCACCTCAATATGTGCAAGTAAATAAGTAAAACCTCCCCACTCGGCCATGTTTCTACATATATAACATCCTTTTTCTCTCGTTTCAATTGATTCAGTGCTGCCCATTTTAAAAGAAAAATATGAATTAACATATCCAATTTTTATCACCTAATTTCACTTACCTACTTAAACGTGTATTAATGTTATCATGTTTTAATTAATTGTAGGAAGGGGTGTGAAGAAGCTGATCTTGTGCCATCAAAGATAGCAAATCTTAAATGCCCACAGATTGTTATCCAATTTTATGAAGAGCGATTAATTTGGCATACTGATAATTCTTGTGATGAGGATGATGACAAGCATGGAAAGAGGGTTGCAATTTGATTTCTTTCATTTTTATGGTTTTTATTGATACAATTTTTTCACTATCATGTAAATATCCATTTTACTGTATTTTTGTTTACAAGAACATCATTGTTATATAGTTTGCATTTTGAATTTGTGAATATTGTTTAGTTGGAACATTATTTTTCCTTTTCTGAATTCTTTATCTCTATATAATAAGAATAAACTAATCCCTTTTCCAATATATTGTCTTTGTGAAGTAGAATTAGTTATTTTTTCTCTTTATTACTAAATCCTTGTGCATGTTAAACTATTATAATAAAAATTGTATAATTCAAATCTGAAATTCATTGAAACATCTGACGTCAATTGAGATCAGAATTGTTTTAATTTTGTAAATGTGAGCATGACATTCTTAGATTTATGTAATTAAAGTTTTGATAAATGTTCTTTTTTAAGAAATGCAAATTTTCATTTTAAAAAAATGAACAAATTTTTAATGTATTACAAGGAGAAATCTATTAAGTTCATTCTGTATGTATGGAGATCTAAATTCTTTGCCTGCGGCAAGTTAAAAAATAGCTGTCAAATTAAGGATTGAACTTTTGATGCTTGTGGAATTCTGTGAATCATATTTCTGTCTTCACCTCAAAAAAAAATCATGACTTGCTTCTCTGTTCAAACAAATTTTGAAAGTTATAGGCAAATACTTCATCAATATTATTCTTTTATAAAAATCAGTTCTTTAGTACTGGTTCTTTTTTTAAATAAAGTTTTTTTTCTATTCACATTATTCCACAACTTATATATTTCTTTTTTGAAAAAGAGAGTCCACTCCATACTCTTCCTGGGAGAAGCATTCGTGAACAAATAACATAACTTGTTTGTCTTGCGCAGAATTGTTGATTGGGTTTTATATGTCTAAATACTTGTTGGAAATAATTTCAAACGTCTTCCCCATCTAAATATGCAATTTTTAATAAAGTACCAAAAATTCCATTTGTTATTAATTTGTACAATTTTAGCATGAATGATCCAACTTCATTGTAATATCAATAAAAATATATGTATATAAACCTGTGTGCATGTATTTGTTCTTTTTAAACAGTAGCGTATGTTATTTAAAGCTGAATAATTTCAATCATTTATCTCAGGTGCTATAATAATGCTTGCTTTCATATTTTTATTCTTAAAAAGTTAATTGTTTGACTGTTAACATTACAGTCTGTGCAAAATTAAACTTGTTATTTTGGCATTATATTTATAATTGTTATTACTCCCAAACAATATGTTATCATTTTGTTAGTACAGCCTTATTTGGCATTTCAGTTTATTTGTAAATCTGGATGCTTCATTTTTCAGTTTGGTATTTCCAAGCCAATATTAATTTTTTTTAAGTGCCTACTAAAGGACTAGAAAAACTTTCTTGAAATCAAATTTTATTAAAAACTATGGTGTTTGGTTGAATAGTGGCTTTTCTGTTTTGTAGAGGTCCAATGATAGTAAGCTTTAGTTAATTTTTCCGCGACTTCAATGTGGCTGCCAAGGTAATATTAAACGTTAAGTTAGAATAGATAACAAGAACTCGCAACTTTTCAACAAAAAACCATACACCGTGCTTGGTAATTTATAAGAGATAAATCTAATAGAGAGAATTTTAAAAGAGGGGAAATTATCAGGAAAAGAGAAAGACAGATTCCACACCACAGGACAATGGCTTAGTCAACTTCCATCAAAAAACACCAATAGATGAACGGTATTGTAGAATTCGCTACATTTCAGATAAAAACACATTGAAGAACAAATTGCAGACCTAAGCAGTTGTCCCAAGACGTTTGAGCCTCAAAAGCAGACACAAAGAGCCTCTCAATTAAAAAGAAAAATAGTTAATAGTCAAGCAAAAAGGTAAAAATAATTGCGACTATATAATTTAACAAAAAAAAATTTGGGTTGGATTGTCGTATCGACCGCTTTTTTCTCGCCAAATTGATAAAGGGTCAAAATCGAAAATAGTGGGGTTGCTACTCCAAAACACAGAACGGAGACAGGAACGGAAAAACAGAAGGAGGTGAGTGTAAATACATGAGTACTAGTTTTACATGCATTTCTAGTTGTAAAAATTCAAAATTATAATTTTTTAGATTTCTCAAAATGTTCCAAGTATTTTTTAATTTTATTATTATTAATTCTAGCTTCAAATTTTTTAATTTATTCATTTCATAAATTATTTTGGTATTTAAGGGTTAATGGTACATCAAAATAACAAATACATCACAAAAAAAAAATTAAATTTTTTTGGTGCACCATCCAATTGAAAATTTAAGCTCAAAATTTTAGATTTTGTTGGATGTCACCATCCAACTAGCTTTTAAAAATTTTGAAGGTTTTTAGTGTTGTTGGATACTCTAAGCCTAATCAAATTAAGAAATTTCAGAATTTGTATTTTTATCGATAGAAATGTTGTTTTTTCCTGGGACTTTTTTGTATTAGATATTAATAGTAAAATGTTTTGATATACACTTTCATACGGGATTGTTAAACTTACAGGACTATGTAGGGCATTTTATGAACTAGAATAGTGTGAAATTTTAACCACAAATGCTCGAGATTTATTAAATAAAAAATTAGTTCAAAAATCGTTGATAGGCGGTGTGTTATATGGGCAATAAGGACATGCAATTTGAACAGAAAATACTACAGATCATGTGTTCGATGTCGGGATGTTGAAGATATTAAGGGATGCAGGGACTTGAAATGTATGAAAAATCGTCCAAAATATGGGAAAAAAATTTTGTGAATTATGAGTTTCGTGAGTTCACTGAACCATATGCAAGAACCTGCATGTGTCTAAGTAATTTATTAAAAGTTATAAGCATTTAAAGTGTACTTAGAAATGGACTAAAATGTAAACAAAAGCATGTGCTAGGTTGTCATAATTTTTGAGGTTTTTTAAATATTAGAATTAATTATTTTCGTGTTTTAACAACTACACATTTTAACCGCAACCTTTAACTGTTTTATCAGCCGTTTGCTTACTCCACTTGCTTACAAAAGTTCTAAAGTATTTCGTCTGTTTTTAAAATTGTGCATATCTTTGATTGCTATCTGTTTGCTAATATTTATCTTAACGAATCAAATTTTTGCATCTAAAAATCCACAAAAAAAAAGTTTCTAAAACATCTTTACAATTGTCTCCATTTGTTTACATTGATGCTATTAGTAGGCGCCATCAAAACCCAAAGGCAGGCCATCAAAAAGAAGGAGTCGTGCATCCAAGTACAAAAGAGATGGGGAAAAAATCACATGCAAAGTGATTTTGATATAATATGTGCGCTTAAAAACTCTGGATATTCTGCTTTGCTGGAAACTTCACTATTATGCTTACTTCGGAAAATCCCCTATTATAATGCAAAGGTTCAGATGCTGGGTGAAATTGAAATCAATATTTGAAATGCAAGTGCCAGCAAATTTCAGGATGTTTCTTCTACATCAACATCAACTTTTGTCCGAGTGGAGAAAAGTACATAAGTTTTATTGAATGATATGTATTCTCTTTATGCAAAATATAAAATGTGCGGATATGTGCCTCTCATTGGATGTTGAGTGTAATGGTGCTTTATGGTTTTTCTTCAAAAATATGAGCTAAAATGTAAAAAGCTGCAAAAAAATATTTAATTTGTATTCTAGCCTACTTAGTATATTGATAAAGTAAATGTTTCCTGAGGGGTAAATAAAATGTCATGAAGTTTTTCTAAAAATTGGAAGGTCATGCAAAGTATTAGGAATCCTTCTATGGCTATTGGTATTCATGCATGCATAAGAAAACATTCTCAAAATGTTTACTTAAATTAGGAAGAAAAGTGTAGTTTAAAGAAGACATTCTTGAAATTTTTCCGGAGTGATCCGAAAAACATCCATGAAGATTTGTTTCCGGCACTGCTAATGGTGTTATAGATATCACTGTTTCATATGATGAACATGGCAGAAACGGGGACATTCATCATTGTACGGATAGGAATTGTTATCGACATTCGACCAGCTTTATCATCGATTACGAAATCCTTTCCAAATATTGCCCAGAATGCACTACCGCAAAAGGGATCTTGGAGAAAATAGTGCTGGAGTAATGCATTTGGTACACCACACCAAGAAGAATGCAGCGAAAACATGGTATCTTCAATACCATGGAAATTAAAGCTGCAGAAATTATATGAAAAGATCCATTAAAAATTGTGGTATGCGATACATGCATATCTTGTTTATTTGGTGATGCCAAGACCTATCAGCATTTATCATCATTAATGTGTATGGTGACTGCATAAAATTGTGAAAGAAGAATGCATTAACCACGTGGCAAAAGGTTTCTGCACAGGACCCGTAATGTACCTCTCTGGCAGAGCGGCGTGAGTAAAAAGGCATCACTTATTGGTGGGCGGAAAAGAGGGCAACCCTCGCAGCAAAAATGGTCTACGGTGAAAACTGACTAATCTTACAGAAAAGCTATAAAGACAATGCACCAGATGTACAGAAAAAATGAAAGGTGCAATTTTAGCCTATTGTTCATCAACAGATAAAACTCCCAAAGTATAGTAAATGCCCTACGGGTTCGATGACATCATGGTGTTTTACCAGAGGGTATTGGCCAAAAATGAGAACCCTTTGTTCTGGTTCGACATCATGGTGTTTTTCTTACCAGAGTGGCATTACAAAAAATGAGAACCCTATGTCCCATTCACTGATGAAAACTAAGCTGTCGGAACAAGTTCTGAAAAATACTTCCAGTATATCAGTTATTTGCAAACGATGAGCTTTAGAAAGATGCAGCAAGTGGGGAAAAACCCAGAATGCCAACGAAAGCATCCACAGCGTCATTTGGGAAAACCGCCTCAAAGAAACCCTTTGCTCTAAAAAGCGACGAAATGCAAAATATATCTGCCATAGGCAGGATATACCTTGGCTGCTCAGTAGTTTCAGCTATTGAGCATAATGGGAGTTAAGTAAGCAGTATCTGTGGACATTTCCTATAAACGTGATAAAACAACGCTGCTTAGCTCAGAGTGAAAAAGAATTCTAGTGATTGGAAAAAAATAATTATCCAAAATGTTACTTCCAGTAAATAAATATTTATTTGTACTATCACTGAAAAACATTTTACCGAAAAACTGCATCATGTGAAACCATTTTATTCTTTTTTATTAATTTTTTCTCTTCAAATTATGCTTGCAAAATAAATAACCTAGTATAAATATGTCTGTTATTAAATAAATGGATGTTTAATAATATCAGAGAACAAATACCATAAAAGGTAAGTGGAAAACATTTTTAAAATGACTTTTCTCAAACTTTGTTTTTTCAGATTTACGTGCTTTTAAAATGTTCCATGCGTCTCAATTTTTGAGCAAATTGCTGGAAATTTCTGTGAAGAATACTGATAAGTACATAAATAAATCTTGGGTATCCATTTAAAATTTCCTTGACTTCATTTAGATAGTTAAATTTTCATTTTAGTAATAAATCAGGCTATGTGATTCTGTCAGTCCAAAGATAAATGTGTTTATGCTAAAGCAGAGGATGTATATGGGTTTTTGAAAAATCGGGAAGGCCTGGATTTCTCTGAACGAAATTTTTATGTAAGCAAATATGGAATGTTCTGGTCAAGGCCGATCTTGGCAGGTATGCACCACACGCGAGCGGCCAAAACAAGGGCGGTTGTAGGCCGCATTTCTATTGATCAAGCAAATTTGTTTACGAATTTCTCAAAATAAAAGTCGAATAAATAAGCTGAATTTTAAAGAGTTATTGGAAAATCAAAATAAGTCCTATTTCCCTATAGCATCGCATAGTTTAAGAAAAATGGAATCATAGTGCACAATGCATTGGTCCACATTGTCCATTCTTTACACACATGCTTCATTTAGTAGCAAAATTCGTGGCAGATTTGGCAATAACGCCATAAAAATGATTTTCTTGCTCATGACTGGCTGTGCACTGTGAATCGATGCTTACCAAAAGCGTCTCAAATATACGTAGGCTGTTCAATAAATAATAAGACTAATTTTACTGCAGCAAAACTACTCATCGGAATGTTACTTTCTGTGGCATAAGAAAAGTTTGTTATCTGTATTAACAAAAGCTACCGATAGATGGCGTGTACTGAATCGTATTCTTGAGTATCACGTGATCGAACTGAAGTGTGTTTGTGGGCGCCTACGAGACGCGGCCAGTTGTCAAAATTTGTAGCAAAAATCTGCATCGGAGGCCTTTGATATGATTAAAGACTGGAACAAGAAGGCAACAATATCTTAAAATGCTTTATCACAGTAGACCAAGCTTGGTTGTATTACTATGATACAACCATAAAACAAAGCAGTAAATGGAAACATCCATCCTCACCTACTCCCAAGAAAGCAGAAACTGCGAAATCGGCTGGTAGAGCTATGACCATAAATTTTTTACTATGAAGGAATTGTGTATCAACACGCTGTCGAACCCGGTACTACCGTAAACGATTCGTACTACTCGAATATCCTGCGAACAATGGCACAGCACGTTAAAAGGAACATCCATTGCTTCGAAATGGCTTCCTATTGCACCATGACAATGCCCGACCACATATTGCTGGTGCGTACTGGGTGTTTCGCAGCAGAACAACGTAGAGATTTTACCACACCCTCCATACAGTCTTGATCTCACTTCATGCTATTTCTGGCTGTTTCCTCAACTTAAGAAATCATTACGAGGCAAACGTCTTGCAAGCAACAAAGCATGAGTAAAGGCTGAAACAGCTCTCACAAAACGGGCTTTTACATGTTTTTAAGAAGTTGACAGAGAACGTTGGGATAAATGCATTATGTGCCACGGAAGTTATTTTGAAAAAAACCATGTAAATGATGACGATTAAAGGTATTCTGTTTTTTTAATAATTTTAGTCTTATTACTTATTGAACAGCCCTCCTAATTTTTGCGAAAGTTGCTGTATGAAAATGTCTACTATGGTTAATATTAAGGTGACCACACATTTTTTTTACAATGGAAAGGACGAAAAATTAAAAAAACAACAACAATTGCAACTTAAATATATGAAACGTTTTATTAATTCAAACAAAAATACGTTAATTACGCTTACATTCTTTTTAATTATTATCTTAAAAGAGTATTTTTCCATTGAATGATTTTTTTTCTCTCAACATATCGGAAAGTTCGGGCAAAAAATATCTTTCGTACTCAATTTTACGGTAAGCACTATAGCTAAAATATTAATATTCAATTTTGATTTCTCACTAGTCGCTTCACAAAAATCATCAACTAAAAAAAACTCTTTCAAATCTGCATTAGTTCCAGGGTAGCAAAACGTAAATTCGACAAGAATAATTACATTTTCATATGGAATGTGTACATTTTTGAAATTTTTTTAAGTTAATTTCACCCATATTTTAACAATTTCTCAGCATGTTGATTTTCCAATTGTTCAAATTTATTAGAATTTAAACATACATTCAATCTTCTTTCTATTTCAAACAGAAAATTGTCATCGATTTTAATATCACGCATTTCTTTCAATAAAAACTCAATGTAATTTTCCATATCTGCCCACTTTACTTGAGACCAAGTCAAAAAATACTATTGAAAACTTATTTCCTGTGATATTGGTTTCAGACCATTCATCGACATTTTGGAAACATGTTGGTTCATCTCTGAATACAGAGATTAACAGACCAGTTTTAAAATATTGAAAAGGACAGAACCTTTAAAAGGAGGACGGTTGGTGACCTTATATTAATATTGGCTAAGACAGGAATGTTTAAATTCAATATGCATTTGGGGAAATTAAAGTTTTCAATTTAGCAATAGCCTTACAATTTAGAAAAACAAGATGGAGGAAAGAAGTTATTTTTGGGTCAATTTGCGTTTTTATTAATGATTTACTTTCATACAGGTAGATGTGTTTATAACGTCAACGTTAAGTATTAGAAAAGTATGAAAATTTTTATAGAGTGGCGGCACATTTAGTCTTTGCACTCGGGCGGTCGACACTCTGGGATCGGTCCTGGTAGTTCATAAAAGAAAAGCTACTATGACTTTCATTTCAATGTTAAATGTGTAATTCTAGTCTAAATTTTATAAGTTCGAGAAACCTCGTATTAATATTTTTCCCTTATGAGACCAATAGGATCAAACACCCTTGAAATGGTGAAGAATATTGCTTTTTGACAGACCCGAAAATCGTTGACTTATCTGTCTCTAGAGTCCACTTTAGATAATAAGGAATCTATTCTTAGTTTCATAAAAGACCTAGGGCCTTTGTTTCATTTTCAGTAAAAAAGAAAAAGTAATGTTTTAACACTAAACTCACTGACAATTGTACAACTATTCCTTCCACGCTTGATTAAACTGACTAGTAATTAAAAAATTTATCAATTGTATTATTCAATGCAGGTAATGGTTGATTTATTGCTAAACGTAAATAAAATATAAGAATTTTTATGAAAAAATTTTGTTCAAATTTATTTTTATATAATTTCAATTATAAACTTAAAAAACTATAACTTCATTTTTTCCACATTAGAAACCATACTTATGCATATCTAAAATTATTTATGAAAAAAAAAAACTTTATATATTATGCATATCATATATTCGGCTTCATACGCTTAGAAATATATAAAATACTCCCACTTAGTACCTAACACCCTAAATGCCTTATTTATTTCCAAACAATTCCATCAGCAGCATGCGTTGATCCTCTATATCTGTCTCACTTACGAATGTCAATAAAACTCTTTCTGCCTTGGACGCTTAGTTATAATATTCTCATCTTCACTAGTAAGTAGCTCTTTATCTGTTTCCATGTTTTTTTTCAGTTTCAGAAATTTCTTATTTATCACATACTGAATACTTCAATGCCCCCAGTACTTTATAATTTTGAAACGCTTTGACATTTTTAAGGCAAATATCTACCACAGAATATACCATCCAAGTTTTTATACTTTTATATCTCCTTCAAACAAAATTGCATAAGAAACACTTTAGAAATCTATTTGAGATTGTACTCAAAACTGTTGTTGTGTGTGTGTTTACTCTCTTTAACTGCAACTGACTCTGAGACAAACATAATAGCTTGTACAGATTATGCAAACTTAAAATAGTACATAAAATACTTTCCCCACGGGTTTAACTGACCAACCGTGGTAGGTAGGATACACAATAGATTTTTCTTGGAAAAGAGAAAACAAAATAAGAAGTTAAGACTGAATATAAAATATACAGTTAGAAAAAAAAATCATACAATTTGAAAGTTGTGTTATAACGTTTAAATATGGGTAAAACTTACAAGTTTGAAAATGGTCAATTTGAACGGTACTGGTAAATTTCGTGTTAATCAATTGAATCTGGTAATAATCATGGATTGCTAGCTGACTCTATTTGAGAAACTTCAACTCCTTTTAGTTATGTAAACATAATTTGCTTTATTGTCAGCAAACCATTAACAGATTATGTCCTACAATTAAGGTTGGATTAGCCAGATAGCAAATGCTGCGACTCCCGTGCCTAGAGCAGAAAATGTTTACCTTGCAAAATTTTATAACAGTCTAGGTTACCATCAAAATGTATTTTTGCTTTGAAGAAATGTTTTCCTTAAAAATATTTCAATATCTTAAGAAATTCTTCTGTACAATATGCATAGAAGTCAGAGCTTAGTGTGACTCTTACTTAAAGTTATTTAAGTTCATTCGTTCCAAAAGAACAGGAAATATATTTAAGAAAATTTTTGACAAAATTCAATTAGATCCCAAGCATTTAAAAAACTATGGAATTCCATCGATAGTGAAACCATAAAAGCATCGTTTGAAGCCTTTCTCAGAAATTTCCTTGCATGTCTCAAGTACAGATGCTTAAATGTAATCTTTCGATCCACAAGAATTTAGAAAAGGCACCAGCACAGAATGAATCAATTCAATAGTTTTAATATATCTCTGCAGGGAGTAAAATTTAATTTATAATTGCCGGAAAGAAAATGTGTTTTCTCCATAGATAAAAGACTTTATCTTCCAGATTTGGCGTTTTTATAATTATGTATCTTATTCGTTAAAATAATTGCCCAAACATACTACTGCTGTCTGCCTTCTTCTCGCATAGATACACTAGTCCTCCTTGAATGTTCAGGACAAATATTTTATGCAATCAACATCTTTTCCTGCTTCACCAAAAAACAGTTTTTAGTATTATTACAATAATTACAACGGGTTCAAGTGTAGTATAGGGGAGCCACTTGGCGCAGTCATTTTTTGGTGACTAAGAGCGGTCACCAAGGTAATTTTTTCGGCGATGGGTATTTCTGACGACCGGAATCGTAAGCCAAGCAACATATTTTATCGGTAGATGTTCCAAGAAATTGAAAATTGTAATTTTGAAATAAAAATGAATAGATATTTATGTGAAATAAAAAGAAATATTTTAAGCAAAAATTAATCGTAAAAGTAGAATATTCCAGAAGTAGGTTTACCTGTGTTCAGGTGAGTTCTTCTAAAGGAGGGTATATTTTTTTCACACTGCCTCTAAAAATGCAGTGAATAGGTCATCCGGATTGCTGGGTCGCAGCTTTGGTCGCTTTCGTTTTTTCCATATGAACTCCGCAAGGTAAGAATCAAACTGATTCTCACACGTGCGGGTTCCACGTAGAGATTTTTTAATGGCGCTCCACGAACCCTCGATGGAGTTCGTGTGAGCGCCCGTTTCTGAATCTTTGAAGTACATTTTGTGATTGACTGAACGATGAAGGAAACCTTCATCTTCCAGGCAATCGTAACATTTCCAGCAATCCGATATGATGGTTGCACCCTCCTTTATGTTGCTCTTGATCGATGCGAGAAGAGTATCCTTCGACCTATCCTGAACCAAATGGAAGAAGCACTTATTCGTTGACCTTTCAATGCCTCCAAACACCCAGGTTTCTTTCACTCGTTTGCCTCTGTTGTACTTCCTTTTATCGAACATGCTCTCATCTATTTCTACAATCACATCCGGACCTCCAAGCACACACTTTTCCATGCTTACTTCTCTACAAAAACTCATCCAATCCGTGACTGTTTTCTTTGCAACATTTAGTTCAAAAGCAATGAAATCACGGTTGGTCTTTCGCACCCACATATTCGTCAATTTAAGAATTTCAATCATACTCAACTTACTCTCCTCAAACCAGTTGTTCTTCCTAACAAATCTCTTCATGCGATGTCCATTCGCTCTTCTCTTCCGGCATTCCCAAATATACCCGTCACTTGAATTCCTCTTCATCAGACACATAGCTTTCTTGCAAAACGGACATTCAGCACTGGCAGCAATCAATCCTTTTTTCATACATCACTCTATCACATTCACAATTTTCCCTTTTGTTCCAATTCATAAAAAAACCCCGCTAATCATATCTTTCAGACATACTTTTCAGGACAAAAAGAAAGAAAAAACAAAAAAGCAGGAAAATGGAACAATTAAAATTGTTTTGAACAGTTTTAGATCTTACGAGGACGAAAATAACTTTGAAAATGAAAAAATAAATTAAAGTTCGAATAATTAATTTGAACATCGTCTGCTCGAGCTCAAATTGTCCGCTATTTTATTAATTAACCAACAGCATTTTTTTAAAAGAACACGTAACCTTATCTGCATAAGACCACAAATCAAAAATCAAGGGTTACCAAACAGCCTGCCAGAATGAATTCGTTGTCTCCCCGTGGCATTTTGATAAAAATCGCCAAATTCGAAGGTCCCCATACTATACTTGAACCGTACAATATTTTGACAAAATATGAACATAGAATGACCAATTTTGAAAATATTCTCCTTTTGTGAAAAATGCTTCTACTATAATAATATTTTGCATGTACATATATAGCTCAGACTGCTCTACAGAGGCTCAACTAAAATTTTTGAAATATATAACTTAGAAGTGGGTTTATCCATATATTACGGGGAGAGCAATTTTAAGAAAAAAAACGCCGATAATTATTTAAATTGGTGGTAACTGAAAATAATGTGAATTTTTCAAAAATCTTACAAGGAGAGGGCACGACTAAGGAAATTCATTTCGGGTCGAGACTTTGTGTAATAGTAGTACTCCTTTAGGGTGTTCAATCCTTAATGTAATTCCGTCAAATGGCCAGTCAATTCGGAGAAAATAACCTTCAAAATTCATGCTTAGCTATTATACAATTAAGTCTCAATTTTCTTAACCGGCCCAGTTGGTAAATCGTCTGCTTTCGGTGCGGGTGGATCCGAGTTCGAATCACGCGAAAAATCTTTTTCTTTCAATTCCTTTAGTAATTTTTTAAAATTAAATAAATTTATTTATGAAAGGTTTATTAAATATTAAATCATATTCTACGCAATTATTTTGCATTTTATAAAGTAAAAAAATTACCGTAATTATATAAATATGTATATAATGTTTAATAAATATATTTTTATATAAATAAATAATATTTATAATAAAATATATAAAAAGTATTAAATGATATTTTACATAAAAATTATTTACAAATAGTTTTATAATGTGAAATACAATATACTATAAATGAAATATTATATATATATATATAAAATAATTTATAAAATTTATTATTATTATTATTAAATTAACTATTTCGTGATTATATGAAATACTTAATAAGTTCTTTTCAAATAAATCTATTTAATTTAAGAAAAATTATTTAATAATTTTAATAATTGTATTTAAATAATTTTAATTAATTGTAATTAATTTTAACGAATTATTTTAATTAATGTAAAGTAATTATTTTAATTAATATTAATCAATTATTCTAATTAATATTAATCATTTTAATTCATACTAGCTACACATTTTTAATTAACGTTAATTAGTTAGTTTTAATTAATAATTAATATTAAGTAATTTTAATCAACAATTAATTTTAAGTAATTTTAATTAATAATAATTTTAAATAATAAATTTATTTGCTTATTTTTTTAATTTATAAAATACAAAATAATTACATAAATGCCATTCAATATTTAATAAACCTTTAATGAATAAATTTATTTAATTTGAAAAAATAATTAAAGGAATTGAAAGAAAAAAAGTTTTTCGCATGATTCGAACTCGATCCAACCCGAAGGCAAACGATTTACCAATCAGCCACGGGCGGTGAAGAAATAGAAACTTAATTGTATAAAAACTAGCTAATTTCGAACGCTGTTTTCTGCGAATTGACTGGCCATTTGCTGAATTACATTAAGGGTTGAACACCCAAAGGTATTACTATTACCCAAGTCTCGACCCGAAAAAGTTCCTAGTCGTTCCCTCCTGTGTTTAACTCTCTGGAGAAGTTTTTACTTTATATAAGCGCGCGCGCGAAATATTGTTATTTTAGAAGCATTTTTTATAAAAGGAGAACATTTTGAAAAAAGGTTATTCTAATTCACTTTTTTGCCAAAATATTGTATTTGAATAATTTTTTTTTAGTCAAAATAACCTTAAAACAATTTTATGCATATATTCTAATCTAAGTGACATTAAATATCATGAAAATTATCCATTTATGCGCTTTTTTAAAATCATGGTTCCAAACGTAGTCGGATACCTTAAAGAATATTTGTTGAAAATGTAATACGATTTGGAAGAGGTATATGCAGCTTTCTTCCTACATATAATACTCAAACTGCTTTGGGAATAAATAAGATGGTGCAAAGGAATACACTTTAAATATTATCAAATTAATGATCAAAATTAAGTTATTTAGATAAAACGGATAATTATTTTTGTTCTCTCTTCGACAAAGTTGAGGGTTGCATTAATAAAGTTTTAGATCTAACATTTATTCTTACAAGGGGAGGGCACGACTAAGGAAATTCATTTGGGGACGAGACTTTGTGTAACAGTAGTACTGCTATAGGGTATTCAAACCCCAATGAGTAATTCCGCCGAATGGCCAGTCAATTCCGACAAAACAGCGTTCGAAATTCATACTAAGCTTATTACAAGTTATTTTCTCCTTGATAGAATGTCGCGCCGTGGCATAATCGCCAGCGAATCGGAGTACTATCCAATGAACTGGGGTTCGATTCACGCGAGCGCCAACTTCGTTTTTATTTTTTTCTCTCCAATTTATTTTATTATTTATTTTCAGAATTAAATAATTTTATTTTTTAAAAAAAGATTCATTGATTTTTAAATGATATTCTATATAATTATAGTAACTATTTTACTTTTTCTAAACACAAAAACAACTAATATATGGTATAACTACAATTATTTCTGTCATTAAAATCTAATTAATTGTATTTTTAAAATTATTCCTTATATCTAAATGGCCATAATAAGTTGATGGATTATTGGAGAACCTGCTTCCCGAAGGAAGCTCAATCTCCTTTCATGAATGATGGCCATAAAATTTTACTTCCGTTTTCAACAAACCGATTTTGATCCAGAGAAAGGCAGCTGTTTTTAAAGAGCAGGTGTTATTCTTTTAAGAACAAAGTATTTTTTTTAAAGCAACTAATGTTCCAATAAAATGAGAAATTAGTAGGATAACGGATTTTGGTTTCTACACTATTGCTTAAAATTTTTTGCCATTTTTACCCCTGTTTTTTCAATATAACCTTGTTACTTAAAAAACATTGTTCTTGCGATAATTTTTCTTTTATTATTAACTGTGCTAGATGTCGAAAAATTGTTTTGAATGCTTTTATGATAATTATCACTCACGTTCTTGTAAGTAAAAAAAAAGATTTTGTAAGACAAAGTTAACTCTTTTTACTTATATTTATATATATTTAACTTTATTATAATTTAATTTATTTTAACTTTTTATTTATATATATTTAACTTTTTTTATTGTTTAATTTATTTTCACTTTTTTATTTATAAGTATTGATATCATAACTATTAGTTGTTTTGTGTTTTAAAAAAGTAAAATAGTTACTATAATTATATAGAATATCATTTAAAAATCAATGAGTTTTTTTAAAAATAAAATTATTTAATTCTGAAAGTAGATAATAAAATAAAAACGAAGTTGGCGCTCGTGTGAATCGAACCCCGATCCATTGGATAGTACTCCGATACGCTGACGATTATGCACCGGCGACGTTGTATCAGGGAGAAAATAACTTGTATATAAGCTTATAGTATGAATTTCGAACGCTGTTTTCTCGGAATTGACTGGCTATTCGGTGGAATTACATTGGGGTTTGAATATCCTATAGCAGCACTACTGTTACACAAAGTGTCGTCCCCAAATGAATTTCCTTAGTCGTGCCCTCTCCTTGTTAAATCATTTAACTATTTATAGGAGAAAGGGAGCATTAAAATGAGAAAACTTTCTTGGGTAATACATTAGATTTAGTCACAAAAGTCAACAAAACACGTAAAATAGAGGACAGTATCATATACACAATAATTAGGGGAAAAAATCAACCCTTAGTTTTATTTTTTTAAATTATTGAGCACAAATATTCTATCTGTCTTCCTTCTGAAAATACAGTCGGACCTCTATATGACGAAGTTGCTAAATCCCGGGAAAAAGTTCGTTAAATGGAAAATTCGTTATATATAAGGTTCATCTTTTTATATACTTTATAAACTACATAAAACAAATTTTAATTTTACGAACACTATATATATAAAAAAAAAAGTAATTCACGCCTTTTTTAAAATTAATATATGTTTATATTATATATCTTACCCATCAAAAGAAAAAAAAAAGATAGAAAGAAAAACTGCAAGGAAATCCAGAAAAAAGAATGTCGAAGAATACACTGTATTTTCAGTCTTAAAAAAGTAATTTTGTATTAAAATTAATAAATTTTAAGGACATTTTCTAATTTAAAGCATACAAGTAATATTAAACGTACATTATTTTATAACTAGAACACAAGGACACTGGACAACTCCACTGAGTGGGAAAAGGGCATATCGAAGATGTTTCTAGTGAATTGGACTATGGCATTAAAGGTTGCACTTCTTGTATGAAACGTTCAGAACTCTATTGCTTTCGGGGAGTTAGGATTCAATGAAAACAGCTCAAGATTTACGACCACCATAAAATGTGTTAAAGGTAGAATAAAAATGAAATCACAAAAGAAAAAGTTCGTTATATAGAAAATGCACTTCGCTATAGAGAGGTTATTTTACGAAGAAAATCGTGAAATGTTCAAGGTTCCAGGAAAAAGTTCGCTATATAGAAAAATTCGCAATATAGAGGTTCGTTATATAGAGGCTCGACTGTATACCGTACACACTACTTCAATAATAACTAACCGATTTTGCGACATACTAAAGAGAGAGAAATTCACTCAATATTGGGATATTTGAGAGAAAAAAATTACCAATGTATAGTGACACTCGACACACAGAGAGATCGATGTAGTAATAGTTGAGAGAGAGAATCGAAGAAATTTGAGAAGACAAAGAGAGAAAATCAGTCGGGGTAGTGACATTAGAGAAAGAAATAATCGGTGAATTAAAAAACTTGAGAGAGGGGGAGAATATAAACTCCGTATTGTGACCAGAGGTGGATTAAACAGCTGGCGGCCACCAGGGACCCCCAGGGCGAGTAGGGTCCCATGCTTGATGAATTCCAGTTATAAATTGAACGTGCAGCAAAAAAGATCTTGAAAGGATATTACAATGATTTCCACACATTTGAGTCGTGTAGCTGAGCCCTAGCTATCTTTCTTCCGTATATCTGTATTTCTGCAATCGGTACAAAATTTTCGCATGCGTTTTTCAAAATTTTTATTTCGAACAAATGAATACTATTCAAGTCAAGAAAGTTCGTTTTAGCTAACAGGCGTCCTTAGTTGCTCTTGGATACACTTAACACTAATGGAAAGAATTCCAACACCAAGAAAAATCTTTTGTAGAATGATGAAACTTCGACAGTATATTTGTCTAGGTCAATGTCGGCTCTAGGGCCGGACAAACCGGATCCCTGCCCGGGGTGGCAAATTCTAAGGGTGGCATTTGGATCGAATTTGGAAAATATATATATATTTTTTGTTTCAAAAAATTTAATATATTTTCTGAAATATTATCGGGTGTCGCGTCAGACTAACCACCTGACCGAAACATCTGCTCATGCACCTCAGGGCCCAAGGTCGCGTATACTGAGTTGGCCACCGTAGACCTTGGCTCTCATGGGCTGTCGCGCCACTATGTTAAGTTTATCGGGTGTGAATTTGGTATTTGATTTAACGTATGTTACTTCCTTTTTTGTCGCCCAACCGGTATAGTGGTTAGCGACGCTGACTTCGGTACCGTAGGGACTGGGTTCGAATCCCGGAGAAGACGTGGATGTTTGTAAATGTATAGTGCTTTTGCGGCATGGGGGTACTCTAAATAGCCGTCGAGCCGCAAGTCCTTTCGTGAGGTTGGTGGAAGAGGAAGAGAGGTGGGAGGCTCCTAGCCACCCCCAGGGTTTCCTCCCTCTAAATTGGGGTAGAAACGAGCAAAATCGTGCTGTCACCTGCATGGTGTTCAAAGCTAAGGCTAACGACAGGCGTAAAAACTCTAGCCCTTAGCCGCGATTAATTTCGTGGGCCTCGATCTGACTTCGTCAGACAGGTGGCATTAGTCACAACAACTTCTGTTTTTTTGTACTCTGTATATTTAATGTCAGTTTTCTTCATGTTGAAACTTAAGAGTTCGGACAGGAATATATGTTCAATCATGAAACTTGATAAGTATACACAACTTTAACTATTAACTTTCTTTTCCGGAATATGGTCACAAAGGACGTTTCTTTCTCCACGTCCGATGTCAGCTATCCAAAAGGGGACAGGAGCAATAAGAGTTTTTGGTAGATAGAGAATCACAGGAGATGTTTTATTTTAGTCTTGAGTGTAATTACTGTAAGTTAAAATAAACGTTTTTGTGATCCCCGATATCAGTAGACTCTTTTTAGAAGAAATTAGTCAGCTGAAATAGGCGATTCCTTCTCTTACACTTAACTCGTTTGAATTAATAACATGTAATTATGTCCTTAATTTTGAATTATTTTGTGTATTTGATTTAAAATAATATATATATATATAAATATTGTTATGCTGACTTTTGGTTCGCAAAAATTATTCAAGTTTTATAGGTGCGTATCTATGTGAACAAGTTATGTTTTTCAATTATAATTTTTTGCTTTGGAGAGAGGGGCGGCATTTTCTATTTTTGTCCGGGTCACCAAAACTGCTAGAGCCGGCCCTATCTAGGTAAAGTATTTAATTAATTAAAGTTTCAAGATCACAAATTAATGTAATCGCGAGAAGAACCTTTTCAAATGTAAAATGATGATACATTAAAAACCGGTGCAACTGCCAGAGTTTTAAATGCAAACATGTAAACATGCATACAATATGCCGTACATGTACTGGATATCAGTTTGTGGGATGGAATTGCATGCTTGTTTTTGGTCTGTTAATATAAGGTTGTTTAATTCTGTGTTGTGGATGACGCTGCCGTTGTCGTCCAGTAAAGTCCCATTTATGTTCGATTGGAGAAAGATCTGGTGATTTAGCTGGTCAAGGTAACATGTTGACCCTCTATAGGCATCAAAAGAGTATGAAGGATCACGTTAACCTGTTGGAAAATACCCCTTGAATGGTGTTTATAAATGACAGTGCAACAGTTTGAATCACCAGACAAACGTACAAGTTTGCAGTCAAGGTGTGTGAATTAACCTCGAAAGTGCTCTTGCAATCAAAGAAATTCTTGCACCAAACCATAGCTCTAGGTGCAGGCTCAGTGTATCTAGGCATTTGAAAGGTTGTTTTCGGGCGCTGACTTGGCCTTCTTCAAATCAATACACAGCGTCACCGGCACTAAGAGAGAAACAGCTTTGAGATCACAACACATTGCCATTACGCTCTCCAAAAATGTCTAGCGTGACATGTCAGGGATTTGAAGCTAAACGAATGAACCAGTGACGCACACAAGGGGGAGGGGGTCCTGAGGGTCCGGATCCTCCCAAAGCCCCTGATTTTTTTCCGATTGGTTATAATTCTAAATATATAATGCGTAAAATTTAATTAAATATTTGTTATTAATGATTAATTTTATTAATTAATGCTAATTATTTATTCAATAATTAGTTTTTTACTGTGTTTTGTTCCTGAAAATCGACAAAATCAAAAATAGCATGATACAAGAATGGGGAACTTTCAACCCCGGCCCCTCCCCTTGAAAAATCCCTGTGTGCGCTACTGGTATGAACACTTCAGAGCATCTAGCTGGAAACTATTTTTCAAACGATTGATTTGGTACAGGTCACGGTTTCATCTTGTGCCAAAAAAAAACTATAATTTCTGCTGTAGATGCATTACGATGTTCCCCAGCCATGTGGTGAATACTGCGGTCTTTTCTGCCAGTGGTGACCCGTACGTGGTTGGACCATAGTATTTTTGAAGTAGTGGTTGACCATAGTTTTCCTCCCGGCACCACTGCTGCCAAAAATCATGCCCAATGGAGACACTCCTACCAAGTCTTTCTGTAATATCTTGGAAAGAAAATCCACTTTTTTTTTAGCTCTATTATGCTATCTCGTTCAAACTCAAGAAGCTGTTAATAGTGGCTTCTTAAAGTTATTCTGGACTAACATCAGCTCATTCCGTCAAATCTCGACGATACATAAGACTCACGAACTTTATAGCAATTATTTAAAGTACACTGAATTCACAACCTTTAAAGTGGCACAACTAGCACCACACTTAAGGGCCGAACTCGAAATTTGAATAAGTCATATTTCAGATGTATAAACACACCTACCCAATTTCTTTGATACAGAACAATTTCTTCTTGTTGATGGTATTTCTATTTCAATCAGTGAATTTTCTAATGAAGATAAATGAAGCAAATGAAGTTATGTGGTAAATCCGAGGTGGGCATTAAGTCGATCGCGATCGACCGGTGGACCGCCAAGACATTTTGGGGTGACCGTCTGAAGATTTTAGCTTTTAGTAATTATATAGGGAAATATTCAAGATTGGCTGAAATATGCAGACTATATATAAGTCTTCTACTGGCTATAACAACAAGAATTAACTTTAGATAAAAATGTTTTATTTTTTATGTATTTTGAATTGTTTGATAATAAATGCATCATTTGATATTATTATATTTGTCGCTGTTATTATTATTATGTTTATGTATTTTGCGTTTTGCTTTAAACGCAGTTTTAAAAAGTGTTAGTTTTTTTTTTATTTCAGTTCTGTAAGTAAAAGTATAAGTACATATTCCGTATTTATTATTAATTTATAATAAATATTGTTGATATTTTCCTACCTCACCACACCTACGACCCTGGGCATTGTCGCACACAAGAATTGTTCAAGGGAAGGGGGATGCGTGGTCGAAGGTCAAAGTTTGGATTCCCAAACATACAATACGCTCCCAAACATATTTTTTTAATTTTATAGATTGTCGGGAACTAAAACGGTATAAAAAATAAATTACAGAAAAAATACTCAGCATTAAATAATCAAAAAATTATTAATAACAAATACTTAAAAACTTTTTATGTATTGTATACATGGGATTAAAATCAATCGGTAAAAAAAAAAAAATCAAGGGCTTTGGGGCAGGGACCGGATCACGGCCCTACCCCTATTTGTGTGCACCATTGACATTGGGTGGGCCGGAACAACTTGAAAAAATTAGAAGTAGCCCACACCCTGGAAAAGTCTGCCCGCCCCTGTGGTAAATGATATGTCTAGTTCAAAGCAAACTATTTCAAGTTAGTTGAATTTAGGCCTTAATAGCAAGGTAAAGATTCATCAAAGCGATTTTGGCTAAAATCCGTGATACGATTTGTGGATAATCATTCCACAAATCGTATTTTATTAATTTTTTGAACATTGAGAGCATGCGGCCACCAACTTAATAAAAAAAATAGGTCATGTGGCCCGCAATATCATATGAGTTTGACATGTCTGTTCGAGAAGAACAACCCTTTTAAGTTCATTAAGGTATCCGCGACTACGTTCGGAACCGTGATTTTAAAAAGGCGCATAAATGGATAATTTGCATGATATTTAGTGTCACTTAGATTAGAATACATGTGTAAAATTGTTTTAAGGACATTTTGACAAAAAAAAAAAATATTATTTAAATACAATATATATTTTGGCTAAAAATTAACTTAGAATAACCTTTATTCAAAATGTTCTCCTTTTGTGAAAAATGCTTCTATTATAATAATATTTTGCCTGTATATAGCTCAGACCTCTGTACAGAGGCTCAACTATGATTTTAAAAAATTTCACATTATTTTCAGAGTTACAACCATTTGAAATAATTATCGGCGTTTTTTCCTTAAAATTCCTTCCCTCTGTTGTGTGTCGTAAAACACGGATAAACCCACTTCTAAGTTATATATTTCAAAAATTCTAGTTGAGCCTCTGTACAGAGGTCTGAGCTATATGCAGGCAAAATATTATTATAATAGAAGCATTTTTCACAAAAGGAGAATATTTTGAAAATGGGTCATTCTATGTTCTTTTTTGTCAAAATATTGTACTTAAACAATTTTTTATTATAATATTATTCTTAAAACAATTTTATATACATTTCCTAATCTAAGTGACACTAAATATCATAAATATTATCCATTTATACACTTTTGCAAAATCGCGGTTCCGAACGAAGTCGGATACCTTAAGAGTATATATATATATGATATTTCTTTTAAATACACAGTATTTCGATCTATCTAGAAGTCTAATTTTTTTCTGCTTTTCTTTCTCTCTCTCTCTCTTTTTTTTAATTTTATTTTTGAAGCTCTCATTTTTATACATGGCTTATAGCGCGCACCCGAAAATTCCGATCTTTTTTTTGTGTGTTATAAGAGCGCGTCATACGTCCAATTTTGCGGTATATATATAAAAAAATATATACACAGGGAGAGAGTGAACTAATAGTAGGAATATTGAATGAATTCTTCTAGAGTTTAAAAACCAACTACTTACTATGGCAACTTGTACTAACCCCTTCCAGGTTCATTTTATTTCTGGATTTTTGGATAAAAAGTCAATATTTTTAAATTCTTATTTACAAAGATACATATTTTTTTAAACATAATAGCACCATTCTCATACAAAATTTGCTAAAAATTAATGTAAAAAAAAATCTAATTAAATAAATGAGTAATTTACCTGTAAAGTTTGCTTTTTGTATGCCAGAAATATTAGATTTTGGAATTAATTCTCACTAACTATAAATATAAGGCTTAGAATACCTAGCTTTTATCTTTAATACAAATTTTATTTGCATCTTTTGCAGTTACTTAAATGATTATGAAATTATTAAAATTCGATCGTGTAGGATAAGTTCGAAAACGCGGTATTGCACATAACCCAGCATCGCAGTTAATAGTAGAATCTTGTTTCTCTTCTTACCTTCTTCTCTTTACTGACTCTCTTTGAGCAGCCAATAATACACTTGTGAGCGACTTACCCCTGAAGTCGCTCCCTCACTGTCTTGCCTACCTAAGAGTGTGGGAGAAGTAAAAGCAGGACCAGAAACTCTTCCATTATAACAAATATTTATTTTACTCTAGCACACTAATCAACAACAGTTTAACCTTCAACTGAATGTCCTAGGAGTGATAAGGAGAAAGCAATAAACCCTAAGCGAACAAGCGCAAGTAGCCAATTTAACTTAACCTAATCTATCGTTGACTACAAATCCCCCAATCCACTAATTTAATACAGTAGCAAAGCGCAAATCTATTTTTAGGCTCTATTATGCTATCTCTTGCTTAAACTCAAGAAGCTGTTAATAGTGGCTTCTTAAAGTTATTCTGACTAACATCGCCTTCATTATTCCGTCGATCTCGACGATACATAAGACTACGAACTTTATAGCAATTATTATTTAAAGTACACTGAATTCACAACCTTTAAAGTGGCACAACTAGCACCACACTTAAGGGCCGAACTCGAAATTTGAATAAGTCATATTTCAGATGTATAAACACACCTACCCAATTTCTTTGATACAGAACAATTTCTTCTTGCTGATGGTATTTCTATTTCCATCAGGGAATTTTCTAATGAAGATAAATGAAGCAAATGAAGTTATGTGGTAAATTCGAGGTGGGCATTACGTCGATCGCGATCGACCGGTGGACCACCAAGACATTTTGGGGTGACCGCCTGAAGATTTTAGCTTTTAATAATTATATATACGGAAATAATTCAAGATTGGCTGAAGTATGCAGACTATATATGTCTTCTACTGGCTATAACAACAAGAATTAACTTTAGATAAAAATGTTTTATTTTTTATGTATTTTGAATTGTTTGATAATAAATGTATCATTTGATATTATTATATTTGTCGCTGTTATTATTATTATGTTTATGTATTTTGCGTTATGCTTTAAACGCAGTTATAAAAAGTATTAGTTTTTTTTTATTTCAGTTCTGTAAGTAAAAGTATAAGTACATATTCCGTATTTATTATTAATTTATAATAAATATTGTTGATATTTTCCTACCTCACCACACCTACGACTCTGGGCATTGTCGCACACAAGAATTGTTCAAGGGAAGGGGGATGCGTGGTCGAAGGTCGAAGTCTGGATTCCCAAACATACAATACGCTCCCAAACATATTTTTTTAATTTTATAGATTGTCGGGAACTAAAACAGTATAAAAAATAAATTACAGAAAAAATACTCAGCATTAAATAATCAAAAAATTATTAATAACAAATACTTAAAAACTTTTTATGTATTGTATACATGGGATTAAAATCAATCGGTAAAAAAAAAAATCAAGGGCTTTGGGGCAGGGACCGGGCCAGGGCCCTCCCCCTATTTGTGTGCACCATTGACATTGGGTGGACCGGAACAGCTTGAAAAAATTAGAAGTAGCCCGCGCACCCTGAAAAAGTCTGTCCACCCCTGTGGTAAATGATATATCTAGTTCAAAGCAAACTATTTCAAAGTTGAATTTAGGCCTTAATAGCAAGGTAAAGATTCATAAAAGCGATTTTGGCTGAAATCCGTGATACGATTTGTGGATAATCATTCCACAAATTGTATTTTATTAATTTTTTGAACATTGAGAGCATGCGGCCACCGACTTAATAAAAAAATAGGTAATGTGGCCCGCAATATCTCATATGAGTTTGACACATGCCTGTTCGAGAAGAACAACCCTTTAAGTTCATTAAGGTATCCGACTACGTTCAGAACATTGATTTTAAAAAGGCGCATAAATGGATAATTTGCATGATATTTAGTGTCCCTTAGATTAGAATACATGTGTAAAATTGTTTTAAGGACATTTTGACAAAAAAAAAAAAAAAATATTATTTAAATACAATATGTTATTTTGCTAAAAATTAACTTAGAATAACCTTTATTCAAAAATGTTCTCCTTGTGAAAAATGCTTCTATTATAATAATATATTTTGCCTGTATATAGCCTGGGACCTCTGTACAGAGTAAGTTCAACCATGATTTTTTGAAAAATTCAAATTATTTTCAGAGTTACAACCATTTGAAATAATTATCGGCGTATTTTCTAAAATTTCTCCCTTCTGTTTTCGTAGGACATATGTCCGACTTCAAGTTTTACATTTCAAAAATTCTAGTTGAGCCTCTGTACAGAGGTCTGAGCTGAATACAGGCAAAATATAAATATAATAGAAGCATTTTTTACAAAGTGAGAACATTTGGAAAAGGTTATTCTAAGTTAATTTTTTGCCAAAATATTGTATTTAAATAAATTTTTTTGTCATAATGTCCCTAAAACAATTTTATACATGTATTCTAATCTAAGTGACACTAAATATCATAAATATTATCCATTTACACGCTTTTGCAAAATCATGGTTCCGAACGTAGTCGGATACTTTAAATTTAATTGTTACTAAAGTTCACTTCTTAGTTCATTTATTGAACTCCATTTCTTTTTCAAAAATTACATTTAATTGTCAATGTATTAGGTAAAAATTATGACATGCTTAAATATGATGCCTTAAGAAAATTTTAATAAAAAGTAAGCTATCATTTTTTTCAAATAATTACGAATACCGCATAATTAAGAGGACTACACTATCATTAACTATGTATTCATATAATTTACCTCACTTGACAATATTTAGAAAAGAACAATATCTGCAATTTCATGGCCAGTTCCTAATCAGATGAAGTCATAGTGAAAATTAAAAATAAAGTTAAATTTTTTTTTTCCTTTTTTATCTTTGAAACATTTTTATTATTGTATCAACTTATAATTTTCTCCGGCAATTACATCTTTAACCCTCATTTGGGAGATGAAGTTTCATGCTGCAATCAGGCTAACATAATTTTAGTAATAAAAAGATAGTGATTAGAATTCTTGAAACTAGCTAGCCAACCTAGTCAGACAGGAACTCCCCTCCTCAACGTTTTTGTCATTTACATAAAAAATAAATGGATGATTCCTTATCTAGTTATTTTCCGATTTTAACCTACTGACTAATTTCCTATTTTGACTTATATTAATCCCCCCGCCTCCCGGAAATTCCGAATTAATTTAAGAAATTAAGAAGCGCAACATCAGTTGGGTAACGTTACATCGCCACAAAGATCAAATGCAGTAACTGGCGGAACACCATAATAAACCGCTAAAAATAGCTTATCGATTTTGATTGCTTCGGATGCTCCGGACAAGGATTGACGGATCCTAAGAAACAGAAAGGCACCAAACAAATGATAACGTGTTTGTGTCTTCTAGGAGATTTTATACATCACTTTCGTAGCAAGAATATTTGTGAAATTTCAGGTGTTTTTTTATATTAGTTAACAAAGTGAATAGAAAAGCCACGTTGCAAAAGGGGAAAAAAGGAAATTTAAAAGGCATTAAAAAAGCAGGCCAGCTTAATAAAGTTTCCCTTTTTTTTAATTTCCTTTCATTATCTGAAACCAAGAGCTTGGGATATCAGTAATAGATAAGTGTATAACAAATAAATAAGAGAAAAAAACATATCTAATGTTATTATGCAAATAAAGTTTCCTTATTCTCATATAGTACATGAATATGCATTATTTTCGTTATTTTCGTTCTAGAAGGCTGTTATTTTCCCTCTGAGATTTCCTTCGAAAATATTTTTCTTTTAAATATACCTAGAACCATCCTCAGTTCAAAAATCAAAATTGCAGAGGGAAAAAGGTAAAAAAAAAAAAAGAAATACAAAGAGCTATTTTTAAAAAAATGCTTTAGAGGAAGATAAAAAGCAAAAAATTTATTTTGACCTTTGAGTATTGTATTATCTAAGAGAGTTATTTTCATATTACTGACCAAAAACTGTTAAAATATTTATAATTATAAAGAGATTTTAGGCCGACATTGTATATAAGCTACTATTATGGTTATATAATTAAAAGCAGGAATTAATTACAGTGAAAATCGTTTAACATGAAACTGAATCAACTGAAATATATTTTCGTGTTAAAGGATATTGCAAAAAAAAAAGCATATATTCAACAAAATTAAATTCATCAGAGTACATTTTTTTGCATAGATAATATGTATAAATGAATGCCCTTAATAAAAAACAATAAAACAAAAACATTAGCAAGGACTTAATGAAATTTAATACAGAATTTAACAATACCAAAATCTTCATCGATTTCCGTTTTAGTCTACTATTTTTGATCAACGGCCTTAAGAAGCTCCACCTTCATTTTCAGCGAAATAACAGTTTGCTTTCCCCCTGAGCTCTTTACCATTGTGCTCGTAAGAACATTCTTCTAAAATAGAGGGGGAACGCATGAACCAAACTCATTGAATTTACTCACACCGCAATGTAATCGCCACGGAATTGCAAAGTCTGGATGAGAGATGAGATGTTTTTGTGTGGCGCCGTGAAGTGAAAGTAGCTGGAGATGTACCAAAACTGTCTCTCAAAGTTAGAGGCTATACCGAGGGTGTTTCAAAACTAAGCCTCCTTTCTGTGAAGCATGAGACCACCTCTTTTTCATTTCACATACTCTTAAATCTCGCCTGCGCGGCTGGTGTTTTTCGTATTTTGTTCATTCCCAGAAAGGAAATCTTTTCGTGTTAAGTGATTTTCGTTTCGTGTAAAGAGAAAAAAATGCATTTAAATACACAGTAGTTTGTCGGAACCGTGTTAACCGATATTTCGACTTGAGCATTTTCGCGGTAAACGTATTTCACTGTATTTTTAATTTTATGATTAATTTATTTGCAGGGAGATCCCATTTAACTTGTTACACCTTTCACATATTTGTCCATTCCCTCTCTCGTATTTCATGGGTCACTTACAAAACCTGTATTACGTGAAGAAAAATTCGATTGCCACAATCGCATTCTCCGATCTCGCGCGATAGTTTCATTTATTCTAATATAGAGTCGAGCAGTATTTTTTCAAGAATTTTTTCTTACAGTATACTTGGCTAGAAGAGCAGATCACGAATTTACTTTTAATTTCTCGAGGGTAAAATTATCCCTATTCATGTTATTGGAAAATTTTCAACTTATTTTTCATGGAGACCCCAGGCAAAAGCTCCAATCCTAGTTCGTGATCGGAGATCCCTTGAGTAATAATAATACCTCCAAAGGCGGCTCTAGGACCGGACAAACCGAAACCCTGCCCAGGACGGCAAAATTTAAGGGCGGAATTTGGATCGAAATGAGAAAAAAAAAATTTTGTTACAAAAAAAATCTTATATATTTGTTGAAATATTATTGAATGGGAATTTGGTATTTTGATGGCATCCGACTACGCCTGAACTGTGATTTTAAAAGCGTGTAAATGAATATTTATGATATTTAGTGTTCATTTTCAGATATCACATAAAATTGTTTTTGCGATATTTAAAAAATATTTAAATGCTGGAATATTTTTGGTAATTAACTTACGGTTCAAATGTTTTTCTTAAAATGTTTATTGTACAATATTTGTTCGTGACGCTTAGACCCTGCACAAGAGTGTCTCAACTAGAATTTTTGAAATGTATAACCTCGAAGTCGTATTTATCCATGTTTTACGAAAACAGAGGGAGAAATTTTAAGAAAATACGCTGATAATTATTTCAAATGGTTGTAACTGAAAATAATGTGAATTTTTCAAAACTCATAGTTGAGCCTCTGTACAAAGGTCTGAGTTTATATACAGGCAAAAATATTAATACAAGAGAAGCATTTTTATAAAAAGAGAACATTTGAAAAGGTTATTCTAAGTTAATTTTTGCCAAAATATTACATTTAAATATTTTTGTCATATATAATGTCCTTAAAACCATTTTATACATGTATTCTAATCTAAGTGACACTAAATATCATGAAAATTATACATTTATGCGCTTTTTTAAAATCAGGGTTCCGAACGTAGTCGGATACCTTAACGCATCTTATTTCCTTATTTTGTTTTCTTTATGTTTAATGTCAGTTTTTTTTTTTTCTGTTGACACTTGAAGGGATCGAGGCGGGAGTACATGTTAAATCATGAAATTTGATATGTTACTCACCTTTCACTAGTAATTTTTTTCTCAGCCCAGTATGGGGTCAAAACGGACATTTCTTTCCCCATACGATGCCCGATTTCAGCTATCTAAAAGGGGACGCGAGTAATGGAAGTTTTTGGTAGATACAGAGCCACATGAGATGTTTTATTTTAGTCTCGAACACTGGCGTAGATAGCTCTGAGGGGCCCTGTATCAAAACTCCTTCGGGGGCCTTTTAGATATGGGAGCCTTGTCAGTGGACTGCAGTTACACATTTTAGAGCCCCTGTTGGGGCCATGTATCATTGATACGGCGATAGCTACGCCACTGGTCCTTCATCAGGTACACCCCTGGTGATCCCCACCAACAGTAGACTCTTTTCCGAAGAAATTGGCCTGCTGAAATGAGGGATTCCTTCTCTTACATTTTACTCGTTTCAAACAATAATAGGTAACTATGTTCTTACTTTCGATTTATTTAAGACAAAATATTATATATAAATGTTATGCTCCATTTGTTTTCGCGAAAATTATACAAGTTTTGTAGGTGTGTATCTATGTGAACTATTCATCTTTTTTAATTATAATTTTTTGCTTTAGAGAAGAGGCGGCATTTTCCATTTTTGTCCGGGGCGGCCAAACTACTAGACCCGGTCCTGATTAAACGTGAATGCTAGCCCAAAGATTCCCCAAGAGGATTAGTGAGAAGATCGTGTAAAGATCCGTCACACACTGTCGTGTTGAATTAGTTTTCTTCTCTGTTGGGGGAATATAGTCAACAAAGTGTCTTTCAGACAAGCGGGAAGGGGGTCAGGGCAAGGTCATCTTGAAGGAACAGGCCACGACAGAGTTTTGATGACGTCACGAAAGGAGGGAATGCTTTGCTACTCGCAGTGGCTGTCAGGAATATAAAGCTTACGACATTTATTTGTTGTCAGGTCGTAGACTAATATTTCCACATTTATATTGATTATTTTTTATAATTCTCATTTAGAATATTTTCAGATGAAAGTTATGTATTGATACGTTAGAAAGATGTCTAATATTTTCCAGGAAAAAGGGGGAAATATCTCTCGTGAAAGGCTCATAACAATGTAAGAAACATCTAAGTAAAAACTGACTCAATATAAAATATTTTCAATCAGATAAAGTAACAAAAGAAACATTTACTTGCAAAGAAATATGAAAAGTAAAGCATTAGAGGCATATTAATAATAATAATAAAAAAAGAAAAAACATGTGAATTTAACAACATTTTGCTGTAATCAATAAAGGTTAAATGTTTGCAAAAATATATATATATGCAAAATTCATGCAAAAATATATACAAATAAAGAATGCAATGCATGTAAAAATATATACAAATATAGAAATGACACAAACAGTTTTAGATACTACAGTAATTATACAGCAAAAATAGATTCTAGATTATACGTTAGAAAATATATACATTAGAAAAGAATACTTTACCTATAAATCTGACCAAAAAAATTTTACAGTATTAATGCGAATGGTACTGTATTTAATTAAAAATGCGAGTTTTAAGGCATAAACATTTATTGTGACTGCTTTGTGCAGTGTCTCCCCTGCAAGAGAATGTACAAGTGTAGGTGAGTGAGGGGGTGACGATCGCAGCGCCAACATCCCGGCCCACGTTGAAATAACATTTCAAGAAACAAACAATGTTACATAAATCATACATTAAAAATACAAATAATAAAAAATTAAAAAATATGATCAATAAGAAAAAAAAAAATTGCACCTTAAAATAAACAAAAAAAAAAAAAAAATATGAATAAAAATATTAAGGCGTACATTTTGAATGATTAATAAACATTTAAACACTTGGTAATAAACAGATTTTTGAAATTCTTCTTTTAAAAATACCTTAAGGTGTCTTAACTCTCTTTAACAACTCTAACCTTTCCATCTGAACCTTTAACTATCTCTAAAATTCTTCCCATAGTCCATTTACATGTGGCGGAAGATTTTCATCTTTTAAAATAACCATTGAATTGGGAGTTACATTTTCCTTTTCAAATTGCCATTTATGTCTAGCCTGTAAATTATTAAGGTAATCTAACCTCTATTTGCGCCATATAAATTGAACAAATTTTGTTAATTTTTGCCATTGAGATAAATAATTGTCTAATTTATCTGTCAAGTCTGGCTCAGGTAAACTTTGAAGAGGTCTACCTATGAGAAAGTGTCCTGGGGTGAGGACTGCAAAATCATTAGGATCAGAGGACATGGGAGTAAGAGGACGACTATTCAAAACACTTTCTATTTGAGTAGTAATTGTTATGAATTGTTCTAATGTTAGACGTGCATCACCTACTGTTCTTTTAAAATGATGTTTAAAAGATTTGACACCTGCTTCCCAAAGTCCTCCAAAATTGGGTGATCTAGGGGGAATAAATCTCCAAATAATTTCTTCATTTGTTAAATACAAGGGGTGATCAAATGAAAAGGTACCGAACGACATAAAAATGAAACAGTTAAATATTTGCATATTCCGCCATGGGAGAATGTATCAAGACATCTCGGGATGCCATTGGAGGCTCTGACTGGGATCGGATCATGCGCGGGCGCCCGCATGCCCAGGAGAGAGCAAATGCTCTTATAAAAAGCGGCGTCCAAATGATGAGGCAGTCCGCATGAGGACAGGATGGCGTTCGCGTTGCAAAATTTGACGATTGCGGAGCAGCGAAGTGTTATCCGATTTCTGACAGTGGAAGGTGAGAAACCGGCAGCTATTCATCGGCGGATGGTGACCGTTTACGGGGAGAAATGTGTCTCTGACAAGTCTGTTAGAAAATGGAGTGCCCGTTTTCGTGCAGGCCGTGAGAGTGTGGGTGATGACCAGAGACCAGGCCAGGCAAAACTGTCATCACGAGTGATCTCATCGAAAAGGTGGACGACCTAGTGAGAAGTGATCGGCGTGTCACATTGCGAATGTTGGCGCTGAAGGTGGATGTGAGCTATGGAACCGTGTGGACAATTGTTCCCGACAGGTTGCGATTTCGGAAGGTGTGTGCCACTTGGGTTCCGAAGCAGATCACCGACCAGCAAAAGAAACTGCGTATGGGACTAGCACTGCAACATCTGTTTCGGTGTCAGGAAGACCCCGCTTTAATGAAGCGGATCGTCACAGGTGATGAGACCTGGTGCCATCACAACGAGCCAGAGACAAAGCGGGACAGCATGCAGTTGAAGCATGCGTCGTCACCTCCCACTAAAAAGTTCAGAGCCGTGAAGTCAGCAGTCAAAGTGTTGCTCACTGTCTTTTTCGACGTTCAAGGTCCACTACTTGTGGAATTCCTCGAGCACAGAAAATGCATTAACTCCGATGTGTACTGTGAGACACTCCGACGCCTACGCCGGTCCATCAAGAACAAAAGACCGGGCTGCTCATGGAGGGTGTGGTTCTGCTCCATGATAACGCGCGTCCACACGTCTCCAGAGTCACACAAATGGAACTGAACAAGTTCAAATGGGAGACGTTGGACCATCCGCCCTACAGTCCGGACATATCGCCCTGCGATTTTCATGTGTTTGGTCCACTAAAGAAACACCTGAAAGGGAAGCGCTTTAACTCGGACGACGTACTCAAGGACACTGTGAAGAACTGGGTCTCGTGACAGCCACAGGAGTTCTGGGAACAAGGAATCCTGCGGCTTGTTCATCAGTAGGATCACTAAACGACTCCGATTCATTCACCATCAAACTTGTCTGATCGACCAAGATTCGGCTTCGTAATTTCCCGCTCAAATAAGCGAAGATTCGCTTCCCGCATTCACACCAACCGAAACCGGTTCAATCCACCATCATTCTGACTTACGCGTGATTCGGCAGGTCAGATTTTCTTCACTCAATCACCAGCCGCCGAGAGCTATTTCTTAAAGAAAAAGCGAATTCAAACAAAAAGAGTGTTTATTTTTATTGTTTTTATGTTATTAGTGATTTTTTCACATAAAGTTTCTATTAAAGAAACTGAGATTTCAGGTGTTTGAAGATAATGATTTTCTTGTGAGGGTTAGCATGAGTTTGTTTTTATGCCAATAGATGGCGCTTATATTTTTGGTATTCATAGTGTTCTTTTTCATCGTGTAAAATAATTCTAGTTCTTGTAGCCGAGTATGTAGGCTGTATTTTATCCCTGCTAATCTTGCGCAAATAATAACATTAATTTTGCATGTATTATTTTATTCAATTTTTGAAACTTTATTCTTTACTTTTTAATACTTTAAAGCAAAATGTGTTTTTTAGGGGGTGAGGGAGGGAATATTCTGAAGGATGTTTAAAATAGCTTCAGAGATCAATTTGATAAGATTTTATTTAATTTTGGGAGAGAAAAAAATTAAATATTTATAAAAATGTTAAAATAAAATAAAACACCAATATTGTCGATAATTTTAACTTTTTAAAAAGATTCCATTTTATTACTACATAGATCTCAAATTTTGTTATATGAAACAAACAAAATGCAAATGGCATGTAAAATTTTTAATTCATTAATGTATTGAAAAACATTTTTAAATACATAATCAAAAAAATAGTTATATGCTACAAAAGCTGTAGTATATCACAACATTTGAAATGCCTTTTAAAAACATTAAATATATTATTTGTAAAAGTATTGCATTATAATATAATTACAATGCATATTTATTATTTGTTACTACTTTTCAGACTATAATTACACTTCATACTAACAGGCAAAATATAAAAAAATAAACAAATAAAACCGTTCTTATATTTTTTGTTTTATGTATTTCAATTTGAAAGTAAATGAATGAGGATACAGTTGCAAAATTAATAGCTTGAAACGTTAATCGTCTAAAAACAGCATCCATGTTCGACAGCAACTGATGGAAGAATGATTGACCCGTGGTGGTGTGAAGGCAAATCTCTGTTCATTCAGAATCGCTGTGAATTGGAAAGATCGCTACAGACTCGGATTCGTTTGGTGTGAAGGGAGCCTAAACAGTTCAAAACAGATCTAAGCTGCAGTCAGGTGAAACGGAAACACAAAAACGAAAACGCAAGCAAAAGGTGCGAGGCAACGCAGTCCTTTTCGTGACCTTTGACTCTGTCGATGGGGTGAATGTCTTTGCGACGTTCGAACAACTTTGGGCGTTGTTCTGCGAAATTGAGCAAACAATGCGTATGTATAATTTAGTTTAAAGCCTTAAATGCGAATATCCATAAGTTGCTGAAGATCTCCGGCTCGATGGACCATATATAGATGCGAATGGTACTGTATTTAATTAAAAATGCGAGTTTTAAGGCATAAACATTTATTGTGACTGCTTTGAGCAATGTCTCCCTTCAAGAGAATGTACAAGTGTGGGTAAACGAGGTGGGGGTGCGATCGCAGCGCCAACACACAGAATATATCATTAATGATTCAATATATAGATTACTTTCAAGTTTTGAATCATTTGGATTTGTAATGATATTATTCAAACCAATTTTTACATTATTTTTTTATGCGTTACAAATAAATATTATGCCCAGGTAAAAATATTTAAAAATCAAACAAAATTTTTTTATTTAAAAAAATAGTATTTTACATTTTAAAATACTTCGAGTGCTAAAATCTTCATGAAAATGATTTAAACGAATAATGTAAATAAATAGAATTTTTCTGTAAGTAATAGTTATGTTGTGACATCTCTCGCGTTCTTCTTCTAACATAACCTCTGTGTTCTTTGATGGCCACGATTAATGGCAAAACTTTTCCAACCCAAATCCAAGAAGTGAAACGAAGCATAGATGCAAATAAGATAACCTTTAAAAGGATAGAAAGTTTAGTGAGCAAGGATGGCAATTTAGAGAAAGTTCTGTTTGGAAAAGGTAGAAGTGTAATTTGACGGCCTACCAAGGAATCAAGGATATATAGCCATTACTACAAGGTGCATACTATTGCACGCGAGCCCAACTGCCTATCTGAAAGTGATTGAACCGTTGAGTATTCAACCAAGGTAGGAGGATTATATTCTGAACGCTAGTATATTATTGAGACGAGATTAGGCAGATATAATATATTTATATTGATAAGTGATCTAATTGCGTGATCTGCGTTAGTTAAGACTACGTGTTGTGGTTTATTCTCACTTAATATAAGTTTGTTCGTTATCTAAGTAATCTAAGTTAAATTCTTAATAAAAGTCATATTAAGAATTCTAAAATGTCTCATCATTCCGAGAATCCCACACCTCTAACTTACGCGGAAACCCCACGACATGGCTATCGAACGATGGCTATGTCGCAATGTGAACTATTAAACATGAGCATAAAATCTATATAGAATTTTAAAAAAATGAAGTATAAGGAAGTACATTTACATTGAATAATATATCAATCGGAAACTGAATATTTAAATAAATAAAACAGTGGAATATAAAAAGCAACATATTGATTTAATTGGCCTTAAATTTCTTTATTTTTCAATTATCCTTCACCGTTAAAATTTCTTCAGTGCGCTTTTTTTGTATAATTATTTAAGCATATATTCCCGAATGTAATGAATACTTTTAAAAATATGAAAATGCAAGTGTGTTACACTTTACACAAGATGAATGAAACGAATGAGAGACACTCCAAAACTCATGTAATTCCAAATATGCTTCTGTTGTGCTTGTAAACAAGATAATTGGCAATTAACTTTAAGAAATCTTGATTCGAATGTTTTCGATATTAACATATTAAAAATGAAATATTGCATTGAAATGACTTTAATAGCAATAGTTGTGGGCCTTTTTAAATCTCTTCTATCCAGAAATCTTAAATGTTTTGTGCTGCATTTTCTGAATCGAAATTGATCTCTTTATTTGAAAGAAACATACATTTGCAATCGGAGCATCCTAATTTTATAATATGCACTCATAACCCGTAATGTACATTAAAATGTTATACTCTTTATTTGAGATATCGTCTAATTTATTTGAAATGTTTAATACTTCGTTGAAATCCTTAATATCTACTTTAACATTAAATATCTCTCCTGAATAATTTGAAATTAAATTTTTCAGTGAAATAGTACCATGATTATCCGAGTGCAAAGATATTACGCTTTTAATGCGCAATTATTTTTCAGCTTGCAAAATTTTTCCTACATTACAAATTTCAATATGCTTTCTTAAGGTATCCGACTACCCTAAAATCATGATTTTTTTCAAAATTGACAATTTTTTTTATGATTTTATTTTATAGGCCATCTTATTAGCTTAATAAAAATACCAAGTGTTTTATTTTCCATTCACTAGAACAAAAACTACACGTCTTTTAGTAAAAGCAGATGCCATAACTTTACACAAGACGACAAACTTAAAATGCGTTTTACTCGAAATGTGTTTTTTTCGAAAAACTCAAACGGGGAAAGCGATTGCTCAAAAAATTTTGAAACAAATTTGCTCAATTTTTGTGTGTATGTTTGTATAACAGTAGAAGTGTTTTGACCTTCAGATTTATCAATCAGTTTTATTTCAAAATTTACAGTCCTTTATGTGGATATAATCACTGTTTTTTTTAAGCAATTTTATATAGACACAAAGATAAAGTGCTCTAGTTTTTGTAAAAATTAAAATATCTCTTATCCTGAAGGTCATTTCAAACACGAATAAAAAAAAAAAAAAAACATCAAAATTGAAAAATTGAGAATTTGTTCATAAAATTTTTCTATAGAGCGGGCCCCGTTAATGTAACTTTTTTGTACATTTTCACCAGTTTTTTCTCATTTTAATAGCTGTAAAAATTTTTTGTTTTCAATTTTAGAATTTTTTCCTTAAAATATACTAATTAAATCTAAAAATCACAAAAGTATCCTCATTTTTTCAAAAAAAAGTTGTCGCAAGTAGTCGGATTGAATAGCCAGAACATGATGAACAGAATTAATAAAGCAGATTTCTTCAAAAACGTTAGCCGTATTATGAATATTTAGCAATTCACTCAAATATGTTAATCAATATGTTATCCCATTCAAATAGGATGGACAGCCGGGAAAATGTAAGAATATGTATTTTATTTGATGAACAGTTGGGTACATAACAATAACGAGGCATTACTATGTGTGGAGTTTTAGGTCATTTTATTAATAAAACTTTTAATGTTTTTAAGATAAGAATTTGATATATTAAAAAATATATAAATTTAAACACTAATTTCTCATACAGAATAAAATATCTTAATTTACAAATAATTAGTGATGTTGGCATAAATGCATCAGTTTATTATACTCAGTTATCTTCAAAACTAAAAATAAATTCAATAATGACTCAAGAATAAAGTTATACATTATTATAAATATCCTACCTTTCTTTATATCCAATGGTATCGCTGATGTTATGTTCATTGCATTTCACGTATGAAAACACGTGGTAAGGAAAAGCACTATATCACAAGCTTTAATGGAAGACTGGTGAAGTGATGGTCAAACGCGAGGAAAATCGTTCCTCCTTTGGTAATGTGACTTGTTTTAGGGGTTCTCTGTCGTAGCCTTGAGAATCAAGATAGCCTTGGTCAGGGCCGGTTCCAGCAATTTTACCGCCCCGGACAAAAATGGAAAATGCCACCCCCTCTCCAATGCCACTCCCTTTCTCTCTCTGTATATATATATATATTTGTAATCTTGTTAAGTGCTACATTTCAACTTCTTTTGATTTAAATCTGTATTAGGTATAGAATGAAAAAAATTGAATGTTTCCACTCTGATTTAGCGCGGGCTTTGTCATTTGTAAGTGCAATTTTTTTAGGTAAGTTAACTCCTATCTTGTAATGGATTTAGATATTTCTATCCATTATTTCCTATTGTTTTGCTCAGTGTTATTTACAAAATAAAGGGGAAGGTTGGCTGGCAAAAACATGTTCAACCCACTTTTATATAAATTATTTTATATACTAACTGTCCTAAGTCAGTATTGTTCATTGCACCTGCAGCATCCATTTTATATTTAATATCCGATTACTCTTTTGTCCTTCATTGAAAGGGATTTTCCTGCTGTCTATGTGTTTGTCGAGTTTATTGTTTGGATGGATCCTTGTTAGTAGAGAATTGACCTTATATATATATATATATATTTTTATATATATATATTATTTTAAGTCTAAGAAATTCAAAATAATTTGAAATTACTTGTTATTAATTACTTGGGCATAATTGTTATTATTTCAAAAGAGTGAAATGAAAGAGAAGGAATCGTCTATTTAAGCATGACAATTTCTTTGAAAAATAGTCTTCTTATAGTGGGGATCACAAGCGTTTGTTTTAACTTATAGTAACTACACTCAGGACTAAAATAAAACACCTCCTGTGACTCTCTATATACCCAAATCTCTTATTACCCTTGCCCCCTTTTAGATAGCTGAAACCGGATATCACTAAGGTGAAAGGAATGTCCCTGTAACCTCACTTCAGAACGGGGATTCCCCTCAGGGGGCTCATCTTCTTTAGATGAGTACGGGTGTCATGACTCCGAGGTGCCCTAGTGATCTTTCCTCCCCACCCTCTTTTCTACCCCCTTCTTCCCTCCCTTTCTTTCCCGTCTAGACCACAGACCACTAGTTCAAGATGTATAAAGTATAAATTTTTTCTACTGAGAAAATTTACAAGTATTTATTGACATATTTTGGTTTGCATTCTCTGTCTTGCTTTAATTTATTTTCCTTTTCGTATATTTCTTTCAATATTTTGATTATGTTGCTTTATTTGTTTTCGATTAACAACGTTGGTTAGCCAACCCGCATGTTTGCCGTGTGCGGCGTCCCGTAAGAAGGAAAATGGTGTCCTGGGAATACCTTTGGCCCACGCTTTGCTGTAGACGGGAGGCAGGAGTGAGCCCACTCCTGTCATTTGGTTGGATACTTTCTTTGGTTCCCGAAGAGACATTGCTGTAGGATTAGTGCAGCAGATAAGGGGTGGCGGTTTACCCATTGGATCCTCACCCTGATGCTGTATCACTATATTCTGGGTGTACTCTAGGTAAGTGCCGTGCCTGGTTTTGTCATATGACCGGCACACTGCCTCCCTTGTTGGACTCCGCGGTGGGTGGAGGCACGCCAGAATGAAGTTTTGTTACACGCTTATGGATCCAATGCTGCTGTGCCCGGGTAAAGGCCTTGTATTACCCACTCTCAACATTGACAAAGTTTCAACGACTGCCAGAGAGAGAGAGAAATATTTTATTCCTTTCACTTGAAAACAATGAGATGTTGAAGAAATTGCCCTTTGTAATACAGAAAGCCCCGTAGGAATAGGTGGTGAACTGAAATCAGTAAAACGATTGGTTCCGGGATCTATTTTATTGAAAAACCTGCTTTCAAACCAAGTCCTTTCTTTTTGCAAACTTTTCTAAATAGTCCTTTTAACGATAAGCCGGCACAAAACCCTGAATTCCTGCCGTGGTGTTATTTCCGAACCTGACCTGTTGACCACCCCCTGATGCAAAAATTTTTGGGATGGATTCTCTGATCAGGTGTTATTCAGGTCAGAAGAATCACATAAAGAAAGATACGACAGTTATACCAACCAAACATATAATTTTAACATTCAGTAGCCCTAATCTACCCAAAACTATTAAAACTGGATATTTGAACTGTAAAATCCGTCCATACATTCCGAACCTTTACGCTGTTTTAAGTGCCAGAGGTTCGACACTACAAATTTCCCTCGGGGGCAACTGACTTGTTCTAATGTGGTCTGCTGACATGCTTCACAGATTGCATCCTAGAGCCAAAATTATAAACTGCCACAACCTCATCGATCAGTTTCCCTAAATATGCCCTAGATGGAAAATAGAGAACAAATACGGGAAATAAAAACAAATAAAAATATTTCTTATCCAGAAGCACGTAAATTAATAGCCCCAAAGTATCTCAAACATACGCTAAAACTGCCAAATCCTCTATTTTAAAAAATTTCTACCCAAACAGATAAAATGTAACCAAAGGAAAATGTCACCTTTAAAATTACTTGAACCACTTTCATCCAAGCCAAGATCAAATATATCAAAATCTACTCCTGATGTTTCTAGATCATCATCTCAACCTAAGCCCAACTTCCTGCCATCCACCTCTTCAAATAGCAGCTACTAACTCAGAGCCCTCAACTACCTTTTTCCTACATCTAATGATGCACTTCCATCAATGATATTTTATCTCGTATTGAATCGTCTTCCCCCTAATCATACCCCCTTCCTCATCCAAGTCCGTTATTCAACCACCGTCTGATTCTAATACAGTACAGGATGCCAAGAAAATATCAAAAGCTCGAGCCAGAAAAAGGAAAAAAAGAATTACTGAAAAAAAATGAAGGACGCAATAATAGAGATTAAGATGGCTCCACATAGACGAAGAAAACCAGCTCCTGAGGAATATACACGGATGAAGAAGATAGATTACTTATAACTGGAGGAAGATGAAATTGAACTGCATCCTGATCTCGAAAAAAGACGGGAAACAATATTGGAAAAAGGGTCACTACTTTTTAAATCCAACTAGAAGCCGAAAATAACATTTTCCTCGATAATACTTTTGTCATTTTACCTTGTCTGACTTGGTGGAAGAAACTCCCACCGCATTATAATTTTTTATAGAATTTATATTTAATAGAATCTGATCTTTTTATAAATGAATTATTTATTTACTTTGCGAAAATCATGAAAACTTGAACATTATTATTTATATTATTTATTTATTTTTTACTTTTTGTTTTTTATATTAAATTATATTTTTTCCAATTGAAATTCTATTAAAACTTTTTGAGCAAAATCTGACTTTATCAAATTATTTACGATTTAGAACCAGTTTTCAAAGTTGTATTACTTTTTGAATCATTATTTGGCGCAGCTTAGCCTAATTTGGCTCTTGTGCCATAAAATTAATCAATCAATCAATCAATCAGAATGGGGAGAAAGTTTCTTGTGGAAGATGTGTAAATGTATTAAATTTCATGCTTTAACATATACTACCGCCTCGAACCCTTCAAGTTTCAACATAAAAGAAAATTGTCATTAAATATACAGAGTGCAAAATAAAAAAAATGTATAAGATACGTTAAATGAAATACCAAATTCACACCCAATAATATTTCAGAAAACATATCAAATTTTTTGTAACAAAAAAAATATATTTTCAAATTTGATCCAAATGCCGCCCTTCAAATTTGCCGCCCCGGACAGGGATCCGGTTTGTCCGGCCCTAGAGCCTCCCCTGAGGAGGTGCTCAGCAGAAGAACGTCCTCTTTTTGCAGAAAACTATATTGAGTGATATTTTTCAATTATTCGAAACCACAAAATGCACATTTGAAATAATTCGCGAAAGACCGACTGCACAATGTAAATTTTCACAGTGCCCGAATTCACTCGGGATAAGCCAGAATGGTAGGTTTCGCCTGCCCGAGTTCAGCTCGGGAAAAGCCGGAGGGGTTAAAAAGAGAACTGTTGCGGTAATCAATTTGAAATAAGGGTTCATTAAAAGTTTGTGTTTTCTACAGAACCTCCCTTGAAAGTTTGAAGTAATATCAAATACACATCATTGTGACTTCACTAAGAATCGAAAAAATTATTCCTTTATTTTACTAAATTGATTTATTTTATAGCCACAGAGAGACCAACTCTCATATTTGCAATGGTCACAAATAGTTGAATCTATATACTAACTCTATATACTGTTACGTAGATCCGAGGGTTCGGGGATTTTATGCAAAAACAATCACAAAAAGAAAATAAACAATTCTTTAAGAACGATGCGAATTTATTATCAAAACCCAACCTTTTAAAAAGCAGGATTCAGCAGCAAATTCAAGAGTAAAATCCGAAGGTCTTCACCCCTTTAAAAGCAATTAAACACAAAAACCCAGTGTTTAAAAATAACGTAAGTAAAGATTATTCAAAGCACAGCCGAGCAATCGCTAGTCAAAACAATCCTCACTACTCGCTGATTTAATCCAGACCCCTGCCGTCCCGGCGATCATTTATTTAAGGGCGACAGAAATTTCCAGAAATATATAGCCGCTGGGGGAATTAGTGGGGAGAGCCACTACTTTTGAACAGAGGTGCCAAACTGGGGTCGCCAAATTTTATGAAATGCATTATGCCTGCATGCTGTTTCCCTACAGTGTACATATAAAAGAGTGAAACCCGTCACTTACTTTTTAATTGCAATTCCTACTGTTCCCCTTTTTCTTTACCGTAATGCGTAATGTATAAAGTGTGAAGACGCAATTTTTTCGGTAGATACCCCCCTTTCGCGGTAATTCGCCAGTTTTACTAAAAAGGGTATTTGTCCAGTTTGATGTTATACGTACTGTGTCGAACGGTGCGCCCCGAGCATGCGCACCGTACAAATGGAGTGGTAATAAAGGGCTGGGGGAGTCATCTTGTAGAATTTAATCCAGGGCCAACCAAACGCCCAGAAAATTACCCTGAATGTTTTCCCGCGGTTCCATGTGTTGTAGCGTAACAGTTCCCCTGCAATTTTTTTAGTTTCTCCTCGAGTTTTATCGTGACGTTGTGTAATCAGATTTGTTATATTTTTATCGGGCTTTTGTCTTTTTATCAGGATGTGTTAATATTAGAAAGGATTCTGTTAATTTTTTTAAAATTTTCCCGGGGAAAAAAAAATGATAAATTTTTTTTATTTGTTTTATTTAAAAAAATTTAATCCCTATTTTCATAATGGAAAAATGGGTAATAGTATACGATGGGGGTCCAAAATTCTGAACTAAATGCCCCATCAAAAAAAATAAGAAAATACAATGAGGAATTTATTAAGTATGGTTTCATTTTGTGTTGTTGATGATGAAGAACCAGATATGTGCTTTTGAAACAAAAAATTAAAAGAGAGCTGAAACCAGCTAAATTGGATCGGGAAACTAAAACAAAAAAAAACTTAAAAAATAAAATGCGTTTTTTTTTTCAAAGACGAGCTGAAAATCTAAAAATTTCGTGCAAATCAAAGAAATTTAAACTACCTCAAAAATCAAGAGCTTTTTAGAAGTTTCTTATCTAATAGGAAAAAAAAAAACCCCCCTTAAAATTTGGGAGAATCCCTACCCCTTCCCAGCAACTAAGATGACATCAATTATGCATGTCGATAAATATGGAAATGAACAAAAACAATCCCATTATCAAGAAATACCGTGTCTCGGGGATTTCCAAAAGTTAGAAATATCGAGCGAAGTCATAAAAGGCATACAAAATTCACCTGATTTGCTTTACAACGGGACGAGACTAAATATTACTAAAATGTCAAACTAATTATTTACGTTAGATTTATTTTAATAAGATAAAAAGAAACTTTTTTTATGCTGCAAAAGATTGGAAGGAAAACAACTGAGAAAAATATTTGAATTAAAAATGAATTTTTTAAAAACAAAGTCCCCCCGGCAAACTGTATTGCGGTTTGTACATAGTGCTGAAATTAAAGGTTGGGAAAAAGGGCTGAGAGGTTAATCTAGAAAGTGGCGCCTCATATAATATTTAATCATAGATTCACATCGGCAAGCCTTGTTGAAAAAAGATAGGGATGAAGAGTTGCACAACGTACAAGATGCTGCTAGTTCAATTACCTCATTAAATGGAAATCTTAACAGCCGCCTTTTCAATACTTTGCAATGAGATGGGCTCAAAGTATGAGAGATTTCGTTCACACCGAAGTCAGATGGCTCTACGTGGAAAAATACACGGATATTTGATTTGGAAATGAAGATACATGTTTTTTTCAAAAGAAACATACATTGGGGTTTTTATATCAATGAAGTTTCTAGGAAAGCTGAGCTATTTAGTTTATATTTTCGAAAATTAACGACTTAAATTTGAGCTTTTGGGTGAGAATTAACTATATAACTTCAGCCAGTAAAATTTAAGCTTTTTAAAAAAAGCTTATCTGACAAACTCAACTGAATAAAAATAACACCGACCCCTGCTTTTAAAGATTTTACGGAAAATAATATAATATATTTACATTAAAAAAATCATTTCCAATCACATTGAAAAGTTAAAAGAAAATTTTTTGAGAAGATTCGAGGGTTTACCTGTAAACGATCTTGGGTTGGGTTCGGATCCATTTTTCCCCCAAAAATATGCAGTTCAACCTTCAATTAGTGAGAAAGAGAATTGAAGATTTGATTAGTGATTATACCCCCGAAATCAATTTAAGACTACCTTTCCAAAAATTTTGGCTATCCGTGGAAAAAACAATATCCGTTCTATGCAAGAAAGCCACGGTTACAATAAATTTGATCAACGTATTTATGTGAAAAATGATTTAGCAAACTGTTTTAATAAAAACATATACCGCCTCTTTGAACCCCGAGAGATATGGAATTGAATTAGCAAATATATCCGAGCATCGATGAGATAATCAGAAACTTGAGCCACATACATCCATTAAAAGGAATTTTTGATTTTTTTTTGTTATACAAAAAATATTTTTTTAAAATTTTAAATAATATTAATATGTGTCAGAAAGATTATTTTTTTCGATAAAACGAAAGAAATGCGCCTATTTACATCGTATTTGTGAACATTTATTTTAGGGGGCCTTTTCTCTACAAAAAAAGGGGGCGGAGTCGAAAAAATTTGCGCACCACTGTTCTAGAAGATTCCAGAGGGTTCGAACTCGCCAACAGGTCGCCAATGATGCCAAATTTACCGCCCAAATTGGGCGCTTGATGCCAACTTGGCTCTTTCCCCAAGATTTCGCCAAGTTCTATTGAATCGCCATTATAACGTAAGGGGCGGCATTGCTTGTGAATGGCAATTTTAACATGAAAAAAAATAACATAGAGTAAATAAAATTTAAACACCAAATAAAAATTTTTTAAATTTACAAAAAATTGAAAAAATACTATTTACTGTATATATACCAACCCCCAAGACTCCAACTTACTAATCCGATATCTCCGGAACTATTAGACCTACATACTTGAAATTTGGTAGGGATGTTCTTTTCATGGAGTAGAGAATCAACTAAGAATGGATTTTGCGAAAATCAAGGCATTGCAAAAGTTTAAGGGGTGTTATAGATAAATATTCTTGTATTTTTACTATTAAATTAAGAAATTTGGCAAACACGTTCCTTTCATGGAGTACAAAATATTGCAATACTACCTGGAGTCCACTACAAAAGGGATTTTTCGAAAATCAACCCCTAAGGGGGTTTGTGAGGGGTTAAGGGGCGTTATAGAAAAAGAAATCCTGTTTTTGAACTGTTAGATCTAAGATTTGAGATTAGAGCTCTACAGTAAGCATACAGATCTTAATAAATTCAGTGCACTCATCTAGAAATGAACTCAAATTGTATCTTGAAAGTATTAAATAATTAGTAATACCGTAAAATCCCGCATCTATACTTTCAAGTCGCATTTTTTAATTTTTACCTATATTTGCTGTATAACGCACATCCTTATTTTTAAAAAAAAAAAAACCCCTAAATGTACGTATGCAATGTTATTATGTTTCTAAGTCATTTAATCGAGCTATTATCCCAGGATTTTGACAAAATCGTAAAATTCTAGAAGTACAATCCTTTTCGTTCATTAAGTATTCCAATTCTTTCAAAAAACAATATTTGGACCCATGTAGAAGTCTAATTTTTTTTTATGCTCATGCATTTTTTTTATTTTTGAAGCTATCATTTTTATATACCTGGAGTATAACGCGTACCTGTAAATTCCGATGTTGATTTTTGTGTTAAAAAGTCGTATTATACGCCGGATTTTACGATAATTAAAATGCTAAAGAAAAATATTTCATGAAAATCATTTCGCACTAGAACTTCAGTTATCTATAAGTATATCTTTTGATATTTTGCTGTCTATTTTTTCTTAACAATTTTCTAGTGATTTATACCTAAGCCCAGTGTCCTGAATAGGTTATCGCTTAGGCTTCATAAAAAAAAATAGTTCAATTCCTGAATATTAAAATTTCTCTAGAGTAGGGAGCATCAGAATTTTAGAAAGGCTTGAATTGAGTTTAACAAATAAATAAATAAAATAAAATAAAGATAAGTTTAGTTCTGATTTTGTGGGATATGAAGCAATAAATGCTATTAATTATCCCCTAAAATCAAGATTATGCCGAGAAACACGCTTTCCGAAATAACATTATATCACTTCAGTTCAATTACTGCTTTCGAACTGAAATTGACTGATTTTTTTATTTCTTCATATTTTCATTTATCAGCCACTATCCTTCAAATAATATACCAACTATTAGTATGTTTAAATTTTTGAGGCATTAGAATTTTTTTTTTCCCTTTTTTTCATCCTGGCAAAGGAATACCCCCGAAATGTATATAAAATCCCTAAATTTTCTCATCAAGCAATACAAATTTGGGAAAATTAATGTCGCAAATTTTTTTCCCCATTGATTATAATGTTGCTACTTTTATATAGTTTATAAGTATATTTATAAGTGAAAAAATTGTAAGTTTACTTACATTTAAGTAAAATAATAAATCTCGCCCTTTAGTGCCGCATATGGTGGTAGATTTTATTATGCGCATCTCGCTGCTGTAGGACTTGCTATCTGGTAGGGGAATAGCAGCTCTCGTTCTTTGCATTGGACTAATTTGTGAATTTTATAAATTACAATTTGTTTCTTCTTTTTTAGACTCAAAGTAGGTAAGTTTTGTTTTATCTAACGTTGTTATCACTTTAAATTTCAGTTTAAATTATTGCATTAAAAAATAAACTATTTTAAAAAATTTTGTTAATTTCAATATATTTTTTTTAATATACTGAATTTAAAATATGCATTTCCCAAAAATTTCAATTTAGCATTTGTTCTTTTTTAAAAAGGGTTTTCTCATTTTGGCCCCAAAAATTGACGTATATATAATTGCTCCTAAAAGCGGGGGGGATCATCTTTCATATTCATAAAAAATCGCAATTGAATGAAGTCTTTTTTTAATCAATTATGTTTTTTTAAATTCCCCCTAAAAAGTCAATAAATTAAATAGTATAAATAAAAATCGCCGAACAAATATTAAAAATATAAATATTTATACTTAGGGTTTATTAAAAAAGTTTGGAAAAACCCCAAAATGGATTTTAAACAAAATTTAAACTTTTTTTTCAAATATTTGGGGTTTTTTCAGTTTTAGCCTTCGTGGTTTTTTTTATTTTTTTTTTAAAATTTTTTTTTTGAGCAAAATTTTCAAAAACTGTAGGCTTAGGCCCGGAATTGGTCCCAAAACCAACCAAAAACAACCCAGTCCCTGACCCAAGAAAATACAGCAATTTTGGATTTACTAAGTAAAAAAAATTTGAGAGAACTTAAAAAATCCAAGGAAATGTTCTAATCGGGCAGAATAAAAAAAGAAACAAAATATCCAAAAATGAAACAATAAGTAGTTAAATCCTTTCCAAATATGTTGAGAAAGTTATAGAAAGGAGAATGGGTTAAAAGTATTTAAATTTTTGTTAAATCCCCTTTTTTAAGAGGTTTTTCCAGTTTACGCAGACTTTTTTACGCGCAGATTTGTGTCTCGTTTTAAAATTTTATTAATGCTAGTTTGATATCCGGGGTTTGGGGCCGTTGTTTATGTTTGCCAAAAGGGGGCCCAACATTACAAAGGTTCCTTATATTTTTTTCGTCTGTCATTTGGGTTTCCATGGGGGTAAGTATAGTAGAAATAACTTGTTTTTTCCCGGGTAACCCTGAATTTAGACGATTTTAATTGATTTTTTGATTCAAGTGTAGTTTGGGGGGGCTTTTTAATTTTGCGATTTTTTTTGGGTTTGGCAATTTTTCTAAATGCGGGAGATATCGAATTCATTCTGAAATAAATAATACCGAAAAAAGTACCTTGGCGACTGGTTTTAGTCGCGAAAAAAGAACTGCGCCAAGTGGCCCCTATACTAACACTTGAACCGATTTTTTAAAAAAAATTCCTTGTAATTCCACATTTATTCCACTTTTCTTGTAATTGTTCAATTGTTTCCGTCTATTGTTTTATTTTGTGCAATTTTCGAATGTGGATATTTCTAATATGAGTGAGTACTGAATATTTTTTTTCTTTAAAGAATAAGTGTTGCACTTTTAACTATCGCTATAAATCCTTTATTTTCGGTTTATTTTACGTTTTAAAAATACTTCTTTTTTTACGTTCTTTGTACGATGAAATTCGTTGAAGGAACTTGCAGTGCAAGTTTTATATTGCAAGCTTTCAGTACTTTGTTATTGATATTCATTATCAATTTTAACATATATTATGTAATTATTTTATTAATAATGTGTAGCATCCAATTGCAATTATTACTACATGTAATAATCATATAATATTTGTAACATAATTGTTTCTTATAATATTAATTTATATATATTATTACATATTATGTTGTTTAGCGCTGCTTGGCATGATCTTTATCGTGCCAAGTAGCGCTTGACGTCATTTCTCTGGGTTTCTCCTGCTGCAATTTTTAATAAAAACCTTGATTTTATATATATGTTAAGCAATATCAGCAAAGATGCCATTAATATTCATAAATATATTTGGCAGTAATATAAACTAGCTTGCTAGTTAATAAAAGGATTTTTATTTTTACAGCATGAGCAAACTTTTTTTAACACCTATTTTACTTCATGAATAACTATCAATGTAAGTTCATTATTGTTCATTCAAGTAGGAACAAGCTGAGAAGATGAAGAATGACAAAGCAGAAGATGGAGCTACAGAACGTCCAGTTAAAGAAAAGGTTAAAATTTGTTTGAAATTTGTTGATTTGTTATCTTTCAAATTTTTTTCCTCTTGTTCATGTTACTAAATCCTTCATTGTAGCATTACTATTTTTTAATTAAACCATTCAGAGTTGATGATCTTTCAAAATTTTGGATAGTAACATAGTTTTATTATAACTGTGTTAAATTTGAAAAAAAAGAGGGAAAAAAATTTGAAAGAAAGCAAATTTATTAAGTTTTCCCCTTGTGCTATATAAACATCTTGAATTCATCCTTGTATACAAGTAATTTCGTAGATTACTCATAAGTTTGGTTACTTCAATATTTATCATTTGGGAAATCATTTAAAAGTTGATCTTAAGAATTTTCTCCCTTAAAAATGAATTGGTAACCAAAAAAAAAAGGATCTATTTTTGTTGTGAATTGCTGCACTACAATTTCAGTTTTACATTATCTACTTTAAGCAAATAATAATTTTTACTAAATTTTTTTGATACACCAGTTTACATTTGCATTTTTGTTTATTTTTTAAAAAATCTCAATTTTTGCATTTTGGTTTACATAATTTATATACTTTTTTCTTTAACTTTAATTTTTAATTAATTTTGTATTTGCTTTAGTTTAAATTTGCATTTTAGTATATAGAAATGTTTGATAATTTTTTATTTAGTAGTTTCCATGTTTTTCTCTTATTTATTCTGAATTTTTAATATCTCAGTTTAAAAAGTTGCATATATAAAGTCAAAATACCTATTTTTGTATTGTCCTAAAATGAGAGGTATGTTATATCCTTTTCATATGTATTTTAGGATACATTTGCTTTTAGTTAGAGAATTACTGATAATTTTGTATATTAACTGATACTTCTGATGACAAACATTTTAAAAATCATTGAAAATATTTGTTAAAAAATTTCTGAAATTTTTCATTGGAGACTTAAATTTCATTATTTCTAAAGTATTAACAGGCTATCATAAATACAATTTTAAAATTCAAGAAGATTATGTTTGCAGTTAAAAGTTATTAGTATTGAGGTTATAGAAAAAAAAATTTGTATTAACTTCATATTAATGCTCTTACCATTGTTATCAAAGAAGTAATTTGTGTAATTTTAAAAGAACAATCACTTACATAATGTTAATTGTCAAAATGCTGAAAAAGTCAGTTTGTCTTTTCAGAAGTGCGGTTAGCTCTTTATTTTATTCTAATGGATTGCAATGCAAGGCCACATAGAGAGAGAGTGAGAATATATGCCCAATTGATTGGCCAGTCAGAACTCCCTATAGAGCAGGGGTACTCAACCTTTTTTCCCGCTGGGCCACATACATATGACAACTACTTAACGTGGGCCACAACATGAAGATTAATAGGGATGCAATAAGATGGAGGACATTTAAAATGTTAAAGAATTCATCAGAATATTAAAACTCATAATTCTGAATTTTATTTTAAAATTACATTAAACTTTATCAAACTTAATTTCTATTTAATAGGTTTTATACATTTCTTACCCAGTTATGGGATAAGTTACATTTCCGTTCAAGTCAGTACACATTTCTATATTTCATATAACTCTAAATGTAGTAAATTGTATTTTTAGTGAAAAATATGTCTAGACCATGGCTACTCAACCTTTTTTCCCCACGTACGTATGATGGGTATTTCACACGGGGGCCCCACCTTGAGGATAATGGGGAGGGACACTGAAAGACCAAAGCAACATTGGACAAAACAAAACTACTCAAAATATTAAAACTCATTGGGGGCTTTTTAATATTATTGTATATTAATTTCTCTATCAAACACACCCACACAAAATATTTACTTTTACTCATATTTTAATGAGTTATGGGTAATTTCAATTTCTTTTAATCCATGACCAAGCTTCTTGTTTACATTCTATCAAAAGTAAATTGATAGCAAAATTGATAAATTTTTGATTGATTTCCTGCTATATTTTTTGTACATTGTCCTTAAATGATTGAATTTCTTTTTGCGAAAGGCCATGATCTGGCCATTCAACAAAAATTGATGGGTCGCCTGCGGCCACAGGTTGAGTATCACTGGTCTAAAGAAGGCCTTGTTAAGATTGTCCGAGAGCCACAATGACCAGAAATGATCGCCATTTGTCTGTTATAGCGAGGCATAACAGATGTACTACTGTTTCTCATCTCTGTCTTGAATTGTATATGGCCACAGGAACCTTAGTTTCAAGGGTGACTGTTTCCAGAAGATTTTATGAGAGAAGGCTGTTTGTAAGAAGACCTGTTGTTTATGTTCTCTGAAAGGGGGAGTCCACTTAAAATGGTGCAAAGTTTATGAAGATTGGAGCCTAGATTAATGGGCAACCGTCCTCTTCACTGACGAGTCCCTGTTCAGACTAACTTGTGATTTCCGCTGTAAATTCGAATGGAAAGAATCAGAGGCTCGCAACCTTTCCTCCAATGTCCGAGAAGTCGATCATTACGTTAGCTGAGGCTTAATGGTCTGGATAGGCATCACGTTGCATGTCCACACACACTTCCATGTCTTTGAAAAAGGCACTGTGTGACTGCTGTTAGGTATAGGGATGAAGTATTGGAGCCCTATGTTTGCCATTTCAAAAGTGCAGTTAGCTCTTTATTTCATTCCAATGGATGGCAATGTGAGGCCACATAGAGAGAAAGTGAGAATATATGCCTAATAGATTGGCCAGTCAGAACTCCCTATAGAGCAGGGGTACTTAACTTTTTTTTCCGCTGGGCCACATACATATGACAACTACTTAACATGGGCCACAACATGAAGATTAATGGGGATGCAATGAGATCAAGGGCATTTAAAATGTAAAAAATTAATCAAAATATTAAAACTCATAATTCTGGATTTTATTTTAAAATTACATTAAACTTTATCAAACTGAATTTCTATTTAATAGATTTTTGCATTTCTTACCCAGTTTTGGGATCAATTCAATTTCCTTTGATCAATGATCCCAAGCTCCTTGTTTGTATTCTACTGTCATAAAAACAAAGCGGCCATGTACTTTGATAATTTTATTTTTTCTTTTGGCAAAGCCTCATTTATTTTTATTTCAGATATTAATTTTTCAAGTGCAGGTTGGTAGCAAAGAGTTTTTACTGAATTCCAGCCTGAAATCTGTATTAATTGTTTAAAATTAGTTCAAACTTGCATGTGCATTTTTGTTTCAAATTAATTCAAATGCTTTTTGGTTTTACTAAAATATAATATCTGATCAAATAACTGAATTTATGAAAGAGCATTTAAGAAACACTAACAATTTCTGTATCAATTCATATGTCCATCCTTTTAACAATTTCATGGGTTTATCAATATATTTAATGTAACAAATTTTATAGGATGCTTTTGTTACATTTGTTACATGCATTTTGTGATAGTACCACCAACAAAATATTTTGTTGCCATTGCAAAGATTTTTTTTTAAAATAGCCAGTTTATCTCGTCTTAAAAGAAATCAAGATAAAGAGCCATTGAAAGATTTGTGATTTGCAATTTAATGTCAAGCAAAATGATATTTTAACAAATATAACATTTTCACGACAAATCAAACAAGCTGTTGATTCATGATTGTTTTTCTCTTCGACATATTCAAGATACCAATTGTCTTGAAATTGCATACATTCTTCAGATATTTTTCGCTTGGAAGACAGGTTTAATTAAAAATTAATTTCACCCAGAAAACAGTCACTACTCCACTGTTACTTGTTACCACTAACCGTTACAATTACAAAAAGGGAAATAATTATCTCGCATTTCGTACCAGGGTGACATCCATAGCAAAATTGATATGCTTGATTGATAGAATATCTCGCTAAATTATTAATGCAATCTTAAGTAATTGAATTTGTTAGTGTAACACACAGGCCATGACCAGGCCACTCAAAATGTCTTGTAGGTCACATGCGAACCGCAGTTTGATTATACCTGGTCTAGACTCTTTTAAAGACCAATCTCAAAATTATAATAGCAATATTATACGTAGCTTGAGTTAAGCTCTAATCTGTAGTGACTGTAACAGCACCAGATGACGCCACCAACCTCAGAAACTTGACAATGATCTCAAATCAGAATGTGAACCCTACACAGTTTCTAGTTTTAATAACAATAATTATCCAGGTTTTAATTTTATTATAGCTTTTTTGGAGCTACAAGATCTCAGAAAGAATTCCCAAATTTATTTAATGCACTGCATAAATGATTACAATCAACCAATGCTTCATTGTAATTTAATTTAAATATTCCATATTTATATATATATATAGACTACACCACATCTATATCTTTGCAGATGACACTGTGGTACTGTCTCTATATAACAATCTTAGAATGTTCTTTCATCGCTTAAACACTCATTGACATTAGTACTACAACTCTCATTGAGAACTGACAAACATTGGAAACAAAATAATAAATGGGAAGTAGCATTAAATGTCTCCAAAACTGATGCATATTTCTTCTCTTAACAATAATGCAATACCTGGTCTTGACATTCCAATTATTTTTTCCTTCTTAATTAAAATATCACTTAATATTTTTGCATCAGGACTGGCAAGATTAAGCCTCACACACTCTCCTTATTCAAAATAAACACTTTTGTGGCAGGGGAGGTGCTGTATATAATTAATTTTTTAGATTCATTAAATTCTAAGTAGGCATTTTTTCATTTTGATGTAAAATTTGCACTAAAGGCTAATAATTAAGCTATTAGTCGCTTCAAATGGCCATGTTGGAAAACTGAACCTGCCAATGGACTAAATTCATGATGGTCACATGATAACGGCAATTACGTGTTTCCCATTGATTAAAAATTGACTTACTAGTTGTTCAACTTGTAAAATTTTAGATAACATTTAAAATTTGACGATTGGGTAAAGAGTTCACGTGTTAAAATTCTTCAAACAATTTTCAAGATTAAAAAAATACTTACATTATACGAATACTTTTAAATTAAGTGCATTTTGTTTAACTATGTGCATTATTATATCGTTGACAAATATGTACTTTCTAAAAAAAAGTTCCTGCAAAAAGCAAAAGTTGGCAACAGTGAAGCATATGAACTAATTGGCTGGAAACGCGTGATTATATTTATGATATTATGACGTCGCATTAATTTATGAACTGATTGACCGAAAACACAGGGCTCAGTTATCATGTGACTGTGATGTCACATGAATTTAGTCCATTGGTTAAGTACTCCATAAAATTACCATTGATAATGATTCATAAATATTTGAATGGTATGTAATGTGTATCTCAACAGATTCGACATTATTTTCATGTATAAAGGAATATTTTAAAAAGTTTCCTGGTGAATTATAAACTTCTACTAGTTTTTAACAATTGATTGGTTTGTATGCTTATGTTTTTTCTACTTTATATTAACTTGGAATATTCAACTGCCAGATGTCGAAAGCGAGTGTTTCATTCACATCTATAAGGTATTTATTGTTCTTACTGTATTTGCTACTTCTGTTTGAGTTAATTCGTTTTCCTTCAAGAGTTTGAGCTGACTGATTATTTTTCAATACTAATCAATCAGAACCTTGAAATTAAATTACAATGATGAAAAAAATAAGCATTCATTAATGTACAGCTTACTGTTGAGAAACTGTAAGATATCCATTCTAGTACTAACAATATATGAATTATCAGGTAGTTTTTTATATTTATGACATTTTTCTGTATTGGTAGGCTGACAGACGAAGAGGCTATGAACGCAATCTAGAGCCAGATCGAATCGTGGGAGCTACTGAAAAGGATGGAGAAATCTTGTTCTTGATGAGATGGTAAAATTTATTCATACTTTTCCTTCTAGTTAAGTCTATTTAGTGATGAAAAATTTTAATTATTCATCAATTACATCTACTTGCCTGATCTTGGATATTAGATTATTTAAATCTAATTATCTCTAATCCCAATGCTATTTGTAAAAAAAAAAAAAATTACTACATAAAATTAATTTTACTATGCATTTGGGATGTTTGGCAATTCTTGTGGTTATTAAAAATATCTACTCTAAGATTTCAAAGTTATTTTCTCTCTTAAAATATATAATGCACAGTGAACTTGAATGCTATAATTTTCCATCTCAATTTTTTTTTCTTTTATTGTATTGATGTTTATTCCTAAAAGATTTTACCACATTACATTAGTTTTCCCATTTGGAATTCTGCTTGCATCTTTTGTAGCTATTGTTTATCATAATTTTCCTTTGTGAATAATTTGTTTGTTAAAATTAATTATAATAGGATTTTAATGTTTTTACCTTTGAATAGATGTTTATAAACAAAAAGATGAACATTATCAGATAAGACTTATTTTTTTATCATCGAAATTTTGTAAAAAGCAGGAATAAGTTGTAAGCAACATATACCTCCCAACTTTTGCATCCAGCTTTCTTTTGGTGAATTGGTTATACTAATGTATACATATAGAAATGTCTTGAATGTACAATGGACTAAATTTATGTGATGTCATGATCACATGATTCCTGTGAGCTCTTGTGCACATGCATACAGCGTCATTTGTTTACGACTATTTTGCTCTTAAACTTGTATAGTTAATTATTCTTTTTTTACGTTCAGAAATGACACGTAGCTCTCCTGTATCAAATAAACACCCCAGAAAGAGTTACGCATTCTGATAATTAGGCCGACAATATGAATTAAATGTAAATAATTTTGCTATGTGTTACTGTAACTGAGTTGTTTATTTGGATTTATTAATTTCAATTTTCATTACTGAAATTATTTCTGCTTGATTATGTTTTTTAGTTCTCATAGCTACATAATTATAAAATTGATTTCAAGGCCAATTTTTATTAAATAATTATTAAAAACCAACAAGGGTATAGATTTTGAAATCCGTAATAACTTTTGTGTGCAATAATCTATGAAACACTAATCACTTAAAATGACTAAAAAAATTTAAAAATTGGACATTTTATGAGTTTGAAAAACTTAAATTCTTAATTTTTTAAGTAGTCAAATAAGCTGGTCAAACTGACTTTTTGCTTTCAAAATCAACTTAATATAATTTGATAAAGCATGAGAATTATTTTTACTGTTACTGTATCCAAACATGTTGTTTGAAAAAGGGTACTATTTAGTTTTAAAAACAAAGTGACTTATGCAAATTTAAAAAACAAAAACAACTCAATTCCTGGAAATTATTTGTTAGGTCTGGATGTACATTTTTTTCTTGTTTTGAAAATTCATATTTTTCAATTCTGCGGCTGAAATATATTCAATTACTTTTATAACCTGAAAAGTTTGTGGAATTGTAACACAACAATCTTGTGATTTTTTGTTTTAAATTTACATATTTTTAAATAGTGTTATTCATCATTTAAATTGTATAAAAATATTTGTGTGTGTGTTTTGTCTACATCAGATATATTTTTAATATAATTTTGAATGGATATTTTATGCGACTATTCATTTATATATATGTATTGTATTCTTTCAATCTAATTTGCATTTCATTATGCTGTAAAAATAAAATTTATTTCAGCAATGCATAAATATTTATTAATCAAAAACTTTCATATTAACTCTCTAATATGAGATAAACAATGGTTCAAACAAGTAAACTTTTTTACAAGTATTTTGGAACCCCATCTATTTATAGATAAACCATATGTAATTCAATAAGAAGAAAAATATATTTAAAACTGACAGTTATTAAACTGCATTTCTGAAAATTACTGCACTTTTTCTGATGAAACATTTCCTTAATATTGTATAATTTTAAAAAAATTAGATCAACATGTAAAATGCACTTTATATGAAGAAAAAAAATATTGAATGTGCTATTAAAAATTGTAATGTACGTTTTTAATATCGTTCATACTCGCATTAATTTGAGTTTGTGATCCAAGTGTTGCATACTCATGCTTATTTATTGCGTGTTGTTTTCAGAAAAATTACATTTTTTTGCATTACACAAATTATACATTAATATAAGTAATTTTTTAAACTTAATAGTGAAATAGTATTTTCTTTTATCATTTCTAAAAAAAATTTGAAACAATTTTAAAGGATAATTAGTAAGTGAATCAGACAGTCAAAGATGGAGAATGTTATTTTATTAGAATAATTTTTTTTTTCAAACATCTTCAAATGCTTCATAATATTGTAAAGTATTTATATGCAACATATTGTAAAAATAAAATCCATTTTCGTCAAATAACTGATCGACAATTAAATAAAATATTCAATGCTACTCTAAAAAATAAGAATCAAATTATAAACTTATTGCTGATAATGTAGCTATTAAAAAAATATAAATTAGCCCATTCACATTTCTTTTATGGATGTTTAAAAAGCTGCTAAATTTGAATAGTTGCCATTACTTTTAATCTTTTGGAATCAACTTATAATTAAATGATAAATATCAATGTTAATACATAAAATTCTATTTTGTATTTTAAAACAATGTGTTACGTTAAAGCATAAATGAGTAAATAGTAATGCAATCATAATAGTTTAAAAAAAAGTACCTATAAAACAAAATAATTTATAACTTATCTGACAAGTTGTTCTGATTTGAACAGATAGTTTGTACTTCACTCTCTTCTTCATTTCTGCTTTTACAAGGCTTTGAATAAAAAAATAATCATTCACTAAGCAATCAGGCTCAGTAAATGATATGTTGCTCATGAATTTATCGTCGAATAATTTTAATCCTTTCGACACATTTGCAGTAACACTTTGATTTCCAGTAGCATTGGAAAACTTCGCACTATAATACAATATCTCATGCAAGTTGAATTTTTTTAAAAGAAGCGGTTTCGAACCTATACCGCGAGCCATTCTTGTGAAAAAATATGAAATAAAGAACTACAAAATTAATTAATAACTAAAATAACTAAGAGCTATATCTAAGTGTATCAAGACTGTAAATAAATATCCCAGCTAACACTAACCAGATAATACTAATGAAGCAGATTAATACTTAATTAGATAAATAAATTATAATAAAACAAAAATTATATAAATTATAAAAATATATATCATATATTTTTAATTAGATGAAATTAAGACACAAGAATGTCATCAACATACCTATAGGAAAACAAACATTATGAATAAACACGTGTGGATATTGCTGCCGGAATAACGTGATCACTTGACGTCTGCCTGTCGTGCAGATAGTCTATTAGAGATAAGTTACTATTTACTGTTGTGTTTAGTGAATGAAATACAAAATTTGTATTATTCAGAACACTGAATATTTTTTTGTTTTAGGACAACTTGCTAATTTAATCCTTATTTGTTATTATGTATCTTTCCATTTATAGTATTTGGGAGGAAAGGGTATTTTCTCTTGTAATGGATTATTCTGTTAAATGAAAGTATTAGTTAGCATTTAAACCAGATATTTTGATTTTTATACTTGAATTCTGAGATAACTGCAAGTAACTATTTTTTAATGTAAATATGTGTCAAGGGGCAAGATTTGTAATATTGTTTCAGCTTTATTGAGTATTTTATATTTTTTTATTTGGCATTAATTATATATATATACAGTGGATCACAAAAGCATTCATACATTTGCAATTTTCTGTAAAATGAAATTTTTTTATAATATCTGTAACTTGTTTCTTATTGGAATACCATAATCATTTTTAAAAGTGTATTACAACTTTTGTTTTGAAAAATTAATAAAAAAAATTACTAAAGAATTATGCCTTAAGTCTTTGTACATTTAAAAAAATCTCAACATAAGCTTTTTAAATATTGTATTTGTTTCTTAATTTAGTATTTAGTAAGATATCTTCTGGAGTCCACAACAACTTTTAAAGATCTTGGTATAAGAATGATTTTAAATTATCTGCCCAAAATTTGAGTATTGGCAACGACTTCATTTTTTAACAGGTAGTGATGCCAAGCACACTACTCTCAATGTATGCTGCTGGTTTCTCTATAACTGTCCCCAAAGTCTGAAAACACCTCTTAAATCACGTGATTTAAGCATAGCAGAACATATTACATAAGAATTTGATTTTATAAAAAAGAAGACATACAAAAACAAAATATGAAATTTTTGCAATACTCACAGAAGAGTGGAGGAACATTGATGCAGAAGTTACAAAAAGCTGATGAAATCTATACCAAGATGTTTAAAAGTTGTTGTGGATGCTAAAAGATATCGTATTAAATTAATAAACAAATCTACACTATTAAAATTCGTAGGTAAACAAAGGCATCTATGTATGGGACCTTATCTTCTCACGAACTGCACGACGCAGAAACTCGCCGAAGGTACCAAAAGAACGGGAATGATCCGAGGAATCCGTTTTTACCATTTATATTCCGATATTCCAATTACTTAAAAAGATATTAATTAAAAACCTTAAAACGCATAATTAGTGCCATTTTTCACCGTCAGGGGCCAAGTTCAAAATTTCGAAACTTCTTTTTTTTTCCCAGACGTTTTTAAAATGCGATCTAATTTCTTTTCATGAGACTCAAACAAAAAATAATTACAGAATCAGAAAGGTCATTTGCTTCACTACGAAACGGTATAATTTATTTTACAAAAAAATTATATTTTCTATTTTTTACGATTTTTTTAAAATGAGTCAAAATCTATACGTTTTTATGAGTATGATTTCTAAATCGTTCCGCTTGCATTTTCTTTCGTGCTATTTTACACTAAAAAAGTTCATGCTTTTCTCTTTTAGAATCAGTCATTTAAAATATTAAATGTCCAAAACCGTTTTTTTTTTACGATTTTTCAAACTCAAAATTTTATTTAAATACTTAATAACTTTTTATTTATAAAAATAATCTCACAAAACTTTTTCCGGTGTAGAACAATATTATACGTAATCTGTTCAAAGATTGATAAAATATCTTAAAAGTTAAGGTTTTTTTTAAAAAAAATTGTGTTTTCGTTTTTTCCCTTTTGCGAGAAACATGTAAGCATTATTTTTGTTACATTTTTTGTTTAAAAATTACTGTTGTTTGCAATTGATGTATGAAGTTTGAAGGCATTAACTTAAAAATAAAGCCCGAAAAAAAATTAATACTTTAAAAAAAATCAATTTTACAATAGCTCTGAGTTTGGCGGCAAAAACCTGTTTGGCATCAGAAGACTCTTTTTCCACTCAGCCCTCTACGTTTGATGAAAGGTTACTCTAGAAAAGAAGGTGTGCCTATAAATATTGAAAATCACCAGATTTGGCGATAAAAAGAGAAACAATTTTTACAATTCAAAAAATACTCAAAATTTTATTTAAATACTTAATACCTTCTTTATTTATAAAAATAATTACCGTTGTTTGTAATCGGTATATGAAGTTTGAAGGCATTAACTTAAAAATGAAGCCTTGAAAAAATAATTACTTAAATAATAAACGACTTTTATGCATTTACTTTCCAAATAATGTCCGAGTGCTTTGCGCGTGTGCGGAGGATGAATCGATAGTTATTGAATCGGATCGATGGTTTGACTTTTAATCTGAAGCTAATTCCTTTAAAATTTTTCTGGAATTTTGTAATTTTGAAAATTTCTATTTTTCTGTTTATTTTCATACATAAACTATTCTTTTAAAAAAAAATTCACTTTTGCGTTTCTGGTGGCTGCAAAAATTAAACGGAAAAAATTGCCATTAAATTATCTTTGAAAAAGAAAAAAAAGATGATCTTTATATATTTATTTTAACATTTATAACTACCTTTTTTTAAAAAAATTTGACGCTTTTATCACTTTCATTTTTCACATTTTACTTTTATTTTATTAATGCACCTATTACATTACTTCCAGAGAAACAAGCAATATAAAAAAAATTAAATCAATTTCTACTTAGGTAAACAAAGAATACTTTTATTTTAGTTAATTTTTATTAAACAGTTACAATTTTCATATAAATATGTTTATACATATGACAAATTCACAATATTTAGTGACAAAATATAAAGTTATTTTTCTTGCGATTTTCTTTTATGTACTGTGTATATTTTATTTTTATTTTTTTGTTTGTTTGTTACTGTTTATTTATTAACTAAATTTTAATTATTATTATAATAAAAAGTATAGTAAAACAGAAATTACATTATCAGAAAATAGGCCATCCCAGGTAGAATTCGAACCCACGACCTTTGGATTTTTCCATTGCGCTATACAGGGACACAACAAACGATTTTCCTTTCTATATTTGCTGTTGGACTATTATTATTGTTAACATATTTTTTAATTTAATAAATGAATTTATGTTTGAAAAAACTGTTTATTAATATCAAATGTCACCCACTACAAGTTTAAAAAATAAAAGCAATGTCTATATATTATACTACATTATTAATTACAATCCTTATTTTCTATGCCTTTAATGATACTTTCAAGCATTCTCTAAAGTTACAAAAGTAATTTTAATTTCAAAGTACTTTTCCATTGTTTTACTGAACATAATATAATTTAATATTATATTTTTTCATTTACATACCACTTATTAAAATATTTCTTGAATTTTAAATTTATTTTACACACATGTAAAATAATGAACATAACATAATTAACCATATATTATTTTTAACAAATATAATTAAACTGATGGTCTTTAATTTTTTTTAAAAAAAGGTGTTTAAAATGTTAAGAAAAATAAAGTATGACACTTTTATCAATTTCATTTGTCATGCTTTATGTTTATTTTATCAATGCACATATGAGTGTCAGCATTTTTTTATTCTGAAAAATACGCAGTATTTTTTAAAACTGCAGTGCAAAGAAATTTCGAAAAAGTATATTTTACTGAAGCTTTTACTTATAAAAGTAGAGAAAGCCCGTGCAACGCCGGGCCATGCAGCTAGTACAATATTTAAATTATGTTGAGATTTTTTTTAAGTGTATGAAGACTTTTGTAGCATAATTTTTAGTACTTTTTTTTATTAATTTTTCAAAATAGTTATACTATGGTATAAAAAATGATTATGGTATTCCAACTAGAACAAGTTACAGATATTATAGAAAATTGCAAGTGTATGAACACTTTTGTGGTCCACTGTATATATATATATATATATATGTATATATATATATATGTATATGTATATACACATACACACCCACTCCAAGGCACCTTTTTTAACCTTCCAGCTGCTTTTTCTTTACTATTTAAGTTAATCAACAGCACTGATCAGTACTGGCATTTTCAAAGTAGAAAAACTAAGTATGTTCTCTGACAGTGCTAAAAAAATTTCTGTAGATTCATTAAGTTCTTCCAAGAAGTTAAAAAAGAGTAAATATATTTCACCAAAAAAAATATTAAAAAATTTACTGGTTTTTTTATTTTTATTATTTTTTTTTATTTGAGATTTTTAAAATATGACAATATTCATATGTTGATGGAAGTAAGTGATATCAAAAATCATGTGTAACCTCTTATTCTGAGTAGCCATTATTCATTTTAATTGTTCTGTAATTAATTTAAATAATACCCTGAAAGATTTTTTAATAAATGAATGTTAGATGCATTTATTCTGATCTGTAAATTAGGAATTTGTTTCATGCAATGGGATTGTGTAATGTTTTGGCTGGTAAAAAAATTAAAACATCTGTGTGAATTTGTAATTTCTGAATCCTGAGCCTACTTTTATAATTAATGCTCTCACGCTGGTACATATGTTGATAAATTAGTTTTATACTTGAATACCTATATGGCTGTCAAAGGAATTTAATTTATAAAAAAACATATCTTATTATTGAAAAATGGTAATTTTATTTTCATAGAAAAACATAATTGAGTATAATTCACAAATGTCTCTTAATTTTTTTAATACAACAGATAAAAAGGATATTAAATAATCTGGGGCATTCAATTGGCAAGGTGCCTATCCCCTTCATAATAATTTAATGATGAATAAATACTCTTCTCAATATTTAATGTTTCCCGGATGCTTTTAACCAAAGCGTATTTTTACAATCAACAAATTTTTTTAAAATCGTTTTTTGTTTTAAAGAAATAGAACAAGTGCTGTTATTATCCACAAGATATTTTAAGTCACTATTCCAAATTATTAGACTTGTAAATAATTTTAAAACGCCCTAATTAGTGTGTAGTGATAATTATGGTTTTAAAGTTACTATATATTTAACAGACCTATTGATTGAAATACTGAATAATGTGGAATTTCTTATTTATATATTTAACAATCTTATGTTAGTGTAATTAATTAAATGAGAACATTTAGGAATAGCATTTCTCTGTATTTAAACCTCACAACCATAGTATTTTTGATAAGTCCTAGGTTGCCAATGGCAATGTGTATTTAAATATATGTGTGTGTAATTTAATTCTCTTTAATATCATCCTTAATAACCTTTTAATTTGTAATGGTCCTGGCTTTCAGGACTTGTATATAAATAATTAGTTCTTGCATGCCTGACAAAATTTAATCGTATCTTGAAAGTTAACAGCTTGCATTTTTAAAAATATGTTACATCAGAATCTAGCGAAGGATATCTTTCCACCAGTCATAGCCTCCATACAAGGAAGAAACATGGATTTGCCCCTTTATATAAATGGCCAGGACTCTCTGAAAACTCTCTGTCTTCAATATGTGAACGTTGCTGCTGCATTATGTAACTGTTAATCGCCATTAGCTATGTATGTATGTGTCTATTGTTAATCGTTTGAATGTCTTCCTTGGAAAATAAATTGGAATAAAAAATATCCATCCTTCATTCAGAAGTTGAAAATGGATCGCCTCAACATGTACAATTAAATAAGTAAAATCCCCCACACACACTCAACGATATTTTTATATATATAATATCTTTTTTCTTTCATTTCAATAGATTCAGTGCTGCCCATTTTAAAAGAAAAATATGAATTAACATAAACAATTTTCATCACCTAATTTCAGTAACCTACTTAACCGTGTATTAATGTCACTATGTTTTAATTAATTGTAGGAAGGAGTGTGAAGAACCTGATCTTGTGCCAGAAAAGATTGCAAATGTGAGATGGCCGCAGATTGTTATCCAGTTTTATAAAGAGCGAATTCTTTGGTATTACTGAAAATACTTGTGAGGATGGTGGTAAAGATGGAAAAGAAAATTGCAACTTGATTTCTTTCATTTTTATGGTTTTTATTGATGCAATTTTTTCACCATCATGTACACATTCATTTTATTGTATTTTTGTTCACAAAAACATCATTGTTGTATAATTTGCATTTTGAATTAATGAATATTGTTTCAAGTACTGAACTTTATTTTCCTTTCCTGAATTCTTTGTCTCTATAATAAGAATAAATTGATTCATTTTCCAATATGTATTGTCTTTGTGAAGTAGAATTAGTAATTTATTTCTCTATATTACCAAATCCTTGTGTATTTGGTGGATGAATGGTGATAAAGATGAAAAAAAATTGCAGCATGATTTCTTTTATTTTTATGGTTTTTATTGATGCAATTTTTTCACCATCATGTAAACATTCATTTTATTGTATTTTTGTTCACAAAAACATTATTGTTATATAATTTGCATTTTGAATTCATGAATATTGTTTCAAGTACTGAACTGTATTTTTTCTTTCCTGAATTCTTTGTCTGTATAAATTGATTCATTTTCCAAAATGTATTGTCTTTGTGAAGTAGAATTAGTAATTTATTTCTCTATATTACCAAATCCTTGTGTATTATGGTGAATGGGTGGTGATAAAGATGAAAAAAAAAATTGCAGCTTCTTTAATTTTTATGGTTTTTATTGACGCAATTTTTTAACCATCATGTAAACATTCATTTTATTGTATTTATGTTCACAAAAACATCATTGTTATATAATTTGCATTTTGAATTAATGAATATTGTTTCAAGTACTGAACTTTATTTTTCCTTTCCTGAATTCTTTGTCTCTATAATAAGAATAAATTGATTCATTTTCCAATATGTATTGTCTTTGTGAAGTAGAATTAGTAATTTATTTCTCTATATTACCAAATCCTTGTGTATATTAAACTGTCATAATAAAAATTGTATAATTGCAATTTGAAATTCATTATGTCTATTTGGATCAGAGGTGTCTTAATTTTGTTAATGTGAGCATGACATTCTCAGATTTTTGTAATTAAAGTTTGGTTAAGTGTTCTTTTTTAAGAAATGCATATTTTTATTTCTGTAAAAATGTGTATAATAATAAACATCAATACACATTTTCATTAAAAGAAATGAACAAATTTTAAATGCATTACAAGAAGATATCTATTAAGGTTCATTCTGTATGTAACAGGAATGCACTTACTCTTAATAGAATTTTGTGAATCATATATGTCAGGGGTAACCAACCCAAATGATCTTGCGGGCCACTTCTGGAAAAACATTATAATCTCGTAGGCCGCTATATACCTTTATGTGATTTGGAAACAAAAAAACATTTATCGGAGTGAAAATTTAAAACAGAATGAATTATTATTATTGTTTTCATTATTTTTCATGTATACAGACATAGATAACATAATGTTTATATAATATAATAATGCAATGATCAAATAATGTTTAACATATTACAGTTGCCATTTTCTTGAAAATTACAGTGTTCCTTTTGAATTGATCTTTCGTTACTCATTGTTGAAATTTGATTGTGCTGTCATTCGCAAACGATTAAGTATACATTGCCCTTTATCTTAACTGTCCTGAATATTTTTTTTTAAACTTTAAAATACATCTCTGACTGCGTCTTGCTTTTTCGGGCACTCCAAACAGAAAAGGTGGAGGAGAAATGAAAGTCGCACACACAGAGAATCGTGTACCATCCATAGTAAAGGATATGCATAGTGCAATTTGGAATTTATTAAAGATGTAATTATTATTGTAAAATCAAATGCATTTTTTTGATAAAATATAAATTTATTTTAATTTAAAAGGCATTTCTATTATCAAAAAGGATTTATTTTAAAATAAGAACAGATAACAGGCGGATGCATTGTAGATTTATATATATATATATATATATAAATTTCCCATCAAATAAATTTCAAAATGAAAAAACTTTAAAAAACCTGATGTTTAAAAATTTTTTAAAAAGAGTCAGTAGGCAGCAACTTAGGTACTGGCAGCTCTCATGTTGGACACCCCTGATATGTCTTAACCTCAAAAAAATTATGTGAGAGAGACATGCATCTCTGTTCAAACAAATTTTGAAAGTTGTAGGCAAATACCTCATTGATATTATTCTTTTATAAAGATCTGTTCTGTAATACTTGGTTCTTTTTTTAAATAAATTTTTTTAATCTCTTCACATAATTATTCCACAATTTATGGATTTCTTTTTGAAAAAGAGTCCAATTATAATTTTTTTGGGGGGGAGACATCTTTAAATAAATTAACATAACCTGTTTCAATTTTATACAGAATTGTTGATTGGGTTTATGTCTAAATACTCTCTTGTTAAATGAATGTAAATGTCTTCTCCTTTCTTAAATTGCAATTTTTCAATAAAAAAAAATGAAAAAGTCCATTTTTACTATTTTACAAGATGAACGGTCTAACTTAGTTGTAATATCAATAAATATATATAAACCTGTGTATGTTCTCTCATTTGTTCACAGTAGCATATGTATTTTTAAGCAGCAATAATTTCAATCATTTATCTCCAATGCTATAATAATGCATGCTTTCATGTTATTTTAAAAAAGTTAATTGTTTGATTGTTAACATTACAGTCTGTGCACAATTAGACTAGATATTTTGGCATTATATTTATAAATGTTATTACTCCCAAACAGCATGTTATAATTTTGTTAGGGTAGCCTTATTTGGCATCTCAGTTATTATTATTAGTTAGTCTTATTTGTAAATGTAGATGCTTCATCTTTTAGTTTGGTAGTTTCAAACCAATATTAATTTTTTCACAATGCCTACAGAAGGACTAAAACTTCAAGAAATCAAATTTTATTAAAAGCTATTGTATTTGGTTGAATAGTAGCTTTGTGTTTTGGAGAGAGATCCAATGATTGTGAGTCAGTATTACATTTATAGCATCATGGGTTTGAGCACATAAACCTTTAAGTGATCATGCGCTGCCTGCCTACAAGAGTTGCATTTGCTAATTTACCTTTCAGAACAAAAGAACTTGTTTTTTCATTTCCTCTAATCCTTGAACTATTACTATTGTCACAAATTTACAATATCTGCTTATTCTTAGAATTTGGAGGAAAAAAGAAAACTTTGTAGTTGTCTTCCAAATGCCACATGTCTTTAGATTTTGCTTGACTGAAATATCCCTCATAAGATTTTTAAAGCAATACATTATTATGATAAGACTAAAAACTATTTTTTGGTGATTGGATGAAGCAGGAAAAGATGTTGATAGTATAAAATATTTGTTCTGAACATTTAAGGAGGAATATTATATCTATGGGGGAAGAAGTCAGACAGAGAGAGTAGTAGTATATTTGGGCAATTACGTTAAGGAATAAGGTACATAATTATAAAAACATCAAATCTGGTAGATGAAGCCTGTTATCTATGGGAAAAACACATTTTTTTCTGGCAATTATAAATTTAATTTAATTGTTAAATTGATTCATTCTGTGCTGATGCTTTTTATAAATTCTTGGATCGTAAGATTGCATTTAAGCATCTAAAATTGGGGTTTAGAAAGGGAAAATTTTCTTTCTGTAGGGGGTTTAAATGATGTTTTTTGGTTTCCCCTTATAAATGAATTCCATTTTTTCCAAATGTTTTGTGAGCTAATTGAATTTTGTCAGAATTTTTCTTAAATATATTTTCGGGGAAGGAAGGGGCAAGAAACGAAAAGTAAGAGTCATAAGCCGGACTTCTCCCCCTTTGTAAAAAAATTTCAAGATATTGAAATTTTTTTTGGGAAAAAACATTTTTCAAAGCAAAAAATAAGTTTGATGGCCCCCGGGGCTGTTAAAAAATTTTTGTAAAATTAAACATTTTCTCCCCCATTTGGGAGTGCAGCTTTTTTGCTGCCCTTGGCTAATCCAACCTTAATTGGAGGACATTAAAGCAAAGTATGTTTACAGAACTAAAAGGAAATGAAGTTTCTGAGATAGTCAGCTAGTGATCCATGATTATTACCAGATTCAATTGATTAACACAAAATCTACCAGTACCGGTCAAATTGACCATTTTCAAACTGTTGTAAGTTATACATATATTTATATATATATAAAACTTATAATATAACTTTCAAAGTGTATGACTTTTTTCTAACGGTGTATATTTTATATTCAGTCTTTATATCTAGTTTTGCTTTTTCCAAAAAAAAATTTTTGTGTCGGGCCCCAACAGGATATTTTTTAAAAGACAAATAATAAAAAAGTATAAAAGCCCTGAATTCCTCTTGTCATTGATAACTGTATAATGGATCTATTATAAAATGTACAGAAGCATTTAGGGTGTTGGGTACTAAGTGGAAGTGTTTTATATATTTCAAGCTGAATATGATACGTTAATTTATGCATAATATATAAAGGTTTAATTTTTTCACAAATATATAATTTTAGATATACTTAATATTAAGTTTGGTTTCTCTAATGTAGGAAAAAATCATTTTAAGTTTATAATTGGAATTATATATAAAAATAAATTTGTGGACGAAATTTTTTTCATAAAAATTTTTCATTTTATATACATTTAGCTATAAATCAATTATTACCAGCATTGTGTGTGTGTGTGAATAATGCAATTGATAAATTTTTTTAATTACTGGTCAATTTAACCCACTGTGGAAGGAATAGGTGTACAAAAACTGTCAATAGATTTAGTGTTAAAACATTACTTTTTCTTTTCTACAGAAAATGAAACAAAGGGGCCCTTGGTCTTTTTGAAACTAAGAATAAAGTTCTTATTATCTGAAGCGGACTCTCGAGACAGATAAGTCGGCAATCTTCAGGTCTCTAAGAAAGCAATTTTCTTCGCCATTTCAAGGATGTTTGACCCTATTGGTCTCATAAGGAAAAAATATTAACACGAGGCTTCTCGAACTTAAAATTTAGACTAGAATTACTCATTTAACATTGAAATGGAGGTCATAGTTACTTTTTCTTTTATGAACTACCAGAACATTCCCCCTATTGTTTATATGAAAAATTTATTCAGAAAAATCAATGCCTTTCCGATTTTTTAGAAAAAACATGCGGATCAACCGTATGTATTCACTGCATTAACATAAGCACATTTATCTGAACTAATAATATCACAGTCTGAATTAGAAGACCTTTACTCAACTCGAACCCTTTGTTAGAAATCGGGGGTATGCAAAGTCACAGAATAAATAATCCTTTTCATCACATTCAAGAGGCTCTAATCCTAATAAAATGCAAATTTGTGAATTTTGGTGGGGAGCAGGGTTGGCCATTTGTGGGGGGGGGGGGCGGATGTTGCACCGGGGGGCCCCCAAAACGATAAAAAAAAAAAATAATGTATTCTTGTGCACATGTAACCTTGACAGTATTCCTATCATTGTCAATATGAAGAAATGAACATTTCATCTTAAGCATTCTTATTGTAGATCTTTGAATTACTACAATCTTTAAACTAATTCTTGATGATGGGAGTGTTCAGTTTTTTTTGTTACTTGTGACTAGGGGAACTCCCGAGTATCCACACCTAAACTGGAAAAATTAGTAATTAATTGTAAGTAACGATAACACAACGGTATTCGAAGCTGAAAGTTTATTGGATTCTATACAAGAAGCACCATTTATTTTATGTTTAATGGTATGGTCTGAAATATTATCCAAAATTAGCATTATTAATAAATTATTTCAAGTAAAAACAATTATTCTTTTAATTGAATCAATAAAATAAAAACTAAAATCCAAAATTTAACATATTTTTAAAAGAAGCGAATGTGCAAGCACGTCATTTAAATATCTCAGATGATTTTTTTCTAAATACGAATTTGAAAAAGAAAAGAGGAAACACTTGTGCCTATTCCTTTTTAATCCCATTCTCGACAACCCGGCATCTTTACGAACTCGGCTACTCTTCGGTCCACATTAGGCCGAGTTTTTGGAATTCTACTGTATTCCGCAATAGCAGATGAAGTTATAGAAAACCCGGTTTGTGCGAATTTAGATGTTATTTTTTAATACTGTAATTCATTACTGTTGTGCTTATCCAAAACTGGCTCTTGGGGTACTAATTCCACACTCACAGATATTGTTATTGTACAAATAGAAAATAGATTTAAAAAATATACCAAATATTATTTCTGATTTCAGATGAATCTATGTTATAAAAACCTTAGAAAAATGTTCCGAAAACTTTTTAAGTTTTATTACAAAGATGTAGGTGTGAAAACCTAATCCAGGAAATTGGTTTGCTACGCGTTTGGATTTTGAATGAAAGGGATGTAAATAACGCATAAGACATTGCAATAAATACTAAATAATAATTATAATGAGCTATTTCTAAATTTGTTAGCTGTGTTAAGACTTTTTACATTGCCAGTTACTATAAGCAAATGTTGAGCCCATTTCAAGCAAATTAAAATTAAAAAAGGATTATCTTCGGTCAAGCAAGTGTACAGAACGCTTAAATGCACTTGGTATATTAAGCAGCAAAACAAAATTGCAAAAAAAAATTGAAGTAATTAATGTACTAGCAAAATAAAATCTCATACATTGAATAAACATCCATTAGTAATACATGTTCATAATTAGTAATTTTAAATTTTACAAAAAAATTAGCTCCTTAATTATTTTTTTGCATCCAAGCCCCTTTGTGGAGAAGGTCGGTTTCGTCTAAGCAAAACCATATTAGATATAGATTAATTAATAAAACTCTATAAAAAAAATAGGTGACAATATCAAACAGTTTGGCATATATTTTTCTTCGAAGAACAAAGGGTATAAAAAATGTTGAGCAAAAGAAACGGTATTTAAAATGTTTATAAATCAAAATCAAGATTTAAGAACTATTCGGATACTGGCTTTGAGGATTTATATAATATTTATTTATTACTGTTATTATTATTTTTTTAAAAAAAGTTTAATCAAAAACCCAGAAAGTTAAGTGGTTAAAATAGCTTGTGTATGGATAACGGCAAATGTTAAAAACTTTTTCTTAAAACTACGTTTTTTTCGAAATTAGCAGACCTACAGTGGGCCACAAAAGTGTTCATACACTTGCATTTTCTTATAAAACTTAATGTTTTCGACTAATAAAAATTAATATATTGTAACTGTAATTTTTTATGATATCTGCAACTTATTCTTACATTATGTTCTTCTTGGAATAACATAATTAATTTTTAAAAAATAGTATAACTATTTTTTAAAAAAATTAATTATCAAAAAGCTACTAAGAAATTACGCCACAAAAGTCTTCGTACACTTAACAAAAATCTCAACTAAACTTTAAATATTGTATTTCTTTCTTAATTTAGTACTTAGTAGGATATCTTTTAGTGTCCACAACAGCTTTTAAGCATCTTGGTATAGATTTAATCAGTTTTTTGGAATTTATACATCGATTTTTCATCATTCTTCTGTGATTATTGTTTTTACTTCACATTTTGTGTTTATTTGTCACGTTTTCTATTTTTTTACATCAGAATCTCACCAAATATGTTCTACTGGGCTAAATAAATTGATTGAGGAGGTGTTTTCATAATTTGGGGACAGTTATAGAGACACCCAGTGGCGCACAATGAGAGCAGTGCACTAAGTAAGTACAGCAGTAAATTTTCCTACAAACATAAAAATGTATTACCTTTCATTGATAATCCATTTTAATTAATAATCTTACATTCTGCAACAATGACAAAATGCTAGTTTCAAAACTAAGTATGAGAAAATAACTTTATTTCGGAATCGTTTGATGAAAAAAATCTCTCTTTGAAGAACAGAAAACAAATCGTAAGCAAGTTTTGTAATTAAAAGGAACACTTAAAATATTTCTTATGTTAATATTTCTATTCCTGAAGTATATGCTAATGAAAAACATTATTATTGAATACCCACAACTTTTCGGCAGATTTAATAATGTACTAATGAATTAAAAATCCAGAATAAATATAAGAAAAGATATAATAAATAAGAATAAATATAAAAAGAGAGTTACAAATAGAATTTCAATGAATAAATAGTATATACACAGCATAGATGATATACAGTGGGCCACAAAAGTGTTCGTACACTGCAATTTCTTATAATATTTAATGTTTTCGACCAATAAAAATTAATATATTGTAATTGTAATTTTTTTTATGACTTCTGCAACTTGTTCTTAATGTAATGACATGATTAATTTTTTAAAAAAATTAATAATCAAAAAGTTACTAAGAAATTACGCCACAAAAGTCTTCGTACACTTAACAAAAATCTCAACTTAACTTTAAATATTGTATTTCTTCTAATTTGGTACTTAGTAGATATCTTTTCAGTGTCTACAACTTTTAAGTGCTTGGTATAGATTTAATCGTTTTGTAATTTTCATCGATTTTCCTCCATTCTTCTGTTTGTTTATTCCATTTTGTGTATTGTCATGTTCTTTTTTACATCAAATCCACCAAATATGTTCTACTGGGCCAAATAAAGAATGAGGAGGTGTTCATAATTGGGGACAGTTATAGAGACACCAGTGGCGTACTGAGAGTAGCTGGCGTCATTACCTTGTTAAAAATATTGTCTCAATATCCAAATTTCGGCGGATAATTTATTTCTTTTAAAATATTTAAAATAGAACTTAAAGATTACTATCAAAAAAAAATTCAATTACTTAATTCTGAGGTCAATTTTACACCCACGCCGAACACCTTCACTTCAATGCTGAAGCATGGAGGTGGAGGAGTTCTTGTTCACATAAGTTCATGGGATGAAACTCCTTATTTTTTCATTTACAAGCTATTATAGGCCTATCGGAAAACCAAAAATGTTGAATTATCTTCCATCCCAAATCAATTTGCTGTAATTTTGAATTTTCTGAAACAATCCCAAGAATCTGGGTTTGGGTCAGTAAAACATGGGGGTGGTGGAAGTGTTCTTGCGGTGTGAATTGGCCTCAAATTAGTAATTGGATTTTTGTTTGGGGGATTGCTCGCAGTTCTTTTTTTAAATATTTTAAAAGAAATTTTTTAATTTTTACAAGCCCCCAAAATTTGGTTTTTTTAATCACTTTATTTAACAAGATAATTTTAAGCCAGATGATGCTTCAAATAAGCCAAAAAGGGGGCCAAACAAATACGAAAATTTCTTCAATCACTTATTTAATAGTAGACCCTATTTAAATTTTTGATGTAAAAAAAACAGAAAAATACAATATTTAAAAACAATAATCACAGAAGAATGGTGGAAAATCGTGCAAAAATTTACAAAAAACTTTTAAATCTATACCAAGACATTAAAATTTTTTGTGAACACTAAAAATCCTACAGTACTAAATTAAGAAAAAATACAATTTAAAGCTTAGTTGAGATTTTTTTGAATGTACGAAGACTTTTGTAATTTTAGTTGGATTATTAATTTTAAAAATAGTTATACTATTTTTGAAAAATTAATTATGCCATTCCATTAAGAACACGTTGCAGATATCATAAAAAAATAACAATTGCAATATATTAATTTTTATTAGTGGAAAACATTAATTTTTTTAAGAAATTGCAAGTGTACGAACACTTTTGTGACCCACTGTAAATGTTTTTCCTTTTAACAAAAATTTAAAAAAAAACTAGTTTTAAACTAAATTTTAATAATAAACAAAAAATAATTATAAACTATTAATTTTTATAAAGCATAAATACTTTAAACGTTATAACTTAATCACCATTGATTTTTATTTTTAAAATGTAAAATTACGTGTACTTTCTTTATAGTTATTCGAATTCCTTGTCTTTACAACTGCAGTGTTACAAGAGAAGTTGCATGGCTTTTTTTTACTTTTTGCTACCAAGTGACCTAAATGTTTTTTCTTTCGTTTTATTTTTTAAAGTTATTTCAATTTCTTACTTCCGTTTCCCTCTTTATTTCGCTTTAAATTCCTTATTTCCGTTTTTTCCATTTAGAATTAATATTTTTATTTTCGTTTTGCCATCGCTATAATTATTTCTTTTCTTCCGTATTGCCGTCGAAGATATAAATTTCTATTTTCCGTTTTGCCAACACAGCCAAAAAATTTTTCTCCTGCTTTTCTATCCCTAGCTTTTTTTGTTTTGTAATTGCCAAGACAACAATGAATTTGTTGCTTCCTGTTTGTATTTTTAGAAATAAATTTGATTTTTTCCTCTTTTTTTAAAATAAAACAATTCTGTTTATGTTATTAAACACTTCATCGTTTGTAATTCAATTTTTAAAACTAGAATCATGGTTTTAAATTTGGTTTTTCCCCTTGCTTAAATTTGTTTTCTGAATATGAAAAAAAATCGTTAAATTTTAGTTATTTTTGCAAAAAAAATTTCTGAAAGCAAACCTGGTAAATGTGGAAAAAAGTTTTTGCTTTATTATAATAAAGTAAATTGTGTGAAGAGATTTTTCGTATTTTAAATTCTTTTTCAGTTATAATTCTTTTTTGTAGTTGGTCATTTTTAATAATTTTCTGCTATGGAAAGCAGTGGTCCCGAATGAATTTTTATAACTAAAATCACACTAATTGAAAATTTTATTCTTTTTTATACTCTCTACATTAATGTGTTTTTGTCTGTAGGAGAAAATTCTGCTTTTTTCTTTAACTTTTATTGTTTATTTTTGCTAATTATTTTTTTACAAGATAAAGCTTTTTAATGGGGATAATTTCCACTTGAATATATTAAATTTACAAATCAGTAATTTCAAGAGATAAGTTTTTTTTTTACATTCTTTATCAGGTTTTTTTTTTAATTATTGTACTTCTTAGATGAAATACAGTGGAGCAAAATGGTTTTTAATAACAAAAAAAAAAAAAAAAATTGGCAGTTATAGAGACTGCCGATAGAAGTGAAAACTTAGAACTTTTAGTATTAAAATTTGAAATTCCTAATGTTTCAATTAAAATTATCAACATCAATCTGGTTTTCACATCTATTGACACTCCGAGCAACAATTATATGCATGTTTATATGGTTTTTTATTATTCAAATATATTACGGGCTCTGTACAAGATCACGACAAAATATAAATACAATTCAATTGATATAACAATTAATATACAATCATATTATTTATGGATAGTATTTGTATTTACTTCAATTTCAATGTACTTGATTTTTAACATTATTTTAATTGTTTGCATCATTTTCATCTTCAACAATACTTTTTGTACTTTCGATTATTTCATTTTGTTCTAAAAAAGATACAATAGGCTTATGGTAACTAAAGCAAGAAAGGAAAATGTTTGATTCAAATTTATCTAACAAGGGGAGGGCACGACTAAGGAAATTCATTTCGGATCGAGACTTGGTGTAATAGTAGTACTCTTTTAGGGTGTTCACCCCTCAACGTAATTCTGTCGAATGGCCAAATAATTCTGACCAGCCTTCGAAATTCAATGCTGCTTTTATACAATTAAATTTTAATTTTCCGCAAACGAGTTCGTAGCTTGATTTGGTAACCGTCTGCTTTCTATGCTGGAGTAAGTTTTCGGGGTTCGATTCCACGTGATCAACTTTTTTTCTTTAATTCATTTAATTATTTTTTAATTAAATAAATTTATTTCTGAAAGGTTTATTAAATATGAAATATGTTTTTGGTAATTATTTTGTATTTATAAAATAAAAAATTTAAAATATATAACTTAAATTTTTTAATAGTAAAATTATTAAAAATTATTATTAATTAAAATATTATAAACAGTTATTAAATAAAAATAATATTTAAAATAATTATATATATATATATATTAATAAAAATTATTAATAATTAAAATTAGTGAAAATTAATTATTTATTAAAAATTAATTAATTTATCACTATTATTTATACTAATTAATCAATCACTATTTATTATAATTAATTAATCATTATTATAGTTAATTAATAACTATTTATTATAATTAATTTTTATTATTATTGAGCATTAGTATTAATAAGAAATATTATTAATTTATTATTAAAATTATAAATTAATATTATTGAAATTATTATTAATTTATCATAGAAATTATTTAAATAAATTTATTGAAATTATTTAAATAAATTTTTTGAAATTAAATAAATTTATTTGAAAAGGACTTATGAAATATTTTATAAAATTGTAAAATAATTAATTTAATAACATATAAAAAAAGACATGTTTTTATTATATTAATTATAAATACTCAATTTTAATAATAATATATTGTATAAAATTATTTTATATTATTTATAATATTTTATTTTTTATAGTATATTGTACGCATTAAAACTATTTGCAACTAATTTTTTTGTAAAAATATTTAATATTTATTATATATTTGCTATAAATATTATTTATTAATATGTAAATAGATTTATAAAATTTAATATAATTATTTATATAATCAAAAGAAATTTTTTATTTTATAAAATACAAAATAATTACAAAAATATCATTTCATATATTTAATAAACCTTTCTATAAATAAATTTATTTAATAAAAATAATTAAATGAATTGAAGAAAAAAAAAGTTGATCGCGTGCGTGGAATTGAACCCTAACCTCTGCATAGAAAGCAGACGATTTACCAATCAAGCTACGAACTCGTTGGTGAAAATTAAAATTTAATTGTATAAAAGCTTAGCATGAATTTCGAAGGCTGATATCTCCGAATTGACTGGCCATATTCGACGGAATTATATTGAGGGTGAACACCCTAAAAAGAGTATTACTATTACACCAAGTCTCGATCCCAAATGAATTTCCCCTTAGTCGTGCCTTCCTTGTAAGTATCGCGTACAAACCGCATTGATCGTCGTTTTAAATTTAGTGGTAGATTTTTATCATCTGCAAGGTTAATATTGAAGTCTCCACTTAAAATCATCGGTGCATTATCATATTTTTCGCCAAATCTTTTTTCGAGTATTTCAGAACCTTCTTTGTATAAATCATCAAATTTTCGAATAAAAATTGTTGTATTTGTCTCATAGATTTCCAGGCGAAATATAAACGGTAACCATTAATATGTATTGCCCATTCTCGAATCGCAAACGAGCAACGCATATTTTCATGTCTATATCAGAAGCATTAACACCAATGCTTCTAGTGAATTTAGTATGTATGTCCATATGTGAAGTAATGAAGTGTGGCGTATCTTGAGTATTGTGATAAATAACTACGCCTGCTGCTGGAACTTCGGGTCTTTTATAACTTACAACAAAGTTGAAATTCGGAATATGAAGTGGTTCTTTTTTCATACGAATTTCTGACAAAAGCAGAACATTTGACTTTTTTACGATAGAATCATTTTTTAGGTCAGCTGCATGTGCATGCAAACTTTGACAATTGAATGAAAATATCGATAATCCTTCTTGTTGGAATTCTAGAAAAATTTTGGTGACCGTTTGTAGTGTATTGTTTTGTAACGTTTCAATTCAAACGTTTGATCCTCTCGATGACTTGTTGTTCCTATTCTACCAATCCAAAATTTCCAGCTGCTGCTAATATTTTCTTGAGTAACCAAAAATAAACCTTGAATCCTCGCTACTCTGGTTAAAGCTACGTATACTAATTCTCTAAAATGTTTGCGATCGTATTCGTAGACAATAGCATCATAAGTACCTCCCTGCGATTTGTGAATAGTCATTGTCAAAGCAGAAATAAGTGGAAAATGTTTTCTTTTCACTGTTATGGTTTTATTATTATTGAGTGGTATGGATGATGTGTGTCCGAGGAGTGATTGGCACAGCATCATCGTCAAGATTAAGGCGGACACACTAAGATTCCTCGATTTTGTTGCTCCTTTTCGTCCCATAGTTTTGGAAATTTCATCCAAATTCTTATGATGTCATGATTTTCCTCTCTATCTACGTAACACAATTTTCCAACTGTGTCATTTAATAATCCGTTTGCAACATCTATGTTGTTTGTTATCATGTAAGGTCGGTTGAGAACTAAAATTAATTCCGTAAGGCAATCCACAAGTGTTATCGTGCCTTCATTTTATGCAACTTCTTCTAACAAAATTTTCTTTGCTCAGCATATGACACCCTACGAAAAACACTTCAGATGCCAAAGATATTGTTTTATTTTTCTTCACTGTTTAAAATAGAATGGTTGTACTCATTTACCGCGGCGTTTGTAAATATAAGTCTAATTCCTTCAGGACATACTGATTGACCTTCTTCTTTTGTGATAAATCTTGATTCTATTACCTGTATTTCTTTTTTCGTTAAAATATTTCCATTTCCAATCAAAAATAACATTATTGTATTATTTTAATATCGAAATATAAATGCAAAATTTTAATTTCTCACATAATTTGACTTCTAAAAATTCCAAAAGTTATATTTTAACAGTTACCTTAAAACAGTTATATGTTTCTTATTTTGCAAAACTGGTGGTAAGTTTTAAATAATTATTTTAAAACAAATCAAGAAACTATTAAATAAGCAGAAAATTTATTTTCATAATATATTTTTCAATTCGCTACAAAATTACTCGGTAAGTTAGCAAATTACGAGTTCCGTCGCCAATAGCTTTGTACCGCGACGAAAACGTAATTCTAAATCACTCACTCGGTAAGTTGGCTTTCCAACTACACTGACTTCTGCGAGGAGAAACAACCTTTACAGCATAAAGAGTCGAGCATGTCGGTGACGCGAGCGAACCCATAAGATTTTCTTCTACCAAAAAGTGTCCAACGCGGCTAAAGAAGTTTTCACATAAAAAAAAAAAATGGCAATAATTTCCGAAGCTCCAAAATGCATTTATAATTTATAGGAATGAATTGAATATAGTAGATACGTAAGCCGCACTGAAAGAATTAGCATGTTTTCAGGTTTTGTTTCCCTCTGAATTCTAATTTTAAGGAATTATTATATAAATGCATTATTATAGTTATTGTATAAAAACTTTGTAATGTTTGAATTATTGTACAATATTTTATAAGCATTAAAACTTCCTGAAATAATCATTTTCAACTAATTTCTTACTTCCCATTTGTTGCATTTTTTTTTTTTTCTTTTACACAATCATAGCATTTTAGAAATCTTCCTTAATTCGAAGATGGAGTTCATACCGGAATACAAATTTTTTTAAAAAAGGATTTTGTAATTTTTCATTTTAAGTCCTACAAATTATAATCAAATGCTATTAATAATGTTTTTATTGCCTATGGTTTACAAACAAATCTAAATCTAACGCTATCATTTTTAAAAATTTGCTGGGATCTATAAACAAATCGAAATCCGGTGTTGATTAAAACGTTCATTTTTGTTTTACAAGGAGAAAAGGGATTTCTTAAACATTCTTTTTTGAACATTTTCACATTCTAAAATTTTCCTGTTTGCTTTAATAATAATTAAATACTTTCGAAATCATATTCGGATTTTTTGATATTTATGTAATTTTTTAAATATTTATGAACTTTTTAGAAAATAATTTTTTAAAGAACAAATGATATTTAATGCGTCTATTTTGTATCTGTAAGTAAATCTATTTTAATTTTTACATCCATATACAAAATGTGATGGTTTAATTTAGTCACGGGGCAGTTTAGCGAGTGGGCCCTTTTCAAAATTCCTTGGGACCCCGGAAAATAAATGAAAATATCGATTAATAAAACTTTTTGAAAATCCCAAACAAATATAAAACTTTTTAAATAGTTTATTATTTAAACAATTAGCCTAGTGCGGGGTAAACCCTTTTTAATCGGAAGACCCAAAATTTACAATTTACAAAATTTAAAAAGGTTTTTAAAAGACCCACAAAATTTTGTTTTCCCCAAAAAATAGTATTGCAAAAAATTTTTTTTTAAAGGAAAAACAAATCTATTTATTCATAAAAAAAATACTATTTATTCATATAAAAGTAGTTTTTTCCCACAACAAATTCGATGATATATTTTGGCATTATTAGAAAATTATTTATCATTTAAGAAAAAAATTAACATTTATTTTTACAACACAAACTTGTATTTCAATAAAAAAATTGGGCAAAAAATTCAATAGGGTTTGGCTTTGCATGGTTTTAAAAGTTTGAATAAATTTAACTCATAACTTTTTCAAGTTTCAAACACGACTCTAAATTTTCATTTGTTAGTTTTTTTACTTTTACTTTTAATTTATTCCAGAGAACCTTGCTCGCACAATACGTGACCCGAAAAAAGTCAGCCCCCAAATGCCAACTTTTCACCTCACTGTAACTGGAAGAGTATTCCATGCGTCGAATATAAGTGCCTCAACCCTTTTGCAGCCATTTTTTTTAAACTGTCAACTTTAGTTGCGTTACGTACATTTTTTTTTTTCCTGGACCTCCAACTCTTCCAACCTGCGTTTAAATATTAAATTTTTTCCACTCCAAAAGTTTTTTTTAAAACATCAATTGCTTTCTAGAGATCAGTATGTTTTCCAAAATACTAAAATTGGGTTTCGTTCTTTTTTTTGGGGGGATTTACTACAATTAGAGGGGTTTTTTTCTTCAGAAAACACTTTAAATTTTTAAACTGTGTAAAAGAAGGCAACAATTCCCTTTTTTATCGCGATTTACTTTTAAAATTGAAAATGAAAAATTTCCCGCTTTTGTTATTTTGCAAAAAAAATTAATTTTTTTTAAAACAAACCTTTTCCCACCCATACGGGGTTCCCTTTCCAAAAGTTTTAGTTAAAAGCCATTTTTCGATTTTTATAACTTTTAAAATTTTGGGGAAACCATCTGGTTCTCTTTGGTTAAGCCCATTCAAGAGGAATGTTTTTTTCAAATTCAAGGGTAAAGCAAAAGTTTCCCCCCCTTACCTTTGGAAACCATCGATTTTTGGAAGAAGGGGGCGGAATTTGTGAAGCATTTGTTTAAAAAATTATTTAAAGAATTAAAAATCTTTGACAAGACTTTAAAAATTTTGGATTACCAAATTCTGAATTTTTGGTGTATTAATCATAAATAAATTTTTTATTTTGTTCTACAAATTTTTGTCCATTTTTCCTGCACCTTTTTTCAAAAGTTCATTAAAGATTTTTTTAAGTCGATTATTCCTTAAGGCATTTTCGGTCTTGGAATCTTCCCTCATTTGTCCCAAAATTTGAGGCCCTAAATTTTTCTTTTGGATTTTTGGGCATATCCTGCAAAAAGGGAAAGTTTGCTTTTTATGCGAAAAGACCATTATGAAGGAAAGGCCGAAGAAAGTTGAAATCTTCCATCTGCAAATATGTTACATTTGAAGACATTTTACTTCTATCTTGACTTTTTTTGGGATAGAGGCAAATTTTTTGATTTTTCAAGATTTCTGGTTTTTTTTAAAATTTATGAAACAGTTCTTCAATCGTATGAAAATTTTTTACATACTCACCATCTGAATGGTTTTTTTTTTTAAATTTTCTAGTGATACCGCTAAGCTTGCCAGATTAAATTACTTATAGATTCGAAGTTATTTCATGTAACTTGATTGCTGTTTTTGGAGCTCGTCGACAGCTTTTTTTCGTTCTTCGTCGGATGGATATTTACTTGCAAACTGAGTATGTTTTGTAGTGAAATGTTTTCTAAATTTGATTTCTTTTTGTGTGCGAGTTTTCCTGGCAAATGAGCAAGTCGGACGGCCATCTGGTTGTTATGGCAACGACTCCCTCTAATCCCGATTGAATTCTTGATGCTCTTCTTCAGTTCTCTCTCTCTCTCTTTTTTTTTTTTTTTTGTAGATGCTATGCTTTTAGATGTAAAAAGAATTTTAAAAATATGATTTAGGTATCCAAAACAACAGTGGACAATTTTGCAATTATTTATATGTCAAAGATACCTACGCAAATACAAAACGAAACTCATAAAAATGTTTTTTCAAAAACATTTTACCGATATTTCCCAAAATATATACTTACCTAAATAAAATAATTCTCTAATAATTTAATTAGTAAAATAAATAATTTAGACGGGAAACAATGTCTCACTCACTCATGTACTGATTGACTATAAGTACTTAGTTTCGTCGCATCTGTGGTCACCTCCCGTGTGCAGTGATCGCCGACTGGTACGAACGGGCTTGTCAGAACTTGTTTATCACGGCGTAGTCTGCATAGTTTACTTTTTTTAAAAAAAAAATTTGACAAATATTAGATATTTAGCTTACATAAATTTTTTGAAACCAAATAAAATTCCAAACATATAAACAATCTAAAACTGCAAAACCTACCTACTTTGATCCTCAGAGTTCGAAAATAGGTTTTTTTTAAAAAAAATTTTATATTTACACTTATTATTTTTTGTATTTTTTTCTAATACAAACTATAAAATAGATAAATAATAAAATAGGCAATTTATTAAATATATATTTTTTAATACTTTCCGGGAATATCCAACAGTAGTACTTTTTTCGACAATTTTTTGACTTTAAAAAATAATTAGGTATTTATTTGGAAAAAATATGCATAATATGTATTTTAAAAATAAAAAATTATTTACCCCCCACTTTGGTTTTTTATTATTTTATATATTAATAATACCTTTGTTGTAAATTTTCTATTGCAAAAACTATACTCAAGCAAAAGCACTGGTGAAGAGCCCAATTGTTTGGTGAAAAGGGAATTTAAAATCTACATAAAAATACCGGGGGTATTAAAACTTTGACCTGTACCCTTTAACGGGGGGTGGGTAAAAGGAGTACAAAACTGAAATAGAAACGGTGCCTAAAAACTCTTAATGATTTAGAACATTTTAAAGTTTTTTTTTGATAAAATTAAAAATATTTTAGGAATAAACGCGACTTCACCCCCAAAAACAAAATTACTCCAAAACCGCAGGTGCCCCGCTTGGTTTAAGGGTTTGATTTTTAAAATCTTTAAAAACCCAAGGGTGGAAAAATTCCAGGTTTTAGTTCACATTTTTTAAAGAAGGGACTGCTAAAGATAAACGTCCGTATCTCTAAAAAAAATTTTTTGCCATTTTTTTTGTTTTTTTGATAAAATAAATTAAGTTGGAGAATGCGCAACTTACAATTTCCGGAGCGAATCTTTCTGGACCCATTTTCGCCTGTATGAGGGTGCCCCCCCATTTTCCCCGCCAAACCTTTTTTCACCCAACCTTTAAAATTTTTTTTAAATTTTTTTTTAAACCAGTTTTTACGGGAAAATTTTTTATTTAAAATAATTTTTTATTAAAAATTTTATTTCAAATGTATTTGCCTGTTACTTGTTCTTGTTTTAAAATAAACCCCTTTTGATAATAGAAATGTACTTTACATCAAAAAAGATTTATATTTTATCAAACAGTTACATTTGATTTTACTATAATAAATTACTTTTTAAATAAATTACGAATTACATTATGCATATCTTTTACTATGAATGGTACATGATTCTCTGTGTGTGCGACTTTCATTTCTTTTCCTCCTTTTTCTGTTGGGTGCCCAAAAAGCAAGAGGCAATCAGAGATGTTTTTTAAAGTTTAAAGAAAATATTCAGGACGGTTAAGATAAAGAGCAATGCATACTTAATCGTTTGCGAATGACAGTACAATCAAATTTCAACAATGAGTAACGAAAGATCAATTCAATAGGAACAGCGTAATTTTCAAGAAAATGGCAACTGTAATATTTTAAACATTATTTGATCATTGCATTATATGAAAATACCCCCCTAGGGTGACCTTCTCTTTGATTACCCGCGTGAGCTAGAGGTGTAGGATTAACAAAAGGACCAGACGTGTCCATGTTCTTAATATGATTTTATTAAGAATTTACACTTAAACTTTTAACAGATTAGATAATAAATATATATGAGAGAATCTATGATGAACAAACACACAATACAAGTAATACCGAAATAACCTAACTCGGACAACTATCAATATCTAACCCGCCTAATCTCAATTCCAATAATATCTCAAGTCCTAATATTAAATAGTCAATCCTACATTAATCAAATCATTGATCCGATACTAAGGAAGTTGCGTCTTTACTCGAGTGAAATGGTATGCACCTTGACCTAATGGCTCTATCTTCGGGGTAACCTCAATTGGCTGTCACTTCACGATTGCATCAATCTCTAACATAACATTCCCAAAATTGCCACACCGCTTACTGAAACTTCTGATATTTAAAAGCTGTCTAATTTGCATCTTTCCTTCACGTTTCACTTCTTGGGTTTTGGTTGGAAAAGAGTTGCCATTAATTCTGGCCCCAAAAGAACCCAAAGGACATGTTAGTGAGAAGACGCGTGAGCCCGTCACAATTATTATATTATATAAACATTATTATATTACCTGTCTGTATACGTGAAAAATATAATGAAAACATTAATAATAATTCATTCTGTTTTAAATTTTCACTCCAATAAATGTTTTTTTTGTTTCCAAATCTGATATAAAGGTACATATTTTTATGTGCGGCCCGCGAGATTATAATGTTTTTCCGAAGTGGCCCACAAGGTCATTTGATTTGGATACCCCTAATATAGAGCATTATTGTCCTGAAAAATCCGCGATTGATCTCGAAAAAGATCTCCCGCTGTTAAAAGTTATTTATTTTGTATTATTTTCCAGTATTCACTGTTCTTCTCACGTTATGAAGTATTCCAACGTCACGAGAGAAGTCATGCATCCTCATATAATCACTTTCGTAGGATGCTTCATTGCGGGCTTCAGACAGTAAGGGTTGAATTCTTTATATAGGCCCTATTTTTGTACCTGAAACAAAAAACTGAATTTCATCACCAATTATTACCTTTTCTAAGTCTTTAATAGTTCATACTGAATAATCCTTTATGCACGCCAGTCAATCAGTAATGGTATTGGGGCTACTTTTGAAGCCTCGTAATCCAATTTCCAGCAGTCATCCTCTCATAATTAAGCCATTTATTTAAGGTGAAATCGTGTGCAATCCATATTTTCACGTTAAGTTGTTTTTCTAGGGTCGTCCAGATTGCTTCCTGTTCACAATAGAATTTGTTTTGAAATATTTTTTTCAACGTTCTCACGACAGTAAAAAGACCTCATGGTACTTTAGCAGCAATTAGACGAATAGAATAATCTTCTTCCTTCAAAAATATTATTTTGTAACTTTCATTATAACGCAGAAAGGATAATTTATCCATAATTCCAATATTATCCCGCGTACTTTATATTGCAGCAGAAAATTACTTTCAATACACTTGAAGGAGGGGAAAATTGTTCTGGGGACACCTTCCCTTTTATTTCGAAGTACGTAAACCAATCACGCCAAACGATCGTCAACGCGGATGTTGTGATAGTTCATATAGATATCCAGCCACATACTCCCCGCCAGTGTTTCGGCGGGGAAAGGCGAAAAAGAACCTATTCGTGGTATGTAAAACAGTTTCCGGGGGTTGCGTCATTCGTGTGAGGCGGTTTTGAGAATTTCATCATTTTTGGGGGGCTTTGAGAATGGTCAATGTTTGTGCGGTGGATGATCCCCCGACTGCGGCGCGTGAAGGGTGGGTTCCTTTTAGGCCGGGTCACCAATGAAGGGAGGGAAGATTGTTCTGGGCCTTCCGTTGAAAAAAAGTACGTAATCACGCCAAAACGATCGTCAACGCGTGATGTTGTTACTAGTTCATATAGATATCCACCGCCACACACTAAAACATGCTACACATTCTGTGTTTTCAACCCCTTATCACTACAGCTCTCTAACTGGTTCGAACAATGGAGCATTTCTGTCTCTCATTGGTTGAGAAAGACAACAGATTATTCACTTGCCTTGTACTTGTTTTATCACGTTTTTTTTTTTAATGATAAAATTCTTTACTTTATATAAATTGTACAAACAGATTTTTTTTTAAAATCAGCATGAAAAAATACCCCAGAAACAGTAATAATGACGAAGATAGTACGATAATTTCATAACGAAAAATTAAGTCAAAAATAAAAACAAGGCAAAAAATTGGGTGTGTTCAGGACTTTTTGCCACCACTGTATATAGGTGGCTATAATAACTGGACAGATACTGTCAACTATAATTCAAAATCATCAGCGTTGTGCTCTTGTCACTTTAATTCGCTTATTGCTTAGAAGATAAAGCAAATCAAGTGAATATAAATAAGGAAACGGAAATTTAAACCTTTATTTTAAGAATTTAAATATTTAGTTCACATGTAAAAATCCTTTTCAGAGGAATTTTTAAAAAATAAACCTTAATCAAATTTCAAATTTAATTAAATTAAAAAATAAATCGACATTCTGTGTTTAAATCATACAGCCAATTTTGAAAATGAGCCATTTGCCTATGGTTAAGAAAAATTATTTTCGGGGGGTTTCTTGTTTAATTAGTTTTTAAAAAAAGGGTAGAGTAATATTAAATTTGGTACAACGTTTTTTTTTAATACAGAAAAAATTACAAGGAAACAAAATTTAATGGGAAAATTTTAAACCAAAATTATCTTTTAAGAAAATTAATAAAAAGAAAACATGCAGAATGCAATTTGGGCTGTCAAAGGGGTTACATCAAAGAAACTATAATAAAAAAGGGGGTCCCTTTGTCATTTTCTACGCTTTCAAAGGGAACCCCCTTTAAAGGGGGTTTAAATTTTAAACCAGAAACATTTTCAAAAAAATATGAATTTTTTAGTTAAACAAAAATTTTAATCCCTTCTTAATTGGCCCAAAATTTTTAAAAAATTAAGGACAATTTGTTTTGGAAGGTTTTGGTAAATAGACCTTAGCAAAGGTCATGGAAAAATTTTGGGGACCCTGATAAAAAAATTCAACTTTTACAAAAGATTACGTCAGAAGTTTTTTTCAATATTTTTTAGATGTAACCCCTCTTATGAAAATCGAGTAATCTAGGTTCTTTCCATCCTATATAAGAACTATGCAACATTGACAAATGCCTGACAACTTGTGTAAGCTTCATTGGCCAAATGCGAAAGTGACTACAGAATTTGAATTGCTACGTGAACTGGGAATTTGTGGATTTCACGTTTGTTAATTTTTCCTGTTAAATAAATTCTCTACAGAGTTTCAGGATAAATTACAATTTACTCCGAAATAATCTGCCTGTTAATTACGTGTACCTTTCTTGCATTTTGTAAAAGATCAATCACGTAACAATAAGTATTTATTTCCTATCATTAAAAAGAGTGAACTTTCTAAAATGAGAGGGGACAAAAAAACCCCAGATCTGTAAGTTTTTAAAATTGTAGTATGTCTTGTGTACCTTCAACTTATTTGGTGGTAGGAAGAATCGTCACTAAGAAAATTACCAGAAAATGTACTTGAATACCTCAGTTGGAATTAGGGCTTCGAACCGGAACCGAACAGAAAACCAGAAAAAACCCCGTTATTTTGGTAGGAACGAAAAGCGAAACTGAACCGAAAAAAAAGATATTGGTTCGTTTCGGTTCAGACATATCTTCAGTCCTTTTTCAATACCTACTCTATTAATTAGTTCACACTCTCCCTATATATATATATTTATATACCTCGTTCAAATTTTCAATCTTAAAGAAAATACTTTTTCTTCATCGACTCAAGTTCAAATACATTTCTTAAAACTTGTAGTGGATGACACTTGTTTTTTTAAATATTAATTCATTAATTACAATTTAAGAATATTTCAGTCAATATCATTCCTCTAGATGGCAGCACTATGGATAAAAAACTTTTGTTAAATTTGTGATGATTTAACTTAAGCTGAATAATCATATACTAGTTAGATGTCGGCATTCCTTTTACACTGGTTTTAAGATAAATTCTTACCTATTATATTCCACTTTTATTTAAAACAAATGTAATTACAAATTTAATGTGGTTAAAAAGTTTATGTTAATTTAAAAGGTGTTTTGCCATTTAATATTGTGATTCTCTGCCATATGTATATACATATTTATATTAATTGTAATTATTTAATAAAAAGTAGCTAAAATAACATTTTTCCTTGTTGACCTAAGTAGGAATTGACTACATTTTTTTTTTATATTATTTTTTTTACTGGAACCAACTTATCTTACTTTACTTAGATACTTTCTAATGTCAACCATTTCCACATGCACATTGCTTTTCGATTTCCTATTTTGATGTTCATTAGTATTTTTCTGTTTCAGTTTCATTCGAAACTACATGTAGAAGGCAGATTTAATTCAATTGAATGAACTAGAAATATAGATTATACATAAAATACACATACAATTAAAAATATTTACATACAATCAAAACTTTCATACAGAACTAAACTGATATATTTTTTTACTTGAACCGACACAAAAAAAATTACAGTTCAAAGCCATGGTTGGAATACTTTCTTAAAAAAAATTTTAACACTGTATCGATGTTGTTGAGTAAACTAATTTTCATATGTTAGCATCTTTATTTTCAACAAATAAAAATTAAAAAGCATGTCTTTATTGAATATCCGATTGAGAAGCTATTATTTTTGGCGACTTTGTATTATTCAGGCTTAATTTTGTAGTTAATTCTTGTTTTTATGTGTAGTCATCAAAAGCAAAAAGATCTAATTGATACAGAATTAAACTGTTTCCTGACACCCCCTTTTTTTTATTAAAAATATTTTTATATATTTTTTAAAAAATAGCATTAATTAAATCTCTTTAATGTCTGTCTTGGGTTGGAAACTGCATGCCAAGTTTCGTGTGACTATCTGTGTGCTAAAATATAGTTTTCAATTAAAATGAAAGCAGGCACAGAGTATACCATCTATAATATATATACATATAAAAGGAATGCATCTTCCTTGAAAGAATTTGCAATCAGATAATATATTTTGTATTTTAAAAAAAAATCAATCCAAATTTATTGCTCATTTAACATATTTTTCAATTATTTAAAATTTTAATTATAAATAAAAAAATAAGTAATTGAGAAGACAATTCAATAAAACACAAATTTATTTACAAATTAAAATATACAACAAATAAACAAATTTACAAATTAAAATCTATTGTAATTTAAGAATTAATACAGAAAGGTACAATATTTGCAAGAATAAAACAAGTTATGTTTAGAATGAATCCGAATTTACACTTCTATTCCTAAGAAATAAATGCAGAATCCACTAATAACAAGAACGATTTTCGATTTTCCAGAAAAAGTTTTGTTAACAAATATTTATTGAAGGACTTAAAAATTATGAATATCTCCATATGAGTAACATCCTAATTAGTTGTTAAAGAACTGTTAATACCCAATCTTTAAAAATTTTATTTACAGGGTTTACACCTTTTCTAACAATTTCTTAAATTAAAAAAATGCATTACAAGTGTTTTTTTTTCACTTTATATTTTATATTTATTTTTAGAATTTGTTTATTTTACTTTGAAAAGTTTCTGTTTTAAATATGTACGAATTTCAGAGTTTCATTAAAATTTTATTTCTTTATTTTTCTGCAAGAGGGAAAAATTATTTCATTAAAATTAATTTTTTTTAATGCTTCACTTCTATTTTTCAAACTTTTATTTTAATTTAAAGAATACTTAATATTTTTCAATTTTATATAACATGAAACAATGCTATCTATCCTATATTTCATACATTTGCTTAACTTGAAGATGCATTATAAAAAAATATTAAGAATCATAAAAGTTACATATGCACCAAATAAAAAATTTCAGAATCACATTTTTACCTGAAATAATAGCCAAATAAAAGTGAACAATAATTAATAATTTTCTCCCAATCTCAGAATTTAAAACAAAATGTTTTTTTTTAAAATTTAAATAAAACAAATGAATCACTTGTTTACTTTTATAATTTCAATACACACAAACCCTGTATAAGTGTAGTCTTTATTGAATCTGATATACATTTTTAACGAAATAAAAAGTTTAGAGAAAATTATGGAGCATAAACTTAATATATTTTTTAATTATTTGCTATAAAAATAAGTATCTGTCAGATTGCTCAAAAATATTAATTTAGTTTTCATGATTCCCACATTTTTTAAAATATACTTCAAAAAATTAAAGTAATTCTGAAGTAAATTTTTTTTAAATCTTTACAAAGGAACATTATTTTAGTTAAACTTTCATTTGGAAGTTGTATTCTTGCATTGCAATATTACGACAAAAAACTAAAATGTGAGAACAGGAAAAAGGTTTTCTAGAAAAGATTCATATAGATTATGAAGAAAGAGAGGGTATGGATTGAACAGAAATTTTTTAAATATCTTTTCCAAATTTTCAAATTCTTGTTCAATTATTTAGAGGGCCTCTTTTGGAAATATACAAGAGTCAAACATTGTGGGAGTCATGAATATGAAAAAATAAAGAACTGCAAAATAAAAATAAATTAGTTATCTGTCTGCTAAACTATTTTTAAAAAAAATGTTTGAAAGCACCATGATGCAATTCAAACTATTTTTATTTCAATATACCAAAGTAATGGCACTGAAAATAAATTTAAGATTTAAACCAGACAGATTGGGATCTCCGAGGCCTCCGGCCGACAAATAGGAAGCCAATATCTGAAACAAAATATTTCAATAAAATACATGTTAAACATGAAACATATACATTTCTAAAGAATAAAACTTTAGAAATATTTTTAAGAGTTGGCAGCTAAAATAGCTTAGGAAATCTTAGATAACTCGGTTCTAAGAAAATAATATTTAATTTTAAAAATATCTATACTTTTTTTCTACAAAATTATCAAATCATATCCAGAAGGTTAAAATAAAATAAAAGCTTTAATCAAATATAATTATTGCATATTTTAAGCTTTTTATAGTAATTAGGGTTGACATTTTTTGATTAATCTAAATCAAAAGAGGAGCCTTCTTATTAAATTTGAGTCAATCTTGTAAAATTGTAAACCTTATTTTGATTCCACAACAACAAAAAGTTAAATTGAACATAGTAGTAGAACCATTAGAGAATTTAATATTTGAATTTATACTATCTTATCTTTAAAATAAATGAGATTTACTTCCAATGGAAAGAAAATATCAAAGCTTAAAACAATTGACCTCTTCTTACAACTGAAGATTTTATACAATATTTTGTTTAATTTAGCTGATGTCTGTTTAAAAGCCACCTATTCTATACCACTCACAAAAACAGTTTTATCAAAATTCCCAAAATCTTTTGACGAGACAGTCGCAGATTTGTTCGAGTTTCTTCACAGAAGTTCATAAAAAAAGTACAGATTTTTTCTCCTTAAAAAGAATTTGGCAAGAATATTATATTTATAAAAATGATAGAAACTGAGAAAGTCATTATATTACTCCATAGTAATCCTACATTATAACTGTATAATCTAGGAACATTTATTTTGCAAAAACATAAGAAAACTCAATCACAAGGAATTTTACTTGGCACAAAATTATGTTAATTTACACATGTATTTTAAAAATATATAAAAAATACTTCACAAGCATAAGCATTTGGAATAATTTGTGACTGATGGCAACCCTAATGACATTTATGAGTGAAGAACTCTTCTAAATTATTAAAGTAATACAAATCTGAATAATTGCAGAAGACGAGCAGTATTCTTAATTTTTTGTAACTTTTACTCATATAGCATAACTCATTACTTTCCCAATATTGTTTACAAAACACTAATTAATCTGCCATTTGTGTTCCCAGAATGTTATACAGATCTGATTTATTCAAATTGTGTTTCCTGAATATTATATTATCTGAATAACCCTATTATAAATATCCGAATAATATATTTCATAACTGAAAAAAAATTCTAAGCTTCCCACACAGTTAAAAATTTATAAAATAAAACTAAACAATATATATTTTTTTAATTTGCTTTTCAATTAATAATGTTTAATTTTAAAATAAAATTTTACGTTTCAAGATCCATCAAAATTAAAATATATTGGAATAATCAAATTATTTAAGAATTGATTCACTCTTAATCTAAATTTTGAATCTCTTCACTGGATGACTGCCAAGGCATCTAAGCTAGAAAGAACTTTGCTTGTGCAAATGTCCAGTTTATAAAACTGGGAAAAAAAGATAAAGAAAGAAAATCAGACATCACACAGTAGCCATTTATTGAATGGATCAGTCAAATCTCCTCATTGTGTGTGTGTTTTAATTTATCCTCCCATTTCTGTAATAGTACTCTAATAAATTTTAGTTTACTTCGGGCAAGTCAAAGAAGATCATGTATGAATCAACTATTCATAAAACATTCTCCTTTTCATTTCAAAATCTTTAAAATGTAAATATTTCTAAGATAAGCTTTCTTTAAGCCAGCTAACCTGTAAATGGTTTATTTTTGCATTTCTTTTTTTCCTTGATTGTCTTATTTTTAAGTTAGAAAAATAAATTGTTTTAACTTTACATTGTTCATGAAGCAAAATAGGCTTTTATCAATACTTCTGAAATTTTCCAAGATAATTAGAAGTAATCCTATGCACACAACTGAATAAGTGTGCTTTAATTACAGCTAAAAATAACTTGAAATTAAATTATCCAAAATTCTCTATATCTCAAATTTTAATTAACTAAACTGAACTCAGTGGTGCAATAGCCCATGAGGGCCCAGGCCCACTGTGCCTATCGCAGTATACATGACAGGAGCTGGGGTGTATGTGCAGATGTTTCGGTCAAGTGGTCAATCTGATGCAGCGTCTTTTTCAGAATGAGTGGATAAAGTGTTTATTAACGCCACACTCTAAAGCAACACAAGAGTCATTCATGACTATCTTGTACTGGTGTAGCTAGTCTTGAGTGGGCCCTGTATCAAAATTCTTTAGGGGCTCCTTAGCATTTGAAGATATTTTACTTACATCTGTTGGAGCCTCTGTAGTTTGGGAGCCCTGTATCATGGAAATGGCGATAGCTACGCCCCTGCTATCTTGTAATATAGCATGAAAGTCAAGTCATGAGACCAACACCCGAGATGGCATCACACTCAAATTTCCCAACCATGAAGGCATTCCGCCATGACAGATACAGCAAGCATTAGCTTCTCTAGGGCCGCTTTTAGGCTTTGGGACACTAGGCACTTGCCGAGGGCGCTAAAGATTGGGGGCACCAAAAATTGGAGGATGAAAAAAAAAGAAATTTAAATTACAGCAAAAACATACCACATGCTATAAAGATAGTAAAGCGATAAGCACTGAAAAAGGTGGTAGTTATCTTTTTGAAAACAGTTCATACATAATGTACACTCTGTACTGTAATTGCAAATGATTTATTAATTATTACTCTAATTTACAAAAGGGGGTGGTTGTGATGCTGAAAATTAAAAGGGAAAGGGAAGGAACAGGAGTGGTCAAACAATGCCACTATCCTTTCTTTATACTGGTTCCAGTCTGGGGCGGTGGGTCCATAGGGTGGTGGAAAAGGAGACCCCAAAAAGAAAAAAAGAGAAAAGAATAAAAACCAATGAACCAAGAACCACCCCAAACCAAAACTGACAAAGTAAAATTGAAGGGGAATGCTCTGGAAATAATGGGAGGAGAAAACAATTTGGTGCTTATGGAGCTGGGGAGGTTAAAAACGGCCCTTGGCTCCTCCACATGGCAGGGCTTTAGTATCACCAGAACTCAAACCCATGACAAAAGCTGGCATAGGTTGGTTTTGACCACTACTATTGCGCAAATTTTTAAAAGACTAAATTTTAACAACCCAAAAAAGTATGTAATAAAATAAAAAGAAACTTTATTTCAAAATATCCACACTAAAAGTTTGTTATACATACTAAAAATGTTTATTTTAGATAAAAACTTTTACATTGAAATGTTATACTTCTGCTTTTATTCACATTCTCTATTACTCCCTAGTTTTCCCCACTGAGAAATATAATTATGATTAAATTATTCCCTTAAACTTTTTCTTTCAAGAATAAGTCTTGTCTTTATAAAAAAAAATAAAGAAAACCAATGTTCATGCAACACATTAAAAAACACATTTACTTACCTTTTGAATTATTTTCAAACTTCAACCTTCACAGTAGTAGGAGACTGTTCAACTTCATTCTCAACCACAGTACTGCTTGCTCCTTTAGCATCTTTTAGACCTTGAAGTGGTATCGAATAACTGCGTTCAAGTCCATGTCCATGCACTTCCAGTCTATCCTCATAATACGAGACTGTTGCAAATGCAGAAGTGTCAGGTGGGGTTTCCAGTATGCCAGTAAAAGCTATGTAACTAATACCATGAGTGTCGAGGGCATATCCACTAGCATGAGTATGGCCACTGAAATATGCAATAACACAATTATGCTGATGAAAAACCTTCATGACTTCCTCATAATTCCAGAGAAGACAATTCCAATCTGAACTATCAGGGTGTAAGCTAACATGACCTGTAAAAAATTTTTCAAAATAAGATTTTACATAAATGAACAAATTTAAAACATTCTTTGTTCTATTATTCACAAAAAAAGACATTGTAAAGTTTTTTACAGTACATTTTTCAATTTATTTTTGGTAAAAACATTAAAACATAAATTAAACTTTTAAATATTTTGTAGCAATGGAAGTTTTTTTTTTTACAAACAAAACAGAAAAATATATGTATAAAAAAAAAATCAACATTGGATATTGAAAGAGTTGAAATCAATTGTACATATTATGATTGTAGAAAAAAATCAATTTACTAAAAAAAAAATATTTTTAAAGTTTATACTATAAATTTTATCAAAATATCCTTAAAAATCCTTTTACAAAACATAATAGAAAAAAAAAATCATATAATATACTAATATATTTTCTTTAATTATTACAACTGAAAAAATTTAAAAATGCATTACTCTCGACCAATTTTGCCAATTAAAAAAATGTCACCAATTGTGCTATTATTATTACTACTACCTTTGAACACGAGGGAACAGCTTCCACTATTGGCTGTATATTGCGACATTTCGCCATGTCTCGATTTGAAAAAATTGGTCGATAGTATAATATATAAATATCAAAAAAATATTCGTCAATTTACATAAGAACATGTTTAACACACAGTTATACAAAATAGCTTTACAGTTTATTTATACATGAATGGAGATTACAACCAAGAAACAACTCCAACAGAATCTTACCAAAGACAATAACTTTTTGACCAAGTTCATCAGATTCTTTCAGTTCTTGACTGAGCCATGCAAGTTGTTCTTCACCAATAGCACCATTCATTTGCTGAAATCTTACATCCAAACCTTGCAAAGAGCCATCACAGTCCCAGTCATCAAATACATCATGGCCATGTTTAGAATATAATACTTTGGAGGCTTCTTGATATTTAGGATGCTGAGAATTATAACCCAAGACGCTCACATCAAAACAATCCAAAGAAATGCACTTTAAATTAGGGACAGGAGAAAACTTATAATACAGAATTGGAGTTGTAGACGTGGAATAATCTTCAGCAGGTTTAACTGGATGAAACATCTCAAGTGGAACGTTAATTTTCATGACCGATTCATAAAACAAAGAAGCTAACTCTTTTCTATCAAAGTTATAAAGTTCATGGTTACCGACTGTATGAAATGTGGGTATAGAAGAATGTTGCTCAAAATGTTCCAGAGTTCTTCGAAGACCTAAATGCGATCCACCGTGGAAACGGTTAAGCCCATCGATAATGTCTCCCAGCTGCAAGACAAATTTTACTTTAGATCCAGGCTTTTCCCAATGTCCAAAAGCTTCATCAACTTGATTCAAGGATCCTCGATAGAAGCGAGTTTTAGAAGGATCGTACGATGCAATCCTATCATCACAATCAGCATATTGGACATCAGTCAGAACTCCAAATGTTACAACAGGCTCTTTAAAAATTGGAGAATCAACTGCCATCATGAATCTAGATAAAAAAATATTGAAACTTTTTTAGATGTTATTATAATACAGAAAAACAAACAAGTACAGAAGAGATATTTAATATTTTCTATAAAGGATTAATCTTATATCCTCCAAGAGCCCACTAGTTAAAAATGAGAGCATATTATTACAACAAAGTGCTCCAAAATGAAACACTTACATATTCAAAAAACTACGACAATAAATTTTTATTTAACCAAAAAATATTCTTTGCTCTTTACAATAAATCTTTATTCCCTCTCCCTATTGACTACACCAAAATTATATGTTATTTAATTTATATTATTTTAGCTGTAATATTTTTCTTTTAAATGTTTAAATTCTTCTAAAAGATGTATACAAATTCCATTCAAAAAATTCAAGCAAAAAAGAATTTTCCCACAGAAAAGCTTTTATTTCCATGGAATTGATAATACAAGTCATTGATAGAGTATTTAAACATTTTTTACCTCTAGGTACTCCAGTAGAAATGGGAAAGTTTTTTAAAATTTTAACTGTACAATTAATTTTTTTTAACCAATAAAATCAAATTAGACTTTTCAAACTGAAACAAAAATTGGAAAAAGTTCAAAATAGTCTGCAATGTATTTTTTTTGTTCGGCATTGTTAAAATAAAATTCTAATTTTTTTCGAGATGGGAAATTCAACCCATCCTTCAACACATTTTAAAATATAAATAAATCAATACAAACAATCACATTAAGGAGTAAAAATTTCAATTAATATAAATAATTCGTTATTCAAAAGGTAAACCTACAATCTACCTACATTTAAAAATGTATCCATATAATAAACGAAGCTTCGCATAAATTATACTCCATTTTTTCAACTGCTACGTTTAAGAATTCAACTGGTTTTAACCATTCGTAACAGTTCGAGAAAAGAAGCACTGCAAATTTTTTCGCCAAAACTGAAAATGCCCTTTTGAAATTTCAAAAATTAATTACAGCATATATTAAATTTGTATAAATCATTAATCTGATGACGAAGATGAGAAAAGAGAACATAAAATATTGAAAATTAAATTATAATCATTAATGAAAGAAAATATTAAGTTACAGGAAATCATTTCCCTCTTCTCATAAATATGGAGAGGAAATTAAAACTAGAACAAGGTAATGCATTATCTCAGCAGAAATACATGTGTGAAGTAAATAAACATTATGAAAGCAGTACCGATGAACTGGAAAAATAATGATAGCATCTGTCAACACTGGAAGATAAAACTTACCGGCGACACAATGACAAGAATCGACCCAGGTTTCCACAAATTTAATTTCACAATAAATTAATGGGTAGTTCAGTTTCTAAAATCCTTATACCTAAAACAAATACTTCATACTGGCTTATTTTCAAAGGTAACTTTAGAAATCCTAAAATGAAACGCGGACGTTGCGAGGAGCTTTTATATCGATCGATTTATAACTGCATGGGCAGACGACTGGTCACGTGACATGCAAACACGTGTACTGCACTGAAAATAGATCAAGCACGAGACGATAAGGGATCGGTTACAAATGTACGTAATCTCAAATATATCTTCGGTGTTTTTTAATAGTGAAGCAATTTATCCAATCATTGATTGCTCTTCAGAATATATTTCCCCCAAATTGTTATTTCTCAAATTGGTCCGTGTTTTAATAGGTTAATATCCTTAAATTAAATGGAAAAATTATAGGTAAAGATACGTACTTTGGGGAGCGCTTTTTTTTCCCCTCCCTAAGTTTTTCGCTACTTTTTGGGAGGAAAGGGAACCCCCCAACATTTTGTCTAGGAATAAAGTTATAATTTTTTTTTTATAAAGTCATGGCAAAAAATACAATTTCATGTAATTTTTTCAAAATATAGTTTAATATGTGTAATGTTATGAATTGAAAGTTTTTCTCACTTTTCTTCTTAAATATGATTGACCAATTTAAACATGCAGGGACAAAAGCTTCTGTAGTTCCACATTCCTCAAAATCATTAAAAAAAAATAGCATGTACCTTGTTAAAAATATTTACTTCTCTAAGCTAATGGCTTTAAGGAAGTCCGGCACATAAACTTTTGAAAAATTATCAATTTTCACTTTTTTATATTTTCCAAAAGTTCAAATATTTCCGTTTAAAATGATATATGATACGAGGAAATACGATAGTTAGAAGTATTTTTATTTATTTTTAAATGAAGCTACTCCTTAACGCGCATCGAATGAGTTCTGCTAGGAGCACCTGTGTTTCCCCTTGCATGAGCGCGAATCCATATGATGCACCAGCTTAGCTAGTTCAGAATGGGCCCTCTATCAAAATTCCTTCGGAGCCCTTTTTTTAAAATAAAAAACCCGGGGTGGTATGGTGGGTTAAAATACGCTGGGGCCCCAAAACATGGTGGTAGCTACGCCCCTGATATGATGTTAAAGTGGAAAAATTAGAGTGCATTGTGGGCATATCCCCCCCAAAAGTGTATGAGTACACAATATGATGTGAATAACACCATAAGGTCAGTGATTTCTAGATCAACATTTTGGGAAATTTAAAAATCTAAAAAAATTTGGGGATAAATATTATTGCAAGGTCAATGTAAATCATATAGCAAAAATTTAAAGATCTTAAACATTGTGATATTGAACCGTTTTTTAACTGTTTCCATGCTTCAAAAAAAATTTGATTACGTAGGATTTTGAAACCCGAGAAAGCCTCTTTTTAAGATCCTAAAAAAAGGCAAAATTGTTAAAAATAATGGGAAAAAAAAAAAAAGAAGAAAGTCTTTTGTAGGTGTAGAGGGTAATGATAATGTGCTTCATATGCTTCTTGAAAGTACTAAAAAAAGTAAATGCTCAATAAATTACAAATTTTTACTTTAAATCCTGTTTTTCAAAAAAGTAATTATTTTTTCACTTTATGTACCTTTTTCTCAAAAACTACTTATTATATAATCCTCAAATTTTCAGTGAGCACATTTTTAACATGTTCACACATTTTACTCGAGGGAATTAGATATATATATATAGCAAACTTTTTTAAACTAAATTTTAGGAGAAAAAAGTGGACAATTTTTATATAAAAAAATTTCATTATTAATTTTAAAATTTTTTAAAAAAAACAAAAAACCCTTTTTTTAAAAATTTTGTTTATTGTATAATTTAACCCTACTGTAAAAAAAATTTTATCCATCAGAAGTAAGTAGAGTCTGAGAAAAAGGCACATAAACTTACGCAATTTAACATGGGTTCCTGTGGATGTGCCGGACCCCCTTAAGAAAAAGGAAAAAAAGAAAAAAAATATGTGGTTTTTGAAGATTTTGATGTATGTAAGATTATATCAAAATATTATATTGCTTAGAATAAAGAGAAAAAGTTAACGTTTGTGTTAAGGAGTAAATTTTTTAAATTAAACAATTAAACAATAATTGTGTTCTGATAAACACATCCGTTCCGCCCACCAAAAGGCGGCTGGAATGAGAAACATTCTAAATCGCTTGATTTCTCCCAAGAGCACAAGCTCGCATTAAGGCACAAGGTTCTATTTCGCCTTTTCGCCCCATCATTTTTATGCTTCTCCCATCTGGGCGGGGGCGGAGTTACCACCTGAAAAGATTGCACACTTTTCAAAACATTCAATCAGAGCAGCAAACGCCCCTTTGGTTTGTCGAATGAAGTCTTGCATAAAGACTTAATGTTCCACCATTCTTGATTTCATCAAAAAACAGAAAACTTCAACCGGTTACCACAGATTTCAAATGAATCTATCAGGGAAACCCCGGTTACGAAAATTTTACCTAGCTCTTCTAAAGACCAGAGCATTTTTAACACTGTATCAAACTTCCCAGCTCTGAAAAGGATGAGAATGTCTTGATATGGTTTAAAAAAGATATGAGTTTTAGTTAATAGCTTTTCGCACCCACCACTCTAATTTTTCCCCCCCCCGCGCCAGGAAGTTTTTGATCACGTTTTGTGTGGCAACTTCCCCCCCAGATCTTAATTTTCAAACTCCTCTACCTTTTTTTACTTTTTTTCCAAGTGGTTATTTAAATTTCTTCAATAACCGACGCAGTTATCTTAGAGGTAACGTGTAAAACTTAAAAATATTATTCTCTTAATCCTTGTTATTAAAAAATATATCCCTTCTCTCCTCGTTCCATCAAGATGCGGCAGACGGTTGAAAGACGGGTTTGCTGTCATGGAGATGACGCATTTTCTCTTCGTTTCCCATGAAAGCGAAACAGAAACTAAATCAACTGGGAGAGTGGTTTCCACCCACCTCCACCATCGTTATTGCGCTGCATTTAATGTGGACTTTTATTTTTATATGTAACTTCAACAAATTGTTCTCTGTTCAATTTATTATGATGAGTGGATAATAGAGCTATCTCTGGTTCCACGTAAATGTATAACCGTTACCGTTTGTGTTCTGATAAGTTAGCTTGTTTTTTAAAAAATATAAACAAATGTAGCAGGGTCTATAGTAAGAGTTTCTCAGACATAATTATACATATTGTTTTGAGAATTCCCTAAATATATTAATTGCAGGAAGGTAATAAGAGTGTGTAATTATTTGTTTCTTATAATTTAAGGACTAATATTAATATATTGATTTTAATTTTTTATGATATTCGCAACTTATTTCTTAATAGAATGACATGATTAATTTTTTAAAATATTTAACATTTTTAAAATTAATAAAAATTAATTACGCACAAGTCTTGTACACTTAAAAATCTCAACTTAGCTTTAAATTTTTTGTATTTCTTTTTTAATTTAGTGCTTAGTAGGATATCTTTTAGTGTCCACACAACTTTTAAGCTCCTGGTATAGATTTAATCAGTTTTTGTAATTTCTGCATCGATTTTCAATCATTCTTTTTGTGATATTGTTTTACTTCACATTTGTGTTTATTTGTCACGTTTTCTTTTTTACATCAAAATACACCAAATATGTTCTACTGGGGTTTAAAAAAAGGATTGAGGAGTTTTTTCAAAATTTGGGAGACAGTTATAGAGACACCAGTGGCGTACAACGAGAGCAGTGCCCTTGGCGTCATACCCTGTTAAAAATTAAGTAGTCTTCAATATCCACATTTCGGCGGATAATTTAAAAAATTTTTCTTTTTAAAAAAATTAAATAGAGCTCATGATTCCTAATACCAGGAAAAAAACCAAATTACCTAACTCTAAGGCCAATTACACCCCGCCAGAACACCTTTCACTCATGCTTCAGCATAATAAAGGAGTTCTTGTTCCACATAAATTCATGGATTAAACTCCTTATTTTTTATTTCAAGCTATTATAGGCCCATCGGAACCCAAATGTTGAATTGTCTGCCATCCCAATCAATTTGCTGTCAATTTTGAATTTTCTGAAACTTAATTCCTAGGATCTAATTGGATCAATAAAACATGGAGGTAGAAGTGTTCTTGCATGGGGGTGTAAATCGGCCACAGAATTAGGTAATTTGGTATTTTTTGTTGATATTGTGAATCATGAGCTCTATTTAAATATTTTAAAGAGAAATTTTAAATTATCCGCCAAAATTTGGATATTGGAAGCGATTTCACTTTTTAACAGGATAATGACGCCAAACACACTGTCTAATGTTGCCACTGGTGTCTGTATAACTGTCCCCAAATTATGAAGACACCTCCTCAATACTTTATTTAGCCAAGTAGAACATATTGGAGAGATTTTATGTAAAAAAAAAAAAAATGACAAATAAACACAAAATGTGAAGTGAAAACAATAATCACAGAAGCATGGAGGAAAATCGATGCAGAAATTACAAAAAAAACTTATTAAATCTATACCAAGATGCTTAAAAGTGGTTGCAGACACTAAAACCTATCCTAAGTACTAAATTAAGAAAGAAGTACAATATTTAAAGTTATGTTGAGATTTTTGTTAAGTGTACGAAGACTTTTGTGGCGTAATTTTTAGAAGCTTTTTGATTATTATTTTTTAAAAAAAATAGATATATTATTTTAAAAAAATAGTTATGTCATTCCATCGAGAATAAGTTGTAGATATCCTAAAAAAATTACAATTACAATATATTAATTTTTATTAGTCGAAAACATTAAATTTTATAAGAAATTGCAAGTGTACGAACACTTTTGTGGCCCACTGTATATATAAGTGTTTCTTTTTCTTCTTAAATTATATCTCCTTTAAAACGAAAAAAGAAAAGAAAAAAAAAACAAAAAAAACCAACAACTGGGGATACGTTTGAATACTTTCTAAAAAGAAAAACGAAATATTTTGAAATACGAGTGTAACCTTTCCATTTTAAGATCTCCTTGATTTTAACCTATGAAGGAAAATAATAATTTGAATTTTCCCCTGCCAAAAACTGTGTGTTCATCTTCATTAATTTCTATGATGTCCAATTTTTTTTCCTACGTCATTACATTTCTTAGACGCAAAACTGGCGTTAAAGAAAAGTTCTGGATCTAGCCGGATCCAAATCTAGTTCCAATTAAAAAAAGAGGAAAGGATTTTTATTGTTTTTGTTGTATAACGTGACAAGAGGTTTAGGAATAAAAATTTCCTGTCCTCTTGATCAAACACATAAGCATTTGCATTAAAAAATTATAATACATTTCTGCTGTGTAAGACAAAAATATATACATACGAGATAAGTTGAAGACAAAATAAGTATTCTTTCCTCTTTGATTTGTTCATTGAAAATTTTGTTCTCTTTTTAGGAGCTCAAAATTTGGTTCTTTTCCAAAAGTTTAAAAAGAAAGGTGAAAGACTTTATTCTTCCTTCTTTTCCTAGTTCAGATATAGAGGGAGGAGAGAGGATTAAATGGATTACGTATCGTAAGCGTTCCAGTAACGGTACAATTAACTCGATTTTTCCCCCCTGTATGAGAAGAGATATCTTCGTTTTACCCACTGAAAGAATACACGTTTGTGAACACGCAAGCCAAAAGACGAAAAGTCACTTTTTCTTCTCATACCCAATTTCAAAATATCTTTTGTTATTATATCTGTGGCTTCACTTAATTTCATTCTTTTGTTACAGTTTCGTGGTTTATTATATAGTAAATTATTCACAACAGTTTTTTCTTTTTAAGAGTTTCTTTTGTTAAGAGTAGTTTGATATTTTATTTAACTGATAATTTAATCTTTTTAATAAGCAAATTAAATTTTTCTCCTGATTATCATTAAAATAAAATCAATTAGGAAAATATTTAATCAAAAGCTGTGATATCAATAAAACACTGAAGTATGTCAGACACATTCCAGACACTTATTTGTACGTAACATTACGTTGATAAACATACTTTATTACACATTGATAACGTTCTTGAAATTATTATGTTAATAATTATGTTAATAATTTATGTTAATTAATTTCAAGAATGAGAGTTTTTTTGAAACAATAAAATGTTTGTACAAAACTACAAACAGCGGAATACTTCTGAAACTCTTCTTTATAGATGCCAAGTTCAAAGTATAAAAGTTTTTAAACTAAAAAAAAATGTGTTAATTAATTAAATGTTATGCAATTAATTTTACGTAGAATTACAGAATATTTTTTAAAAAAGTGTTCTCTAAGCAAAACAGTAAGACCAGGCTGTTAAAAATTTTTTTGTTTCATTAAAATGAATGAAATTTTTTTTGAGAAAAAAAAAAAAAAGACGTTGAATAAATTATTTGCAGTTAAAGAATAGACGAAGAGTTCCACTATGTTTTAAAAATGTGTACCTAAAAATTTAAATTTAAGGTATCCAACTACCTTAAAATCGGGAATTTTTTCAAAAATGGACAATTTTTTTTATAGACCGTCTTTTTTTATTATTTTATTTTATAGACCGTCTTATGAGCTTTATAAAAATACCAAGTTTTTTTTATTTTCCATCCATTAGAACAAAAACTAGAAGTGTCTTAGGAAAGTAAGATGCCATAACTTTTAACGAGATGTCAAACTTTAAAATGTGTTTTACTCGAAATGTGTTTTTCTTTTCGAAAAACTCAAACGGGGACAGCGATTGCTCAAAAAGTTTTTAGAGTAATTAGCTTAAATTTTTTATGTATCTTCTGTGTATTAGTGGAAGTGTTTTAACATTCAGATTTTTATCACTGATTTATTAAAAAATTTATAGTCCCTTATGGGATATAATCACTGTTTTTTCAAGCAGTTTCTGTAAATAACTAAGATAAAGTGCTCTAGTTTTTGTAAAAGTTAAAATATCTCTTATCCTGAAGTTCATTTCAAAAATGAAAACCAAAGTAACATATCAAAATTGAAAAATTGAGGAATTCGTTCAGAAACTTTTTGTATAGAGTGGGCCCAGTTTATGCAATTTTTTGTAAATCTTTACCAATTTTTTCCCATTTTAGTAATAATAATTTCTTTTTCTCTTCTTAATTTTAGCTTTTTTGTAGAAAAAGGAAGAAAATGTAATAAATAAATCTAAAAACAAAAAAATTTCGATATTTCTATATTTTTTTTTAAAAAAGTTGTCGCAAGTAGTCAGTCACCTTAAAAGTCTGAACAACCACACAGATATTTTTCTCTTATTGTCCCCCCCTTTTTTTCCTTTTTTTTTTTTTTGTTTACTATACTGTTTGGTTTTTTTTAAGACTACAAGCACAAAAGGATACAAATCCCTACAAACGCCCATTTTTCTACTGAAATAATACCGTTATATAATTTAAACAAAAATAGTGCGTAAGTTAAAAATTTGAAATTTAAGTTCAATTAAAAACAAATAATATAAAAAAATTAATAATTACTTTTTATACAGTTTTCTATTTTGAAAATGGATGAATAGAATATTTATAACGATTAATTTAATAAGATATATATATATATATATATATATATATATATATATAGGGAGAAAGTGAGCTAATAACAGGAATTGAAAAAAAGCATGATTTGTCTGCATTGTTGTAACAAAGTACACCTGGTTTGGCTAGTTAGGCTGAGAAACAGGTTTTCACGCCAATTTTGTCTTTGTTTTAACAGTTACATTGTTACAACGATGGAGACAAATCTAAGTTGGCGTCGAAAACAGGTAATTTAATTTAATTAAATTAATTAATTAATATTTGAAAAAAAACTGTATTAACATCAAGTGTCATCCACTACAAGTTTAAAAAATGTATTTGAACTTGAATGGATGAATAGAAAGTATTTTATTAACGATTGAAAATTTGAACAAGATAAATATATGTATAAATATACAGAGAGTGTGAGCTAATGGCAGGAATTGAATAAGTAACATAAAAATTTCTTTAAACTCATTTAATTACTCTTTTAACAACCGTCATTTAACGATATTTCTTAGCTCTCTGTATTTTTCTTTGAATATGTAAGAACAATGGTGACATTGCGTCAAAGGTAATCTGAGATTGGAGTTACTTGCACCTACTTATTCTTTCGAAATAGTTGGAAATATCTAAATCCATCTATACAACACCTATTTGTTCAATTCTAGTTCGTTGCACGAACTTTATACATGTACATTTGGCAATAGCGTTCGCGATCGGCTTATTTTGTTGACTACTGATATTCTATCTGATTGGACGCACTTAAAAGTACTTTTTCAGCATTTAGATTTTTACTGTTCTGTATTTTTCTGTTTTGCGTACTGCAGAAATTTAACGAAAAGTGTAAAAACTTGTAATTTATAACCCGTGCATCTGGAAACCGTTTTACATTGTTAATGAAACAACGTTTCCCAGAAAAAATTGCCTTATGCGCTTGTCACGCGGAATGAGTAGCTTTGAATATAAATGCTTTTCCTGTACAATCATTTCAATTTGATAAAGATGAGAAAACGTGAATGAAGTATCTAATATTAAAATGAGGTTGATTCATGTGACGTCATAGTCACATGATAGTGAAAGCCACGTAATTCTAGCCAATCAATTTAAAAACTCATGTGACGTCATAGTCACACAATAAAAAGTATCTTGTGTTTCCAACTAATCAGTTCACGCGCTCCGGTGTTGCCAAGTTTTGCTCTTTGCAGAAACTTTCTCTTAAAAAAGTACATATGTATACAAAATGCATTTTTTTTAAAAATATAAGCATAAATACGACTTTTTAATTTAAATAATTAGTTTTAATCAATTCATTTATTATTAATTAATTATATAACTAAATTATTGTATATTGTCATCCAAAATAATCATGTATATAAAATTTCCAGCTCAATTGAGCTTTAAAATGTATTTTATTAACGATTGAAAATTCCACCAAGATAAATAAATAAATAAATATATAGAGAGCGCGAGCTAATAGTGTAGGAATTAAAAATATGTCATCTAACACGGGATCATACCGCTTATTTTTATTTTTATTTCTTTGACACGTTAATGAATGTGACCTTCACCTGACTCCTCGCGTGATGCGCATCAAATATTTCGAAAAACAGCCAGTTTGTTTTCACTGTATTTCGCTTAGTATAAAGTAGTTCACGCCGCGCATTTCTAAATACAGTGAAAAATCGATTAACACGAAACTGAGGCGACTGGAAATAATTTTCGTGTTAAAGGATATTGTAAAGAAACATACATTCAACAAAAATTAAATTTGTTAGGAATACACTCATTTTTACACAGGTATGATTTTTTGAATGTATTTAATAAAAATCCTCAGTGAAACAAAAATATCTGCAAGAATTTAATGAAATTTGATACAAAAATTTTCAAGTTTTTAGAAAAAACAAAGTATCATTTATTTTTAGTTTTTCTTTGCATTGTCTTTTTAGCATCAAATTGCCAACAAATTGTTCAACAATGTCGTCCATTTTGTTACCCAATCGGGATACTGGAATGCGCTGCCGATATAACTGTACATACTTTCATGATGTTCCTTTACTTTGAATTTGAAACATTCTAAACTGTTCCGAATCTTGCAGAAAATGTAATACCCATTTGTTTAACAAGTTCATTGCTTATTTCTAGAATTAAAGATCCTGATATGGGGAGCATTCTGGGATCTTGCTGATTTGAAACTAAAACAAGTAAAACTAAACTAAAACTAGTAAAGATTGCCCTAAATCCTGGTGCTAGGCCATTTTCGCTCTGGCCTAATCTTAATACCCATTCAAACATTTCCGCAATTTGCTTCTTTAATTACAGCTGATTATGTAGAGTTAGCGATAACAAAATCTTAAGATTTCGTCTTCGTTTTGATCAACAGCCTTAAGTAGCCCATCTTTCCTTTAAACGAAATACAATAGCTCTTCTCCTGAGCACTTTGCCATTGTGCTTGTGAAAAATTCCCTTCCATAATAGAAAAAGCAGTGACACTTTTGTATTTTGTCTACTCCCAGAAAAACTTTCGTGTTAAGCGATTTCCGTTTCGTGTTAGCGAGAAATGCATGAAATACATAGTAGCTTGTTGGGATCAAGTTGTATTATTTCATGTTAACCAATAGTTCGTCTTGGAGTTTATTTCTTGCGTTAAACGATTTCTTGCAGTAATATAAAACCTATTTATTGAATCTCTTATTAGTTGTGAAAGAAGTAAAAAATTTTAAAATGACGTAACGTAAATTTTTAAAAAATCCATTTCCATACAGTTTTTAGTTTCTTTTAAGACTAAGAGTTTGCTTTTATAGCATTGCGGCTTTCTTTATTTTGATCTATATATACTGTCTTGTTGTATTTCTTTTATTATTCAGAATTAAAATGGATTTATGGCAATTTAGTATATGATAAATGATTATATTTATTTTTGGTTTTTGTTTTCATAATTATTTTACTAATTAAAAATTTTAACTAAATTTAATACTTATTGATAATGCTACTTAACCTGCCTTGAATTGTATGTTTTGAATTTGTGTTTAAACTACTTAATTTTTTGTCAGTAACTGTTTTATTTTCTTTTAATTCGACTGATCTAAGCATTTTCGAAAACTTCCCTTAGGTATGTAAACTGTTTTACACAATTGATCTGTCCACAGTATTCCATAAGGCTCTCTCTAGTATTATAAGAAGAAAAGGGAAGGTTGACAGGCCATGAAAACTGGTTAAATCATACTTTTTATAAAGCAGTCCAAGCCAGCCTACAATGTTTATAATACTTCAGTATCCATCACTTTATTGCTTCCAAAATTCCTATAATCTATTTTTAACTTCTGTGTATTCAAATAAATTTTGTCTTCAAGTTTAGTATATTAAAATCATATATATATACACACCTACAAACAATTTCATGAATCAAAAATGAAAAACCTTTTGCAACTTCTTACATTGATTTGAAAAGATAAGAAGTTGAACCTGTTTTGTGAGGTTGACAAAAACTTACAAAAAGAACTGCATAAAAAATGTTCGAAAATTTCATGAATTCTATAAGCATAACAAGCCAATTCGTCGAAATATCAGTGTGCAAAAAATTTTTATGGTTGTACAAAAATAAAATCGTATAAAAAAGGACCGCACAAAAACAGGTTCGACTGTATATGTTTTTAATGATTTAATCCAGTGATTCCTAAAGTGGTGTCTATATAGGACCCTAGGTCTAAGTGATGACCTGCAAGGGGTCCATGTCTGCGAAAAATGAGGTATGAGTCTATGAGGTATAAAATGGGGGTCTACGGTAGTGGCCTCTCATTAAGCCAGTAGATCGCGACTAAAAATTCAAAAAGAAAATTTAATGAAATGGAAACCAGATTTTTACTTATTTAACAGGATTCACACACATTTACTAAATTTAATGATAGCTATTTTACAGTTACAAAAAAGGGATAAGTTTTATTAAAACAAGGACCACTTTTCAGCTCTCTTGCTAGAATAAAGCTAAAAGAGTATAATTTTGGACGTCGCAAATTTTCCTCCAGTTACTCCATTGTCAGCAAAACAATCTGCCAGGAAAATACCGTTTTTAAATCCTACGTTTAACATTTAAGTGCCTTTTTTAGAATTTGAAACTAGGTTTGAGAATCTTTTGATTATCGTAATACTAGTTGTGCAGGGAAATGAATTCATATGGTCACTTTTGAAATAAAAATGTCAGGATTATACAAATTAGACATCAGGAATAGCATTGTCAAAGAACTTAAAGTTTAATTAAAAGCACTACTCAACATGCGTTTTCTTTCATTTTAAACACTATACTTCGCTTCAGTTTAAAAATCTAAATCTTTTAAAGTAAGTAGCTATGCACCAGCTGTCATAAAATACATTTAAGGATGGATCGGTAAAAAATTTACATTAGGTAAATAGGGTCTACCCCAAAACCGGAAAACCTGCTCAATCTATGAGGCAAAAAGTTTGGGAACCTCTTGATTTAATCCTTTGAATAACTTCACTTTTAATAAATTGATGCCACAGTTCATTACTTATTTTGATTTTTATCGAGTACTTATGCGAGTTTTATAAATATTCGCAAAATGCAAACAAGTTTTATTTAGGTAAGCATTATTTTTAAAAATATCGATCTGAATTTAAAAACAGTCATTGCCGGTAAAACACGACCCTGATTATTTTTCTTAACTCATATCCTGTTTGCTTCCTATTGTTATAATGAGTATTCCTTGTATTAAGTATATGGCTTCTTTTTATAGCAACCTCTCGATACAAAGCCCCTCTCATAACAATATAACAATTTTCAGACTCGCAGACAGAAATACATTTATAACATCAATAAATAATTTGAATGAATGGAATCGAAGAAAGAATTCAAGTGAATTTCTCTCTCTGTGAAATCACGTGACCGTTATAATTGCTCGGTGTTTTCTAAAACTTGAACCTTCCCTATCGATTAAAGGAACTGTAAAAAGAAATGTTCGGTAAAAATGTAGATATATACGTATGTTCGGTAAAAATAATCTAGTCTTTCACCTTTTATGCATTATTTGGTTCCCTTAAATACATATACCGGAGGTGGGATCCTTTTTTACCATATTAGAGGTCAGCATGTAAATTAGATAGTACAAAGGGGCTGTACGGGATTAATGTACTTGTAAATGTGACTTATATGAAATTATTATATAGCTTTTGTAAATTTTGTGTGAATAATTTGGTGCATTATAAGAGGTTAGTAAGACCCGCTTAACGCGGGTATTGGTTCTATCAAAGTAAAGCGTAATATGAAAAAGCGTTAAACGAGGTTACCTCTGGTATGTAATTAATGGGGGTTAGGGAAGATGGGTAAAAATTGGCCAAGTATTTTACTATTAAAGAGATCTGACTGATACTAAACTGTGATTTGTGCTGCATAAATAGATAATTTTCTTGTACAAATATTTAGTGTCAAATGTATTTAGAATACATGTATAAAATTGTTTTAAGGGATTTTGACAAAAATTTATTTAAATATAATATTTTGGCAAAATTAACTTAGAATAACCTTTTTTCAGGGTCAGCCTTCTTTGTAAAATGCTTCTATACAACAATATTTTTGTGTGTGTGTGTTTATATAAAGTAAAGACTCCTCCAGAGAGCCTGAACTAAGATTTTGAAAGATTTAAATTATTTTCAGAGTTGCAAACTAATTGAAATAATTATCGGCGTTTTTTAAAAATTTCTCCCCTCTGTTGTCGTAAAACATGGAAAAACTCTCTTCTAAGTTATATATTTCAAAAATTCTAGGTTGAGCCTCTGTACAGAGGTCTGAGCTATAGATAAGGCAAAATATTACTATATGTAAGTATTTTTCTCATAAAAAGGAGAATATTGAAAATGGGTCATTCTATGTTCATTTCTTGTCAAAATATTGTACTTAAATAATTTTTATTGTAATACTATTCTTAAAACAATTTTATATACATTTTCTAATCTATGACACTAAATATCATAAATATTATCCATTTATGCCCTTTTGCAAAATCACGCTTCAGAACGTAGTCGGATACCCAAATTTATTAATTATGTGTTTTATAACAATAAAACAAAATTGTATTTCCTTCTCAAATATAGAAACATAATAAAATGAATATACGTATAAAAAATAAATAAAATTTCTAAGTCATTATGCTTACATTTCCCTCAGATCATACAGTGTCTTCTGTATTTCCAATTTTCTGCCTTTTTATCAAGAAGGCATCCAATGTAATTTCCCAGGTTTTCTTATACTGCCTGTAAGAAGTTTGCTGGTAAGTGTATAAGGCATCCTAACCTTCCTTTGACCCCTGGCAAAATTTGCTCTTTGCTTTTTTCTTTTTGTTGCCTTTTTCTTCTTGTTTTACTATCAAATCTTACGATAAAACTAAAATCATAATATTTGTCCCTATATAATCGTTATATTATAATAATTTATACTGAAAACACTGCTGGAAAGAAGAAACATAGATAAACTGCTTCGATATCGGGGAACCCTACCGCTGTGTGTAATTTCGGGGAATCCTACAATTGAAATAAAAAAGAGCGTGTTTAAACTGAAAACAGAAAGGCCAAGTTGAAACAGCGTTAAGGGGTCTTACTTCGTATATTACAAAATTGAATTCTAGCCTATTTCTATTATTTGATTACAAAAGTTACAGTATAGAATATATTTGTATTCATATAATGAATGAATATTCAGTCAATTTCTTACGAAAGCGTATACTTGCTAGAGATACAATGACACTCAAAGTACTAGTAAAACCACAGAACAAGTAAAACAATACTAGGATTTCCTTTTCAATGGCTGTTAGTAATACGAGATGAGCCTGCTACCAACCCATTACCAGATTTTACATCAGATAAGCCACAAGTGTCTTTTCAATTCCTACTATTAGGTCACACTCTATATATATATTTATTTATTTATTTATCTTGGGTGGGAATTTTCAGTCGTTACTAAAATACATTTTAAAAGCGCCTCCATTGAGCTGAAATTTTATATACACGTTTGTTTTGATGACAATATGATACTTTGGGGTACGATAATTAATAGAAATTAATTACCTCTTTAATGTTAGTGGATTCTGTCATATGTATATACATATTTATATTAATTCGTAATTATTTAATGCGCTTAACTGGAAATAAAATTTTTCTTTGTTGATCTAAGAAGGAATTGAGACTTAATTTTTTTATATTACTTGTTTTAGTAATTTGTTATATTACTTGGTTTTTTGCTGTATCTCAGTCAACAGAAACTTATAATAAAACACTTCATTAATACTCAAATATATATTTTAATGCCATTCATGGTGAAAAATACGTTTTGACGTACTTGGAATCAGTCACAATAGTAATAGTAAGAAAAATAGTTTTAGTGTGAAAGAGATCATATAATATGTGTGGTAGTGTTGCCATGTTGTTCTAGGTGGCGTTCCAACACATTTTAAAATGTGTACAATTAAACATTTCTATAAGTAGTCATAGAAACATACATACATTTATACATTCTCTTTTATTTAATTCCATTGATTTGAAAATTGTAATCAAAATAATTAAATATTAATAAATACAAGTACTAGATTTTTATGAAGACTGGGTGGTTCCCTACCCTGATATATACCGTGGGTGTGCAAGGAAAAAGGAATTCGTTGAATTGGTTACTTTAGGGCTGTTTTGGCAAAAAGTATGAGAGCCTGAGCAAATACGGAGCACAGTTTTGTGACAGAAAAATGCCTCAATACTCATGAAAATTTGCAGCATTATAACTTATGCATCTGTTAACAATATAGCGTTTCTAAAATTTCAAAATATTCCGTGAATATTATTTTTGCCATTTTAACACGTGAAAGGACAGCCTATTTAATATTACGGTATTGAGAAAAAACGTATGTCATTAATTTTATATCAGAAAAATGGTCAGCTCTCGGACAAAAAGCGAAGAATACTTCAAAATATGTTGTTCTCTAAGGGCTTGTAGCCAGAATATAATATTAGTTTTTCATTCTTTTATATCTGAAAAATGTACCTATTTCTGGGTCCTATTCTTTAACATTAACCGAAAAACAGCCTTAATATAGTGATAAGATTCAACTATTTAGATTTAATTGAGAAAGAGTGATAGCTACAATCGCGAACTTTAGCCTATGACTCTAAAAAGATCATGGATCTGAATACTGATTCCACCAAAACACCTTCTGCATGGGATAAGAAACTGGTGCTAAATTTTAAAAAATTACTGAAATAAAAAAGGTAAAGCTTTGTCAATGTTTTAAAATGACAATATCAGTCACTAAAGTAGCTCTCTTCAAAGAGATATCTGATGAAAATAAAGATTTTATTTTAGAAAAATTTAGTGGTTTGGTTTTAACTTTTAAGCAGGATATTTATGTTTTTATATTTTACAATTATTTTTTCTTCACACATAAATATTTTCTACACTGTATTTAAAAATGTTGCCCTTAGTCTATTTTGTTGTACATTACAGATTGTATCATCTAAGCTGATATAATATTATAAAATACATGGTATGATATATTTTCTCAGTTGATTGATCCATCACAATGTTCCAATGTTAAAATGTTTTACGACTCCCCTAAGTGTTTAAAATTCATTGACACTGTGAGATATTTTTTAACATGCATAGAATACATATATATATATATATATATATATATTTCTGCACCTTTTTGTTGTGAAAGAGCTGAATTTGAGGTCAAGTTTAGCTATAAATTTCAGAACTTTTGATTTTGAATTTGACTTTTTAAATGTTAAAAATTTATACTCTAACTTTTTTCCGCAAAAGGTGGTTTCATAGAAAAATAGCAATTAATCTTTACTTTCTTGCATTGTTTACATCGCCAAAAAACATCACACAAGAACATTTTAACAACTAATAAAGACACATCTTTTTCAATTCCTACTATTAAGTCACACCCTCTGTATATTTATTTATTTATTCGTTTATTTATTTATTATTTATCTTGGTGGAATTTTCAATCGTTAATAAAATACATTTTAAAGCGCTCAGTTGAGCTGAAATTTTATATTGATTATTTTGAATGGCAATTCAATAAATTAATTATAGTTAATAAAAATTTTAATTGATTAAAACTAATTATTTAAAGAATTACAAATATATAGCCACGTTGGCGACTTAGCGACCATTTTGGCGACTTGTGTCAAAACTTGAAACGGTTTTTTTTTTTTACGTTTTTAAGCATTCAGTTGAAATGAAATTTTCTATACACGATTTTTTTGAATGACAATACGATACTTTTAAATGATAAGCAATTAATAAAAATTAATTACCACTTAATGCTTTGGTTCTTAAGCCATATGTATATACATATTTATATTAATTGTAAATCTATTTTTAATATGTAGCTAAAATAAAATTTTTCTCTCTTTTTGATCTAAGTAGGATTCTACTCTTAAATTTTTTTTATATTACTTGTTAGTTATAATCCTCACATATAACATGTGTTAAATCCAATATAACAAACACATGTATTTTTTCATGTTTTGTGTTTACATATTTTTCATTTTCTTAAAAGATTTTTTTTTTAAGTATAAAAATATTTTTCCAACTATTCATTACATCATACTAACATACTTTCAGAAATAATTAAGCGATTTTTATGAGAATGGGATCCTTCTACAAGATAGAGAGTTTTCCAAACGTAATTAAAAACAGGTTAGTCGTTGTAATATGCGATTTATGACTGAAAAGACTGATTATATATGAACGAATCTCGCATGACATGAATACAGTATGTCATTTCTCCTTGAAAGTATTCAAATAAAACACTTTTACTTTTACTACGAATAAACGTTCTTGAAATACATATCAACCAGTTAAATAATGTTTTAATGAATCGTGATTAGTGGTAAATCGAGATTCCTTCCTTTCAATTTTCTTTACTTATTCTTTTCCTTCCTCATTTTCATATTCATAATGCAGGTTTCCTTCAAATGACCTTAGATTTTACACCGTAAAAACTAAATATCAATTTAAATGTTGCTGTTTTTTTCTAATACGTACATGTATATACTATATAATGTATGCTATCCTGCTTCCATCTAAACAAAAAGAACTGCATTTTTTGTTTTTCCAATCACTGAACAGTAAAAGCAAATTATTTACATTATAGACATTAATATGGCTTTTTAATAAATATTGGTTAAACTAAAAAAAAAATTTTTATACGCTGAAATTGGCAGTACATTCGAATTATTTAAAGCCGAGAGCTAATAAATAAAAACTCAAGGCAGACGATTATGGATTTAAAACTGTAAGCCTAATGGAGTTTCGGAAAAACGGAATTCAAAAATTTGTTCGAATATCTGACGCGCATTTAATCAATTTATTTGAATCGATTCAATAAGAACAGTACTATTCAAAAAATTGCTGAAAACTAGGGACCTGATATATAGAATAAGTAACCATCAGTGTCATTCATTAAAAATTATGTATTCATTTATTTATTTTTATTTTTTGCTGATAAGTGACGATTTTCAGAATGGCGTTCTATTTCAAAAATAGTTACAAAAAGTATGACACTTATTTTTTCTTAAATGTGTTGAAATTGGTGTTCAATGCTAACACTTAATTTTCCGAAACTTTTTTTTCACTGGTCTGTAGGAGGTAAAGAAGTTTATAATTTTACGTAATTCACACACACACACAAACGAGACAGTTTTTCAAAAGATAAAAAAGTTAATAACTAATTTTTACATAGTCTTTATCGATGTTAGATTTCAGTGAATTCGCGATAAAATGCTTAAAAGTCGTTTGAAATATTCATTAAATATACAAATAATAAATTGTGAAATTTTTCTAGTTATATCTGTATTTTTTAAAGTATCTTGGCCCTACTTCTTTGCATTATTAAAGTTTATTTTAAGTTTATAAAATTAAAAATAAGATAAAAAAGTCTATTAGCAACCTTGGAGTTTAAAAGTCCCAAAAAAAAGATAAAGAATTTTCAAAAGTTATTATTCATTGTAAAACACAAATTATCTGTTCATGTGTTTTTGAATTCCCCTGAATGCTCCATGCACTCTTTGTACTTTTCTTGCCATGAAAACTCCCTCTCATGTTAAAAATTAAATCGCCTTTTTAAACAAAATGCTATCCAAAAGAATAATCAGATACTTAAAATGTATTGATCCAGGTGGCCAAGGTATCTTTCTTTTATCCTTTCTCTGTACACACTTTTAAATTGTTTTCCCGTTCATACGTATGATATTATCATTGACATTTAAAGGAGGGTGGATTTATTTTACAGCCTTTCTTTGAAATCCGTTCAAAAATAGCAATTTTTTAGTATCTCAGAAGTACTATTAAGAAAATAAGTAATATAAAAAAAATTTTAAATCAATTCCTACTTCTAGGTCAACAATAAAGAAAATTTTTATTTTAGCTACTTTTTATTGAATATTTACTAGCTGGTTGGCGTAGTTGGCTTGTTGCAAGTTTGACCCCCGCCTGCTGGTGGATTTTCATGATACAGAAAATCGACAGCGTCCATGCCGTATGATTATGCATGTAAAAAATCCCTGAGTGTTCGTTTGTGGTTTGATGCCTCGGCACTGAATTCCTAAGTAAAATTTTCGCTTCCATCAGCCTGCAAGTGCCTCCCCTCTGGGAAGGAAACAGGGTGTCAAAATTACTTGCGGCACTGGTATCGCCTCTATGGTGCCACACTAAAAAGTGATGCTACCAGCTCCTGGGAATGTACAAGGTCTGCAAAGGTAAAATACCAATCCGCAGCCCTCATTAGAAGAACTACACTGGTGTAAAACTTACAAATATTTGGCTTATTGCCATAACTTCACGAAAATCATCTGAGAGACATGAAATTCTGAAATGAGGGAGAGTATTATGTAATGCAAAGGATGACAAAAGCATCGGCGCTGAAAAGGAATACAACGCATACGGTATGGAATCAAACAAAACAAGCTTTACGAATGCAAGCAGTATCGTGACTCATGATTGTCTATCCAACAGGAAAACAAATGCTGTGATGTTCCTTAATATGGTATATGCCCTCCCCTTTCTATAATGGTTGCTTCTGCACCGTCTCCGCATACCAGAACCAGCTGGTGCAACATCTCTTTGAGTGTAGGAGTGCTCCATTCCCAATCAACATCTGTTTGAGTTGTTGGTTGTTCTCCGGATGATGTAAGCGTGTGGCAATACGTCTCCCCAAAGCATCCCACACATGTTCGATGGGATTTAAAATCCGTATACGCTGGCCAATCCATCTGAGTAGATATCTTCACTTCCAGCAGCTCCTCAACAGCAAGAGTGCGTCGATGCGGCCGTGCATTGTCATCCATAAAATGAAGTCTGGGGCCAATGGCAATCTCGGAAAAGACGCACATGTGAAGTATAAAGGCACCTCACAATAGCGATTCCCGGTTACAGACCCTCTGTTTAAAATGCAGCCCAGTTCGCCCGTTCAGGCATAATGGCTCCAGACGAGAACTCCAGGACCACCGTAACGATGTCTTCGTGATGTTACTGGATAAAACCGGGTCCCGATCCTCTCCAAATCAAAACGCGTTGAGAATCGCTTCCGACACCGGAACCGACTCTCTCATCCGTAAAGAGAACACGACTCCTACTGATCAGTTGTCCAGTTTTTGTGCTCTCTGTCCCACTGTAAACGGTGGCTCTGGTGGCCAACTTCAACAGGAGGCAGCGTTCAGGATTTGCGGGCGAACAGGCCCCTTTGTAGCGCGCCCGGCCAAAGTAAACCGCGACACTTGTCGACCCGTTGCTGTACAGAGTTCTGAGCAATGGCGCTTGGGCTGACTGTTGTCGACCTTTCGCCCGCAGTAACAATATATCGGTCATCCCCTGCTTCGTTGTCGTCCCGGCGGCTACCACTAACCTTCTAACAGCTGCTGTACCTGCGGCCTGGAACGCTTTCCAAGCACGCGAAACGACACTTTGTTGTTTCCGAACTCTGCGGCTACACTGGGTGGACAGTACGCCCCTCCTCCAGCTTCTCTGATCATTCTTCCACGTGTGAAGTCGTCCAGGTGATTTCTTCTAGCCATATTTCTACGAACTGACTTCACTGGCACTTTGCAGCGAATATGTTGAATTCGCAATTCCTGTCCTTCATTTTATTCTACTGTTGAGCAGCGCGCGCGCCGACATCACGCGTTTTATGTACGCTCACATCGCTTCTGATTTGCCTTTGTTCTGATATTTGCATACGTACACGTTTCTACTTGATTTTACGTGTTCACTTCGTAATTGATCTCCAGACCTCCTTTTCTCTGCAATTTCATGGCTATTCAAGCAAATATTTATATTGTTGCTTAAGTTTTGCACACCAGTGTATATATATATATAAAATATGTACATATATATATATAATCACACTATTATGGGCAAAATAGAAAGTGATTTTCCCTTGCAATTTTCCATTTTTTCTTTCTATATATGGTGTTGACTATCATTTTTGTTTGTTTCTATTTATCCATTAATTAAATTTAACTATTCCAATAAAATAGTATAGAAAATAAATCACATTCTCAGAAATTTGGCTATCCTAAGTTGGAATGAAACCTTAATAACCTTTGGATTTGAAGTCGTTCATTGAAAATATGGGACACAACGAGCGATTTTCCTTTTTTATATATATAATGATGTTGGGCTATTATTTTGTTTGTTAATATTTATTCACTACTTAAATAGAATTAATGAATTAATATTTGAAAAACTGCATTAATATTAAGTGTCATCCACTACAAGCTTAAAAAAATGTATTTGAACTTGAGTGGATGAATAAAAAGTATTTTATTAATGATTGAAAATTTGAACAAGATATATATATATATATACAGTCGAGCCTCTAAATAACGAAGTCGCTAAATCCGGAAAAAAAGTTCGTTCTATGGAAAATTCGTTATATAGAGGTTCATCTTCCAATTTTTTTTATAGACCACATAAAATAAATTTTAGATTCATAATCACTATACATTAAAAACAGTAATTATTCACACCTTTTTGTAAATCAATATACATTTAATCTATATATCTCAACTATCAAAAAAAAAAAAGAAAAAAAGAAAGAAAGAAAACCTGCAAGAAAAGAAAAATTTCTTGACGCATTTATCTACTTCTAGAAGAATTAAATTTTTTCTTTGAAGCTCAAGCACTTCCTCTTTCTTTACATTTTGAGCTAAGCAAGAAAAGAAGGGCCAGTATGACGGATCAACACTACAAAAATGAACGGAGACTCGTTCCCAGGGACACGAGACCAGCAAAGGGTAAAAGGGGATATCGAAGATGTTTCCAGTGAACCTGACAATGGGGGTTAAAGGTTGCACTCTGGATGAAATGCCCGTGAATTCCCATTGCTCTCGGTGAGTTAGGCACCTAATAAAACTAATCTTAAGATTTATGACCACCATAAAATTGAGTTAAAAGAGAGAATAACTTAAAAAATGTGTTCAGAAATAACTCTTTAAATTAGGAAGAAATAATATTGAATCGTACGAGAAAGTCAGCTCCGTTATATAGAAAATCGATTTCCTGCTATTGGGAGGTTATTTTACGTGAAGAAAAATCGGGAAAATGTTCTTGGTTCCAGGAAAAATTCGCAATATAGAGTGTGAAGTTGCCCTCCTTCTCTCAGGTGCCCTCTTGATTATCAGCGTGAGCTAGAGGTGTAGGAATAAATGAAGAACTAGGAACTGGATATGATCTTAATGCGTTCTATTAAGATATTAAGCATAAACTTTTAATAGATTAGATAATAATAATATATGGAGAGAATCCACGCGATGACTAAATACACAATATATATATACTACCGAAATAACGTAACCCCTGACCACTATCACAACTAACTCTGCCTAAAATCAATTCCAATACTATCACAGATCCTAATATTAAATAGTCACCCTACCTTAATTTCTTGATCGACTGCTCCAATCTTTGCTACAGGAAGTTGCAGGTATTTACTCGGAGGCAATGGTATGCACCTTGACCTAATGGATCTATGCTCAGGAATAACTCTGTTGGCTGACACTTATTCTAAAACCTCTTCACGCTTGAATCATTGATTATCATAACATTCCCTCGAATTGCTGCCACGCTTACTCTAACTTCTGATATTTAAAAGCTTCCTAATTTGCATCTTTCCTTCACGCTTCACTCTTGGGTTTCATTGGAAAAGATACACTCTGGCCCCAAAGAACCCAAAGGACTTGTTAATGAAAAGACGCGTGAGCCCGTCATAAGAGGTTCGTAATATGGGAGGTCTGACTGTATATATATACAGGAAGAGTACTTGGCTAGTAGGAATCTCAGAAAAAGACGAAATTTTACTAGAGAATTCAATTTCTTTAGTAAGCTCCATTTTAAAATGAATTAGAAGAAGGATATTTCAAGCAGGTTGAACAAAGAAAGCAAAGTACATTGAGGAGTATCTTAAATTAAAATTAGAATATGTGTATAAATCTCTTTCTATCGCAATTATGCACCTAAATCACTTACATATACATGGTGTTCCCAAAAATAGCTCCTTAAACCTGCCCAGTCATATTCCCTTTGGGAGTACATAAAAATACCTAAAAGAACTGAAATTCGTACGATCCAGCTAAGCTAAAGATAAAAATACGTAATTGGAGGGATGCGGATAGTTATAAAGGGGTCTGCGCAGTTCTGGCGTTAGGTGGATTTGGTATAACGCTTCCACTGGATCGGATGTGAAAAGGTTCGGGTCCATGGCCACCACGATCACTTTCACATCTCACACCGTTGGAACCATTTCAAGGAATTGGTGTATCGAGTCGCAGTAACTACACAAGTGGACTTAGTTGCTCGTCTGCACGCGGCTTGTACTCTTCGGTGGACCCCGTGCTGCAGCGACGTGTGCACCTTTATTCATTCCACGGCGAGCTCAAGCCTGCCTTGATATGCATGGCGGGATAATTTTGAGCGTCTGCCTTTTAAATATTTGGAAACACTGCTGCTGATGTGTTTCCCATACGGTGTTTTTTCTTGCACTGGCATACTTTAGAGCTTTTGTATATTTCTGTTATGTATCCGACTACGTTTGTAAATCGATTTTAAAAGCGCATAAATGGATAATTTTCAAGGATATTTAGTGTCACTTAGATTAGAATACATGTATGAAATTAAATGGTTGCCATTTTGACAAAAAAAATTTATTTAATACAATATTTCGGCAAAAATTCAACTTCTTAGAATAAATCCTTTTTTTCAAATATTTCCTTTTGTGAAAAATGATCTCTATTATAATAATATTTGTGCCCAGACCTCTCTGTGCTACAGAGGCTCAACTATGAAAAATCTGCTTACATTGCTCTCTAGAGTTACAAATCCAATTGGAAATAATTATCGGCGTTTTTTCTAAAATTTCTCCCTCTGTTGTGTCGTAAAAACATGGATAAACCTACTTCTAAGCTATATATTTCAAAAATTTGTAGCTGGAGCCTCTGTACAGAGGTGCTGAGCTATATACAGGCAAATATTATTATGATAGGAAGCATTTTTCACAAAGGAGATTTTTTTTGTAAATTTGTCATTCTATGTTCTTTTGTCAAAATATTGTACTTAAATAATTTTTATTGTAATACTATTCCTAAAACAATTTTATATACATTTTCTAATCTAAGGGATACTAAATATCATAAATATTATCCATTTATACGCTTTTGCAAAAATCACGGTTCCGAACGTAGTCGGATACCGTAACTCTGTTCAATGTACAGGTACAGTTCTTAGGTATGTCTTATGTATTCCCAGATAGGGACTGGTCTGTGCAGAGTTGTGCTCTCATTTTTGGGACAACTGAGCAGGAATACCCTCGTTTTTCGCTTGAATGAACAACAAAAAAAAAAAATATATATATATATATATATATATATATATATAGCAGTCAAGGTAAGAGGATGGAAAAATTGCTAATAAGCCTAAATTTCTAATTAAAAATTTAAATAAATATAAAGTAAATGGGTAAATTAAAACTCCATAAGGAAAGAACGATTCAGCAAATCAAATAGCTAAGCCAAAATGAATAAATACAATTGAATTACCTAATACTTCCCCAGCCCTCTGTTAGTCAATAATAAATAAATATTATCCTTACGCCACTGTGGGTGGCGATTTCCGCAAAATCAGTTCATAATGCATCTTTTCTCAGCGAAAGAAACATGACTGCCAAATTTCATGTAGGTCTGATGTTCAAAAAGAGTATTTTTAAAAATTTTTGTCTATTCCCGTAACCTGCCCTCTTGTGAATAAATTCCCTGTAAAAACCCATTTTAATGGATAATCCCAACGAAAGAAACATGCCTGCGTAATTCCAAGTTTCTGGGATTTCGTGATGAGCGAGTGAGTCACATATATATATATATATATATATATATATATATATGTAGATTGAGGCCCATTGGCCGAGTGGTAGTCTGTCGCTCTACACCCTGCTAAGTCCGAGTTCTATCCCTGGGCTGGGCGAGGTCAACTCAGCCTTTCATCCCTCCAGTGGGTTGATAAATGAATATTATTGGACTAAAACAGTGGGGTTTCACTCAGAATAACTAACTGATCGGAACATGTGCTGTAGACATTTGTAATTCTTTTAAATAATTAGTTTTAATCAATTCATTTATTATTAATTAATTATATAACTAAATTATTGTATATTGTCATCCAAAATAATCATGTATATAAAATTTCCAGCTCAATTGAGCTTTAAAATGTATTTTATTAACGATTGAAAATTCCACCAAGATAAATAAATAAATAAATATATAGAGAGCGCGAGCTAATAGTGTAGGAATTAAAAATATGTCATCTAACACGGGATCATACCGCTTATTTTTATTTTTATTTCTTTGACACGTTAATGAATGTGACCTTCACCTGACTCCTCGCGTGATGCGCATCAAATATTTCGAAAAACAGCCAGTTTGTTTTCACTGTATTTCGCTTAGTATAAAGTAGTTCACGCCGCGCATTTCTAAATACAGTGAAAAATCGATTAACACGAAACTGAGGCGACTGGAAATAATTTTCGTGTTAAAGGATATTGTAAAGAAACATACATTCAACAAAAATTAAATTTGTTAGGAATACACTCATTTTTACACAGGTATGATTTTTTGAATGTATTTAATAAAAATCCTCAGTGAAACAAAAATATCTGCAAGAATTTAATGAAATTTGATACAAAAATTTTCAAGTTTTTAGAAAAAACAAAGTATCATTTATTTTTAGTTTTTCTTTGCATTGTCTTTTTAGCATCAAATTGCCAACAAATTGTTCAACAATGTCGTCCATTTTGTTACCCAATCGGGATACTGGAATGCGCTGCCGATATAACTGTACATACTTTCATGATGTTCCTTTACTTTGAATTTGAAACATTCTAAACTGTTCCGAATCTTGCAGAAAATGTAATACCCATTTGTTTAACAAGTTCATTGCTTATTTCTAGAATTAAAGATCCTGATATGGGGAGCATTCTGGGATCTTGCTGATTTGAAACTAAAACAAGTAAAACTAAACTAAAACTAGTAAAGATTGCCCTAAATCCTGGTGCTAGGCCATTTTCGCTCTGGCCTAATCTTAATACCCATTCAAACATTTCCGCAATTTGCTTCTTTAATTACAGCTGATTATGTAGAGTTAGCGATAACAAAATCTTAAGATTTCGTCTTCGTTTTGATCAACAGCCTTAAGTAGCCCATCTTTCCTTTAAACGAAATACAATAGCTCTTCTCCTGAGCACTTTGCCATTGTGCTTGTGAAAAATTCCCTTCCATAATAGAAAAAGCAGTGACACTTTTGTATTTTGTCTACTCCCAGAAAAACTTTCGTGTTAAGCGATTTCCGTTTCGTGTTAGCGAGAAATGCATGAAATACATAGTAGCTTGTTGGGATCAAGTTGTATTATTTCATGTTAACCAATAGTTCGTCTTGGAGTTTATTTCTTGCGTTAAACGATTTCTTGCAGTAATATAAAACCTATTTATTGAATCTCTTATTAGTTGTGAAAGAAGTAAAAAATTTTAAAATGACGTAACGTAAATTTTTAAAAAATCCATTTCCATACAGTTTTTAGTTTCTTTTAAGACTAAGAGTTTGCTTTTATAGCATTGCGGCTTTCTTTATTTTGATCTATATATACTGTCTTGTTGTATTTCTTTTATTATTCAGAATTAAAATGGATTTATGGCAATTTAGTATATGATAAATGATTATATTTATTTTTGGTTTTTGTTTTCATAATTATTTTACTAATTAAAAATTTTAACTAAATTTAATACTTATTGATAATGCTACTTAACCTGCCTTGAATTGTATGTTTTGAATTTGTGTTTAAACTACTTAATTTTTTGTCAGTAACTGTTTTATTTTCTTTTAATTCGACTGATCTAAGCATTTTCGAAAACTTCCCTTAGGTATGTAAACTGTTTTACACAATTGATCTGTCCACAGTATTCCATAAGGCTCTCTCTAGTATTATAAGAAGAAAAGGGAAGGTTGACAGGCCATGAAAACTGGTTAAATCATACTTTTTATAAAGCAGTCCAAGCCAGCCTACAATGTTTATAATACTTCAGTATCCATCACTTTATTGCTTCCAAAATTCCTATAATCTATTTTTAACTTCTGTGTATTCAAATAAATTTTGTCTTCAAGTTTAGTATATTAAAATCATATATATATACACACCTACAAACAATTTCATGAATCAAAAATGAAAAACCTTTTGCAACTTCTTACATTGATTTGAAAAGATAAGAAGTTGAACCTGTTTTGTGAGGTTGACAAAAACTTACAAAAAGAACTGCATAAAAAATGTTCGAAAATTTCATGAATTCTATAAGCATAACAAGCCAATTCGTCGAAATATCAGTGTGCAAAAAATTTTTATGGTTGTACAAAAATAAAATCGTATAAAAAAGGACCGCACAAAAACAGGTTCGACTGTATATGTTTTTAATGATTTAATCCAGTGATTCCTAAAGTGGTGTCTATATAGGACCCTAGGTCTAAGTGATGACCTGCAAGGGGTCCATGTCTGCGAAAAATGAGGTATGAGTCTATGAGGTATAAAATGGGGGTCTACGGTAGTGGCCTCTCATTAAGCCAGTAGATCGCGACTAAAAATTCAAAAAGAAAATTTAATGAAATGGAAACCAGATTTTTACTTATTTAACAGGATTCACACACATTTACTAAATTTAATGATAGCTATTTTACAGTTACAAAAAAGGGATAAGTTTTATTAAAACAAGGACCACTTTTCAGCTCTCTTGCTAGAATAAAGCTAAAAGAGTATAATTTTGGACGTCGCAAATTTTCCTCCAGTTACTCCATTGTCAGCAAAACAATCTGCCAGGAAAATACCGTTTTTAAATCCTACGTTTAACATTTAAGTGCCTTTTTTAGAATTTGAAACTAGGTTTGAGAATCTTTTGATTATCGTAATACTAGTTGTGCAGGGAAATGAATTCATATGGTCACTTTTGAAATAAAAATGTCAGGATTATACAAATTAGACATCAGGAATAGCATTGTCAAAGAACTTAAAGTTTAATTAAAAGCACTACTCAACATGCGTTTTCTTTCATTTTAAACACTATACTTCGCTTCAGTTTAAAAATCTAAATCTTTTAAAGTAAGTAGCTATGCACCAGCTGTCATAAAATACATTTAAGGATGGATCGGTAAAAAATTTACATTAGGTAAATAGGGTCTACCCCAAAACCGGAAAACCTGCTCAATCTATGAGGCAAAAAGTTTGGGAACCTCTTGATTTAATCCTTTGAATAACTTCACTTTTAATAAATTGATGCCACAGTTCATTACTTATTTTGATTTTTATCGAGTACTTATGCGAGTTTTATAAATATTCGCAAAATGCAAACAAGTTTTATTTAGGTAAGCATTATTTTTAAAAATATCGATCTGAATTTAAAAACAGTCATTGCCGGTAAAACACGACCCTGATTATTTTTCTTAACTCATATCCTGTTTGCTTCCTATTGTTATAATGAGTATTCCTTGTATTAAGTATATGGCTTCTTTTTATAGCAACCTCTCGATACAAAGCCCCTCTCATAACAATATAACAATTTTCAGACTCGCAGACAGAAATACATTTATAACATCAATAAATAATTTGAATGAATGGAATCGAAGAAAGAATTCAAGTGAATTTCTCTCTCTGTGAAATCACGTGACCGTTATAATTGCTCGGTGTTTTCTAAAACTTGAACCTTCCCTATCGATTAAAGGAACTGTAAAAAGAAATGTTCGGTAAAAATGTAGATATATACGTATGTTCGGTAAAAATAATCTAGTCTTTCACCTTTTATGCATTATTTGGTTCCCTTAAATACATATACCGGAGGTGGGATCCTTTTTTACCATATTAGAGGTCAGCATGTAAATTAGATAGTACAAAGGGGCTGTACGGGATTAATGTACTTGTAAATGTGACTTATATGAAATTATTATATAGCTTTTGTAAATTTTGTGTGAATAATTTGGTGCATTATAAGAGGTTAGTAAGACCCGCTTAACGCGGGTATTGGTTCTATCAAAGTAAAGCGTAATATGAAAAAGCGTTAAACGAGGTTACCTCTGGTATGTAATTAATGGGGGTTAGGGAAGATGGGTAAAAATTGGCCAAGTATTTTACTATTAAAGAGATCTGACTGATACTAAACTGTGATTTGTGCTGCATAAATAGATAATTTTCTTGTACAAATATTTAGTGTCAAATGTATTTAGAATACATGTATAAAATTGTTTTAAGGGATTTTGACAAAAATTTATTTAAATATAATATTTTGGCAAAATTAACTTAGAATAACCTTTTTTCAGGGTCAGCCTTCTTTGTAAAATGCTTCTATACAACAATATTTTTGTGTGTGTGTGTTTATATAAAGTAAAGACTCCTCCAGAGAGCCTGAACTAAGATTTTGAAAGATTTAAATTATTTTCAGAGTTGCAAACTAATTGAAATAATTATCGGCGTTTTTTAAAAATTTCTCCCCTCTGTTGTCGTAAAACATGGAAAAACTCTCTTCTAAGTTATATATTTCAAAAATTCTAGGTTGAGCCTCTGTACAGAGGTCTGAGCTATAGATAAGGCAAAATATTACTATATGTAAGTATTTTTCTCATAAAAAGGAGAATATTGAAAATGGGTCATTCTATGTTCATTTCTTGTCAAAATATTGTACTTAAATAATTTTTTATTGTAATACTATTCTTAAAACAATTTTATATACATTTTCTAATCTAAGTGACACTAAATATCATAAATATTATCCATTTATGCCCTTTTGCAAAATCACGCTTCAGAACGTAGTCGGATACCTTAAATTTATTAATTATGTGTTTTATAACAATAAAACAAAATTGTATTTCCTTCAAATATAGAAACATAATAAATGAATATACGTATAAAAAATAAATAAAATTTCTAAGTCATTATGCTTACATTTCCCTCAGATCATACAGTGTCTTCTGTATTTCCAATTTTCTGCCTTTTTATCAAGAAGGCATCCAATGTAATTTCCCAGGTTTTCTTATACTGCCTGTAAGAAGTTTGCTGGTAAGTGTATAAGGCATCCTAACCTTCCTTTGACCCCTGGCAAAATTTGCTCTTTGCTTTTTTCTTTTTGTTGCCTTTTTCTTCTTGTTTTACTATCAAATCTTACGATAAAACTAAAATCATAATATTTGTCCCTATATAATCGTTATATTATAATAATTTATACTGAAAACACTGCTGGAAAGAAGAAACATAGATAAACTGCTTCGATATCGGGGAACCCTACCGCTGTGTGTAATTTCGGGGAATCCTACAATTGAAATAAAAAAGAGCGTGTTTAAACTGAAAACAGAAAGGCCAAGTTGAAACAGCGTTAAGGGGTCTTACTTCGTATATTACAAAATTGAATTCTAGCCTATTTCTATTATTTGATTACAAAAGTTACAGTATAGAATATATTTGTATTCATATAATGAATGAATATTCAGTCAATTTCTTACGAAAGCGTATACTTGCTAGAGATACAATGACACTCAAAGTACTAGTAAAACCACAGAACAAGTAAAACAATACTAGGATTTCCTTTTCAATGGCTGTTAGTAATACGAGATGAGCCTGCTACCAACCCATTACCAGATTTTACATCAGATAAGCCACAAGTGTCTTTTCAATTCCTACTATTAGGTCACACTCTATATATATATTTATTTATTTATTTATCTTGGGTGGGAATTTTCAGTCGTTACTAAAATACATTTTAAAAGCGCCTCCATTGAGCTGAAATTTTATATACACGTTTGTTTTGATGACAATATGATACTTTGGGGTACGATAATTAATAGAAATTAATTACCTCTTTAATGTTAGTGGATTCTGTCATATGTATATACATATTTATATTAATTCGTAATTATTTAATGCGCTTAACTGGAAATAAAATTTTTCTTTGTTGATCTAAGAAGGAATTGAGACTTAATTTTTTTATATTACTTGTTTTAGTAATTTGTTATATTACTTGGTTTTTTGCTGTATCTCAGTCAACAGAAACTTATAATAAAACACTTCATTAATACTCAAATATATATTTTAATGCCATTCATGGTGAAAAATACGTTTTGACGTACTTGGAATCAGTCACAATAGTAATAGTAAGAAAAATAGTTTTAGTGTGAAAGAGATCATATAATATGTGTGGTAGTGTTGCCATGTTGTTCTAGGTGGCGTTCCAACACATTTTAAAATGTGTACAATTAAACATTTCTATAAGTAGTCATAGAAACATACATACATTTATACATTCTCTTTTATTTAATTCCATTGATTTGAAAATTGTAATCAAAATAATTAAATATTAATAAATACAAGTACTAGATTTTTATGAAGACTGGGTGGTTCCCTACCCTGATATATACCGTGGGTGTGCAAGGAAAAAGGAATTCGTTGAATTGGTTACTTTAGGGCTGTTTTGGCAAAAAGTATGAGAGCCTGAGCAAATACGGAGCACAGTTTTGTGACAGAAAAATGCCTCAATACTCATGAAAATTTGCAGCATTATAACTTATGCATCTGTTAACAATATAGCGTTTCTAAAATTTCAAAATATTCCGTGAATATTATTTTTGCCATTTTAACACGTGAAAGGACAGCCTATTTAATATTACGGTATTGAGAAAAAACGTATGTCATTAATTTTATATCAGAAAAATGGTCAGCTCTCGGACAAAAAGCGAAGAATACTTCAAAATATGTTGTTCTCTAAGGGCTTGTAGCCAGAATATAATATTAGTTTTTCATTCTTTTATATCTGAAAAATGTACCTATTTCTGGGTCCTATTCTTTAACATTAACCGAAAAACAGCCTTAATATAGTGATAAGATTCAACTATTTAGATTTAATTGAGAAAGAGTGATAGCTACAATCGCGAACTTTAGCCTATGACTCTAAAAAGATCATGGATCTGAATACTGATTCCACCAAAACACCTTCTGCATGGGATAAGAAACTGGTGCTAAATTTTAAAAAATTACTGAAATAAAAAAGGTAAAGCTTTGTCAATGTTTTAAAATGACAATATCAGTCACTAAAGTAGCTCTCTTCAAAGAGATATCTGATGAAAATAAAGATTTTATTTTAGAAAAATTTAGTGGTTTGGTTTTAACTTTTAAGCAGGATATTTATGTTTTTATATTTTACAATTATTTTTTCTTCACACATAAATATTTTCTACACTGTATTTAAAAATGTTGCCCTTAGTCTATTTTGTTGTACATTACAGATTGTATCATCTAAGCTGATATAATATTATAAAATACATGGTATGATATATTTTCTCAGTTGATTGATCCATCACAATGTTCCAATGTTAAAATGTTTTACGACTCCCCTAAGTGTTTAAAATTCATTGACACTGTGAGATATTTTTTAACATGCATAGAATACATATATATATATATATATATATATATTTCTGCACCTTTTTGTTGTGAAAGAGTTGAATTTGAGGTCAAGTTTAGCCATAAATTTCAGAACTTTGACTTTTGAATTTGACTTTTTAAATGTTAAAAATTTATACTCTAACTTTTCCGCAAAAAGGTGGTTCTTAAGGTAGAAAAATAGCACCTTAATCTTTACTTTCTGCATTGTTTACATCGCCAAAAAACATCACACAAGAACATTTTAAATAACTAATAAAGACACATCTTTTTCTAATTCCTACTATTAAGTCACACCCTCTGTATATTTATTTATTTATTCGTTTATTTATTTATTATTTATCTTGTGGAATTTCTTCAATCGTTAATAAAATACATTTTAAAGCAAGCTCCAGTTGAGCTTGAAATTTTATATTACTACTTTGGAAATGGCAATTCAATAAATTAATTATAGTTAATAAAAATTTTAATTGATTAAAAACTCAATTATTTAAAGAATTACAAATATATAGCCACGTTGGCGACTTAGCGACCATTTATTTTATGACTTGTGTCAAAACTTGAAACGGCTTTTTCTCTTTACGTTTTAAGCATTCAGTTGAAATGAAATTTTCTATACACGATTTTTTTGAATGACAATACGATACTTTAATGATAATTAATAAAAATTAATTACCACTTAATGCTTTGGTTCTGTCATATGTATATACATATTTATATTAATTGTAACTATTTAATATGTAGCTAAAATAAAATTTTTCTTTGATCTAAGTAGGGATTCACTTAAATTTTTTTTTATATTACTTGTTATTATAACTTGTTATTATAACATGTGTTAAATCCAATATAACAAACACATGTATTTTTTCATGTTTTGTGTTTACATATTTTTCATTTTCTTAAAAGATTTTTTTAAGTATAAAAATATTTTTCCAACTATTCATTACATCATACTAACATACTTTCAGAAATAATTAAGCGATTTTTATGAGAATGGGATCCTTCTACAAGATAGAGAGTTTTCCAAACGTAATTAAAAACAGGTTAGTCGTTGTAATATGCGATTTATGACTGAAAAGATTGATTATATATGAACGAATCTCGCATGACATGAATACAGTATGTCATTTCTCCTTGAAAGTATTCAAATAAAACACTTTTACTTTTACTACGAATAAACGTTCTTGAAATACATATCAACCAGTTAAATAATGTTTTAATGAATCGTGATTAGTGGTAAATCGAGATTCCTTCCTTTCAATTTTCTTTACTTATTCTTTTCCTTCCTCATTTTCATATTCATAATGCAGGTTTCCTCAAAAATGACCTTAGATTTTACACCGTAAAAACTAAATATCAATTTAAATGTTGCTGTTTTTTTCTAATACGTACATGTATATACTATATAATGTATGCTATCCTGCTTCCATCTAAACAAAAAGAACTGCAATTTTTGTTTTTCCAATCACTGAACAGTAAAAGCAAACTATTTACATTATAGACATTAATATGGGTTTTTAATAAATATTGGTTAAACTAAAAAAACAACTTTTATACGCTGAAATTGGCAGTACATTCGAATTATTTAAAGCCGAGAGCTAATAAATAAAAACTCAAGGCAGACGATTATGGATTTAAAACTGTAAACCTAATAGAGTTTCGGAAAAACGGAATTCAAAAATTTGTTCGAATATCTGACGTGCATTTAATCAATTTATTTGAATCGATTCAATAAGAACAGTACTATTCAAAAAATTGCTGAAAACTAGGGACCTGATATATAGAATAAGTAACCATCAGTGTCATTCATTAAAAATTATGTATTCATTTATTTATTTTTATTTTTTGCTGATAAGTGACGATTTTCAGAATGGCGTTCTATTTCAAAAATAGTTACAAAAAGTATGACACTTATTTTTTCTTAAATGTGTTGAAATTGGTGTTCAATGCTAACACTTAATTTTCCGAAACTTTTTTTTCACTGGTCTGTAGGAGGTAAAGAAGTTTATAATTTTACGTAATTCACACACACACACAAACGACAGTTTTTCAAAAGATAAAAAAAGTTAATAACTAATTTTTACATAGTCTTTATCGATGTTAGATTTCAGTGAATTCGCGATAAAATGCTTAAAAGTCGTTTGAAATATTCATTAAATATACAAATAATAATCAGAAATTTTTCTAGTTATATCTGTATTTTTTTTAAAGTATCTGGCCCTACTTTGCATTATTAAAGTTTATTTTAAGTTTATAAAATTAAAAATAAGATAAAAAAGTCTATTAGCAACCTTGGAGTTTAAAAGTCCCAAAAAAAAGATAAAGAATTTTCAAAAGTTATTATTCATTGTAAAACACAAATTATCTGTTCATGTGTTTTTGAATTCCCCTGAATGCTCCATGCACTCTTTGTACTTTTCTTGCCATGAAAACTCCCTCTCATGTTAAAAATTAAATCGCCTTTTTAAACAAAATGCTATCCAAAAGAATAATCAGATACTTAAAATGTATTGATCCAGGTGGCCAAGGTATCTTTCTTTATCCTTCTCTGTACACACTTTAAATTGTTTTCCCGTTCATACGTATGATATTATCATTGACATTTAAAGGAGGGTGGATTTATTTTACAGCCTTTCTTTGAAATCCGTTCAAAAATAGCAATTTTTTAGTATCTCAGAAGTACTATTAAGAAAATAAGTAATATAAAAAAAATTTTAAATCAATTCCTACTTCTAGGTCAACAATAAAGAAAATTTTTATTTTAGCTACTTTTTATTGAATATTTACTAGCTGGTTGGCGTAGTTGGCTTGTTGCAAGTTTGACCCCCGCCTGCTGGTGGATTTTCATGATACAGAAAATCGACAGCGTCCATGCCGTATGATTATGCATGTAAAAAATCCCTGAGTGTTCGTTTGTGGTTTGATGCCTCGGCACTGAATTCCTAAGTAAAATTTTCGCTTCCATCAGCCTGCAAGTGCCTCCCCTCTGGGAAGGAAACAGGGTGTCAAAATTACTTGCGGCACTGGTATCGCCTCTATGGTGCCACACTAAAAAGTGATGCTACCAGCTCCTGGGAATGTACAAGGTCTGCAAAGGTAAAATACCAATCCGCAGCCCTCATTAGAAGAACTACACTGGTGTAAAACTTACAAATATTTGGCTTATTGCCATAACTTCACGAAAATCATCTGAGAGACATGAAATTCTGAAATGAGGGAGAGTATTATGTAATGCAAAGGATGACAAAAGCATCGGCGCTGAAAAGGAATACAACGCATACGGTATGGAATCAAACAAAACAAGCTTTACGAATGCAAGCAGTATCGTGACTCATGATTGTCTATCCAACAGGAAAACAAATGCTGTGATGTTCCTTAATATGGTATATGCCCTCCCCTTTCTATAATGGTTGCTTCTGCACCGTCTCCGCATACCAGAACCAGCTGGTGCAACATCTCTTTGAGTGTAGGAGTGCTCCATTCCCAATCAACATCTGTTTGAGTTGTTGGTTGTTCTCCGGATGATGTAAGCGTGTGGCAATACGTCTCCCCAAAGCATCCCACACATGTTCGATGGGATTTAAAATCCGTATACGCTGGCCAATCCATCTGAGTAGATATCTTCACTTCCAGCAGCTCCTCAACAGCAAGAGTGCGTCGATGCGGCCGTGCATTGTCATCCATAAAATGAAGTCTGGGGCCAATGGCAATCTCGGAAAAGACGCACATGTGAAGTATAAAGGCACCTCACAATAGCGATTCCCGGTTACAGACCCTCTGTTTAAAATGCAGCCCAGTTCGCCCGTTCAGGCATAATGGCTCCAGACGAGAACTCCAGGACCACCGTAACGATGTCTTCGTGATGTTACTGGATAAAACCGGGTCCCGATCCTCTCCAAATCAAAACGCGTTGAGAATCGCTTCCGACACCGGAACCGACTCTCTCATCCGTAAAGAGAACACGACTCCTACTGATCAGTTGTCCAGTTTTTGTGCTCTCTGTCCCACTGTAAACGGTGGCTCTGGTGGCCAACTTCAACAGGAGGCAGCGTTCAGGATTTGCGGGCGAACAGGCCCCTTTGTAGCGCGCCCGGCCAAAGTAAACCGCGACACTTGTCGACCCGTTGCTGTACAGAGTTCTGAGCAATGGCGCTTGGGCTGACTGTTGTCGACCTTTCGCCCGCAGTAACAATATATCGGTCATCCCCTGCTTCGTTGTCGTCCCGGCGGCTACCACTAACCTTCTAACAGCTGCTGTACCTGCGGCCTGGAACGCTTTCCAAGCACGCGAAACGACACTTTGTTGTTTCCGAACTCTGCGGCTACACTGGGTGGACAGTACGCCCCTCCTCCAGCTTCTCTGATCATTCTTCCACGTGTGAAGTCGTCCAGGTGATTTCTTCTAGCCATATTTCTACGAACTGACTTCACTGGCACTTTGCAGCGAATATGTTGAATTCGCAATTCCTGTCCTTCATTTTATTCTACTGTTGAGCAGCGCGCGCGCCGACATCACGCGTTTTATGTACGCTCACATCGCTTCTGATTTGCCTTTGTTCTGATATTTGCATACGTACACGTTTCTACTTGATTTTACGTGTTCACTTCGTAATTGATCTCCAGACCTCCTTTTCTCTGCAATTTCATGGCTATTCAAGCAAATATTTATATTGTTGCTTAAGTTTTGCACACCAGTGTATATATATATATAAAATATGTACATATATATATATAATCACACTATTATGGGCAAAATAGAAAGTGATTTTCCCTTGCAATTTTCCATTTTTTCTTTCTATATATGGTGTTGACTATCATTTTTGTTTGTTTCTATTTATCCATTAATTAAATTTAACTATTCCAATAAAAATAGTATAGAAAATAAATCACATTCTCAGAAATTTGGCTATCCTAAGTTGGAATGAAACCTTAATAACCTTTGGATTTGAAGTCGTTCATTGAAAATATGGGACACAACGAGCGATTTTCCTTTTTTATATATATAATGATGTTGGGCTATTATTTTGTTTGTTAATATTTATTCACTACTTAAATAGAATTAATGAATTAATATTTGAAAAAAACTGTATTAACATTAAGTGTCATCCACTACAAGTTTAAAAAATGTATTTGAACTTGAGTGGATGAATAAAAAGTATTTTATTAATGATTGAAAATTTGAACAAGATATATATATATATATACAGTCGAGCCTCTAAATAACGAAGTCGCTAAATCCGGAAAAAAAGTTCGTTCTATGGAAAATTCGTTATATAGAGGTTCATCTTCCAATTTTTTATAGACCACATAAAATAAATTTTAGATTCATAATCACTATACATTAAAACAGTAATTATTCACACCTTTTGTAAATCAATATACATTTAATCTATATATCTCAACTATCAAAAAAAAAAAAGAAAAAAAGAAAGAAAGAAAACCTGCAAGAAAAGAAAAATTTCTTGACGCATTTATCTACTTCTAGAAGAATTAAATTTTTTCTTTGAAGCTCAAGCACTTCCTCTTTCTTTACATTTTGAGCTAAGCAAGAAAAGAAGGGCCAGTATGACGGATCAACACTACAAAAATGAACGGAGACTCGTTCCCAGGGACACGAGACCAGCAAAGGGTAAAAGGGGATATCGAAGATGTTTCCAGTGAACCTGACAATGGGGGTTAAAGGTTGCACTCTGGATGAAATGCCCGTGAATTCCCATTGCTCTCGGTGAGTTAGGCACCTAATAAAACTAATCTTAAGATTTATGACCACCATAAAATTGAGTTAAAAGAGAGAATAACTTAAAAAATGTGTTCAGAAATAACTCTTTAAATTAGGAAGAAATAATATTGAATCGTACGAGAAAGTCAGCTCCGTTATATAGAAAATCGATTTCCTGCTATTGGGAGGTTATTTTACGTGAAGAAAAATCGGGAAAATGTTCTTGGTTCCAGGAAAAATTCGCAATATAGAGTGTGAAGTTGCCCTCCTTCTCTCAGGTGCCCTCTTGATTATCAGCGTGAGCTAGAGGTGTAGGAATAAATGAAGAACTAGGAACTGGATATGATCTTAATGCGTTCTATTAAGATATTAAGCATAAACTTTTAATAGATTAGATAATAATAATATATGGAGAGAATCCACGCGATGACTAAATACACAATATATATATACTACCGAAATAACGTAACCCCTGACCACTATCACAACTAACTCTGCCTAAAATCAATTCCAATACTATCACAGATCCTAATATTAAATAGTCACCCTACCTTAATTTCTTGATCGACTGCTCCAATCTTTGCTACAGGAAGTTGCAGGTATTTACTCGGAGGCAATGGTATGCACCTTGACCTAATGGATCTATGCTCAGGAATAACTCTGTTGGCTGACACTTATTCTAAAACCTCTTCACGCTTGAATCATTGATTATCATAACATTCCCTCGAATTGCTGCCACGCTTACTCTAACTTCTGATATTTAAAAGCTTCCTAATTTGCATCTTTCCTTCACGCTTCACTCTTGGGTTTCATTGGAAAAGATACACTCTGGCCCCAAAGAACCCAAAGGACTTGTTAATGAAAAGACGCGTGAGCCCGTCATAAGAGGTTCGTAATATGGGAGGTCTGACTGTATATATATACAGGAAGAGTACTTGGCTAGTAGGAATCTCAGAAAAAGACGAAATTTTACTAGAGAATTCAATTTCTTTAGTAAGCTCCATTTTAAAATGAATTAGAAGAAGGATATTTCAAGCAGGTTGAACAAAGAAAGCAAAGTACATTGAGGAGTATCTTAAATTAAAATTAGAATATGTGTATAAATCTCTTTCTATCGCAATTATGCACCTAAATCACTTACATATACATGGTGTTCCCAAAAATAGCTCCTTAAACCTGCCCAGTCATATTCCCTTTGGGAGTACATAAAAATACCTAAAAGAACTGAAATTCGTACGATCCAGCTAAGCTAAAGATAAAAATACGTAATTGGAGGGATGCGGATAGTTATAAAGGGGTCTGCGCAGTTCTGGCGTTAGGTGGATTTGGTATAACGCTTCCACTGGATCGGATGTGAAAAGGTTCGGGTCCATGGCCACCACGATCACTTTCACATCTCACACCGTTGGAACCATTTCAAGGAATTGGTGTATCGAGTCGCAGTAACTACACAAGTGGACTTAGTTGCTCGTCTGCACGCGGCTTGTACTCTTCGGTGGACCCCGTGCTGCAGCGACGTGTGCACCTTTATTCATTCCACGGCGAGCTCAAGCCTGCCTTGATATGCATGGCGGGATAATTTTGAGCGTCTGCCTTTTAAATATTTGGAAACACTGCTGCTGATGTGTTTCCCATACGGTGTTTTTTCTTGCACTGGCATACTTTAGAGCTTTTGTATATTTCTGTTATGTATCCGACTACGTTTGTAAATCGATTTTAAAAGCGCATAAATGGATAATTTTCAAGGATATTTAGTGTCACTTAGATTAGAATACATGTATGAAATTAAATGGTTGCCATTTTGACAAAAAAAATTTATTTAATACAATATTTCGGCAAAAATTCAACTTCTTAGAATAAATCCTTTTTTTCAAATATTTCCTTTTGTGAAAAATGATCTCTATTATAATAATATTTGTGCCCAGACCTCTCTGTGCTACAGAGGCTCAACTATGAAAAATCTGCTTACATTGCTCTCTAGAGTTACAAATCCAATTGGAAATAATTATCGGCGTTTTTTCTAAAATTTCTCCCTCTGTTGTGTCGTAAAAACATGGATAAACCTACTTCTAAGCTATATATTTCAAAAATTTGTAGCTGGAGCCTCTGTACAGAGGTGCTGAGCTATATACAGGCAAATATTATTATGATAGGAAGCATTTTTCACAAAGGAGATTTTTTTTGTAAATTTGTCATTCTATGTTCTTTTGTCAAAATATTGTACTTAAATAATTTTTATTGTAATACTATTCCTAAAACAATTTTATATACATTTTCTAATCTAAGGGATACTAAATATCATAAATATTATCCATTTATACGCTTTTGCAAAAATCACGGTTCCGAACGTAGTCGGATACCGTAACTCTGTTCAATGTACAGGTACAGTTCTTAGGTATGTCTTATGTATTCCCAGATAGGGACTGGTCTGTGCAGAGTTGTGCTCTCATTTTTGGGACAACTGAGCAGGAATACCCTCGTTTTTCGCTTGAATGAACAACAAAAAAAAAAAATATATATATATATATATATATATATATATATAGCAGTCAAGGTAAGAGGATGGAAAAATTGCTAATAAGCCTAAATTTCTAATTAAAAATTTAAATAAATATAAAGTAAATGGGTAAATTAAAACTCCATAAGGAAAGAACGATTCAGCAAATCAAATAGCTAAGCCAAAATGAATAAATACAATTGAATTACCTAATACTTCCCCAGCCCTCTGTTAGTCAATAATAAATAAATATTATCCTTACGCCACTGTGGGTGGCGATTTCCGCAAAATCAGTTCATAATGCATCTTTTCTCAGCGAAAGAAACATGACTGCCAAATTTCATGTAGGTCTGATGTTCAAAAAGAGTATTTTTAAAAATTTTTGTCTATTCCCGTAACCTGCCCTCTTGTGAATAAATTCCCTGTAAAAACCCATTTTAATGGATAATCCCAACGAAAGAAACATGCCTGCGTAATTCCAAGTTTCTGGGATTTCGTGATGAGCGAGTGAGTCACATATATATATATATATATATATATATATATATATGTAGATTGAGGCCCATTGGCCGAGTGGTAGTCTGTCGCTCTACACCCTGCTAAGTCCGAGTTCTATCCCTGGGCTGGGCGAGGTCAACTCAGCCTTTCATCCCTCCAGTGGGTTGATAAATGAATATTATTGGACTAAAACAGTGGGGTTTCACTCAGAATAACTAACGGATCCGAATATTTAAATGGTAACTCCTCCCTTTAATATCCAACAAACCAATCTATTGATCCTAGTTGAAGTTGTGGTTTACTGGCGTGAATTGTATCCCCTTTGATAAAGGCTCTTGTCACGGATAACCTCTTGACTGTCAAATAGTTTCCCTAAAAAATACTCTTCACACTTGTAACACGGACTAACATAACACCCCCCGAATGCACACCGCTTACTCTAAACTTCTGTTATTTAAAGCTCCTAATTTGCATCTTTCGTTCACGTTTTATTTCCCGGGTTTGGGTTTGGGAAAAAAGAATTGCCATTTATTCTGGCCCCAAAGAACCCAAAGGATTTGTTAATGAAAACGTGGGGAGCGTCTCAGTCTAATAATTCAAAACGAAATTTTTTCTATTTATGCCACCGGTAGTCCCCCTTCTGGAGTCGATTTCCTTAAGACCCGTTCTTAGGGAATCTCTTTTCAACAAAAGAAACATGCTAACCAAATTTCAAGTTTGTATGTCGGTTCACAATCCGGAATTTTCGCCTATAACACCCCCTTAGCAGTCGATTTCCTCAAAACTCATTTTTAAAGGATATACACTCAACGAAAGAAACACGCTTATATCAAATTTTTGTAGCTCAAATAGCTAAAAAACGGAAATATTTTTATATAACCACCCTTAACACCTCTTTGGGGGTTGATTTTCGCAGAACCCGTTTTTAGTGGATCTCTACTCCATGAAAGGAACGTGCCTGCCTAATTTCAAGCCTATAGGTGAGATATCGTGATGGAAGTGTGATTGAGTCGCTTTTCTCTTTCATACATGTCAAATTTGAGCACCAATTGTACAATGGGCTAAATTCATGCGACGTCATAGTCACATGATAATGATAACCACGGGATTCAAGCCAATCAATTCAAAAGCTCATGTGACTTCCTAGTCATACGAGAAAAGCTATCTTGTGTTTCCAGATAATCAGTTCAAACGCTTCGGTGTTGCCAACTTTTGCTCTTTGCAGAAACTTTCTCTTAAAAAGTACATATGTATACAAAAAGCATTTTATGTGTATGCATAAAAAAAGATTTTTTTTTTTAATTTTAAAAAATCTTTTTGAAGAATTTTTTCTTAATAACATTTAAACATTATGAAATTTGAAATTTTATCTAAGTTTTACAAATAGAACAACAAGTACAATTACTTTGATATCTGTTTTGAATTCAATGGAGAACACGTGTTTGTCTTTACCACGTGACCATCATGAATTGAGCCCATTGGTTACCATGCCTGTTTGAAAAGAAACTAAAAATACGATTTATCTTGTGACACACTTTTTGCGTGAAAGCTTGATGCCTAAAATAAATCAATGCTTATTTTACAAATGCGAAATATATACATTTATAAACCCAACATGAAATTTTTTGATTACATTTAAATTAATTGCACCAAAGTACTTAGTTATCATTATAGCATGGATTTTCGTGAGGCTAAGCCTAATTGAAATAAATTAGTATAAACTGTCAAAGCGAATAATTAAAGTTATTTTAAATAACAAAAGTTTTTTATATTAACCACAAAATCAATTAAAAAGAGCAGGAAATATCTTATTACTTAAGAATCCAGTAACCGAGCAGTTTATCACTTATTTTCATACACATCAAAATTAAAATGAGTAATTAAATTATTTAAGTAGAGTCTGTCATGTGGAAAGTCTTTAATGGAAGTCTAAATGAAACGTTCTGAGTCATTTTAGACAAACCTGTATTTTCTTACATGATTTTTTCCTCCTGTAGTATTGATTTTTTAAAATTTTTTATTAATGTATATTACTTGATTTCAGGTAAAATTAACAAGTAATATAAATTTTTTTAAAATCAATTCTAATTTAGGTCAACAAAGAAAAATTTTAGTTACTTTTTATCAAACAATTACAATTATTATAAATTTTTTGTATATATAAATATGTATATGACAGAATCACAGTATTAAGTGGCAATAAATTTTTATTAATTATCATTTAAGTATCGTATTGTCATCCAAAACAATCGTGTATATAAAATTTCAGTTCAAATGAATGTTTTAAAACGTGAGAAAAAAAAAAGGCTTTAAAGTTTTGACCCAAGGCGCTAAAAATGCAGCCATTATGACTGTAAGTGTAATTCTTTAAATAATTAGTTTCAATCAATTAATTTTCATTAATTATAGTTAAATTATCGTATTGTCTCTCAAAACAATCGTGTATAGAAAATTTCAGTTCAAATGAAAGCTTTAAAATGTGAGAAAAAATCTTTTAAAGTTTTGACAAATGCCGCCAAAATGGTCGCTAAGTTGCCAAAAATGATGCCAACGTGGCTGTATCTGTAATTCTTTGGATAATTAGTTTTAGTCAATTAATTTTTATTAATTATAATTAAATTACAGTTTTGTCATCCAAAAATAATCCTGTATCTAAAATTTCAGCTCAATTCAGCGCTTTAAAATGTACTTTAATAACGATTGAAAATGTGAACAAGATATAGTGAGATTATGAACTATAATAATAGGAATTGAAAAAGTACACTAAGTTATGAGCACTTGTTTTGCTATCGTATCGTAATAAATAATCTATTTTCTGTTTTCTGGTAATCTCTTTTTCTTCTAATAGATCAGACAAGCACAGAAATGCTTTGAAAAATTGAACGCACTTTTAAGAAACTGAGAAAAATAAGTATAGTTAACTGAATATTGTTGAAACGAAGAAGAATTGCACGTTTGCTTTTTGAAAATTTTTATAATATGAATTCGACTTTGTAGAACCGAGATGGGCCTTAAATCGATCGCGATCGACCGGTGGACCACCAAGACATTTTGGGGTGACCGCCTTTACTAAGACCTAAGAGTCGCATACTAAAAGAGACATATTTATGGAACACTGACACCAGCTAGTCTAGAGGTGATGATGATGATGATGATGATTGTGGGTTTTTTGGCGCAAGAGCCGATTTCGGCTATACTGCGCCAAACATTTGTTGTCTGTGATCTGACGGAAAAGAAGAAAAGGAAGAATAGACAAGAAAGAGGGTCGAAAATAGAGAAGGATCACTAGGGTACCCCGGGTTCGTGAAACCCGTGTTACCAAAGACAGTAAACTTTGGGAAAGGAAAAGTTCACTAGGGTACCCGGGGTTGGACACCCGTACTCACCTACAGAAGGTGAGCCCCCTGAGTGGGCTAGACTGGAGAATCGGCTTTGTCACAATCGATGTGACTGTCTTTACTTAAGCAAATGATCCGAAAATGTGTAGATGACGCATGTTCTTTAATGGAAGCAAACGATGAAGCTTAACATGTTCATTGCCGTTATAGAGAAAAGTCACTACGATGCTAGCCGTACAAATGAGTCCCACCCACCGACTGAAAGGGAGAATAAATGTTGTTGATCATCTCTTCCTGCGACAGCACTGGATTGGCTATTGAGACATCATCCCCATCCCGCTCTGTCACGAGATTGGGCTCTCGAGTTAATGTCATATCCCGCGATGACGCAAAAATTGGCAGCGAACAAATGTAAGGACAAATGCATCAGTTTCAGATTTATCAGTTCACGTATGTTTTCTGCTCGTTGCATAAATACGCCCACGCTCCAAGGTCTAACAGTCACTCATAGTTGTTCAAGCATTCAACTTTACAATTTCGTTTTACTTGTGCTTTTGCAAATTAAAAATAGTCATCTGTTTTATTTTAAAAGAGGGGTACAATGTCGAGAGAAAACAAGAGCTAAGAAAAGAAAACATACAATTTTCATACAGAATTGCCACACTTGCGCCAGTGAGTGGACCGCAACACCTTAAAAATATTAGAAGTAGCCGCGTGCCCTAGAAAAGTCCGTCCACCCCTTTGTTAAAATAATATTACTTTCTGGATTCTGTTGTTGCCAGTGTGTGCTCGGTTATACTGATAATTCGCTTAGGATAAAAAAACTGACACATTACTTCTGTGTATTAAGTTATCAATATTCGTTTTTTCAACTGTTCAGTGCTTTTGATCTCCAATTAGAACGAAATAAATTTCGAAATTAGACATTTAATATTAAAGCCAGAGGTAACTGCAAAGTTTTAATTCTATTCAGAAATTTTAATTGCATCCTTATATTGTATTTTAAATCATGTGTTTTTTAGACTTTAATGGCTGCCTATCCTTGCTTTTAGCTCTCGCCGGGTATGAGTCATCTTTATAGCAGTGGCGTAACGTACAACTCTCGCAATTCCGCATTGCGGAGGAGGCAGGATTTTAGGGGGCCCAAAGCCTGACTGACCCTTTATACCCTTTGAAAGATCTAACTTGGGGCACAAAACCTAACTTTTCAGGGGAGCCCTAATATTCTCAGTTACGTCACTGCCTTATGGTAATTACTTAACTTAACTCAGTGGCGCAACAGTCCATGAGAGCCAAGGCCTACTGAGCCCAACTCAGTATACGTGACCTTGGGACTTGAGGTGCATCAGCAGGTGTTCCGGTCAGGTGGTCAGTCTGAGTATTAAGTTCCCTAGTATTAAGTTATCCCTAGTATTAAGTTCTCAAGCAAGCTTGGTACTACTTTATCGACCCACTGAAGGGATGAAAGACTGAGTCAACATTGCCCAGCCCGGGGTTTGGACCTCGGACCTGTGGTGTGGAAGCGCGACGCACTAACTATTCAGCGACTGGGCTTTCATAGTAACTACAGATATCCGAATAACATCATAATAGATTATTGATAGACAATGTATAGATATAAGAACAGGAAACAATAAAAATTCTAAATAATACATTTACAGTGAACAACTTAAAATTAGTTAGAATACGATTATGCATTTGAAGGAAAACGTGCTGTAATATTTGAAGAGACTGACAAATTTGAGACTCTACAAAAGTCTCTAATTAGAAAGTAAAGCCTAACTCAAGTTAATATTTGCAAATGCTATTTTTCTAAGAAAATAGAATTTATTTTAAAAAAAGTTAACACCCGCATTTAAAACGTAAAAACAATTATATCTAATATTCATGTCATCTTTAGCATATTTTTTGCTCCTGATGAAAATTGTATTTTTTAATAATATATTTCTCTCTATACATAAAAAAGTTTTTCGTGATGATGTAATAAATTTTTATGTTCTGTCACAACAATGCCAAGGTTCAAGATAACTCGCCAAGTTGGCAACCTTAATTTCGTATGTGTCGTATGCGTTGAATTGGCAACCATGTGCTTCATTTCATATAATGTCGCCAATACGGTTGTGTTAGTACATTATTGCAAGCTCTCGAAGAAAAATATCGTATAGATTGCCGGGACTGGAATCGTTGTGTGAGAAGAAAGGTGTTGTCTTATACGAAAACTTATCAACAATCAATGGGACTAAATACTCAACTTTCCAGGAATCTGCAAGAGCTGCAGGTTTATCAAAATCTGAGGACTTGCGTTGGACGATGCAGCTTCAATGGTGAATTTAACTAAAGAGATAGGCCAAGAACGAATATTAAGGGGAACAAATAAATAAAACTACGTAATACATGTAAATTATGGTTTTACAATTTGAGCAATGAGTATGAACAGTTGTATAATTTGTACAATGGGGTTTGGTCGGCCGTTAGACGGACAGGGGGTTCCCCTTCCCTTAGTTATAATATTTTTAAAAAAATTTATTTTATAAGGCAGACAGAGTATTTGTTGAAAATTATTTTCATGTTTCTAATTATTTAGTATAGAGGTGACAGGGACACTTTTAAAGTTAGTTTTTTGTTTAGGTTAAGAAATTTTTTTCAAAATGCCAGTATTTTAAAATGTCATTTAGATAATTAACTCAATATTAAATAACGTGTAATATTTGAACGCATGTTGTAGTAACTGTCGATATATTAAAACGATGATAGCAGTGAGTTATCAGAACAAGTGAAGTTGCTTTTCTTATAGTTATATCGATAGTTTCATTGAGCTGAAATAGTTTTAAGCTCTTTCTTAATTATTACATGATGACAGGAAACAATTATATCCTTAACTAGTTCCTTTTTATTTCACAGGTAAGGAAGGGGAAGAGCTTAAAACTGTTTTCAGCTCAATGAAACATCGATGTGAAGCTGTAATAAAGAATAAAGACAACTTCACTAAACTCTGATAACTCACTGCTATCATCAGTATCTAATGTATATCGACAGTTATTACAGCATAACTTTTTCTGCGTTGCAAGTATTTGAATTTTGTTTTTCATATTGAGTTTGGTATTAAATTCCCTTTAAAATGATATAAAATACTTAGCATTTTGTGCAACATAAAATTTTCTATAAGCATACAAACTTAAAAACCTAACAACTTAAAAAAGTGTCCACAATTTTGGCCACCACTGTAATATCAGAAGATATTTGTTAAAAATTAATATCGTTGTATTGTTTTTAACGTTTTGGAAAAATGGCAACACAAAAAAAGAGTTCGTTTGACTTTGAATATTGTGTATATTTTAATTGTGCTTAAAACATCCAATTTAAGGGAAGAAAAAGATGTCAAAATCATCTACAGTTAATAAGAAACGGGCCTTTATATAAATAATCTCCTTGAATTTCTAATTTTTTTCACTTAAATATCTATTTTACGATTTCTCATTCAAAAATGTCTTGGCTTGGATTTGAAATTTGGAATTAATTTCCTTGTGTTCGTTATGAAGCTTTTTTCGCTGAAAGCCAAGAAATTCGTGATTTTCCTTAAATGTTTTTTAAATGAGATATTATCGTTGATTTTAATGTCTGCAATGAGTTTCTTGATTAATTTATACTCATGAAAAGCAGAAATAATCTATTTTGTCACTGCTTATATCAAAGAAATGAACAAATCACATTCTCAAGGCAGTTTCCTTTCTTTATAAATATCAATGTATTATCTTTGACGTCATAACAGAACCGGGCTTACTTATTTCCGTGTTATAATGCAAAAGTATATAATTCGGTTAACTTCTAAAAAATAATTTATAATGTTCCATACAGTTTACAGTATCTCTCTCAACCTGAATTCAAAACCTGGTTTTCGGTTTTTCATAAAGTGAATAACAGGTTAACCAATTTTAATAAGTTTTTTTTTAATGAATAAAGTACAAAATAAACAGACTTTAAATATCCAACAAAGCCTACCTTAAATATAAAGTAAAAAACTAAACTCAGTGGAGCAGCAGCTCATGAAGACCAAGGCCTACTGTACCCAGTTCAGCAATCGTGACCTTGGGCGCTGAGGTGCATAAGAAGATATTCCGGTCAGGTGGTCAATCTGACGCGAAACCTCCAGTGTTAAGGTTTCCAAGCAAGCTTAGTACTCCTTTATCCACCCACTGAAGGGATGAAAGACTGAGTTGACCTTGACCAGTCCCGGGATAGAACCCCGGACCTGTGGAGTGGAAGCGCGATACGCTACCACTTGGCCACTGGACTTACGTTAAATATAACAAAACAATAAAAAAATTTTTTAAAAAAATGGAAAATAAACAAAAATATACTATACAACACAAAAAATTAACACAACTAGATTTATTTTTTCACTTAAGAATTATATAAAATAGCATGACTTATATATAAATCTATTTTTTTTTAATAAAAAATTATTTAAAAAGATTAATGCGTTTAAAAAGTCATATTTTGTGGATGAACATACTTCGGTACAGAAATTGCTGCCTATAGAAAAAAAACGTATTTCACTCGGTTGAGTAAACTGAATCGATGTGTGTAAGGGCTTTTAGTACTTACTTAAAATTCAATAAGAAATATATTATATAAGAGGAAACTAAATATTTTCGCAGCTGTTACAACACAAAATCTATAACTTGGCGTAAAAATAACAACACTGTTTTGTTTTTTTAGCAAATATAATGCAACTATTCAAACATAGCTTGATTTCGTTTTAAGAAAGTTATTTTTTAAATAAGTTTTATTTTCAAACATTTCACGAAATTATGGCATTACGTATCAAACAGCTTCGGGTGAAGAAAATAGATCAAAAATAAAGTTTTTAATTCTAAGAAAATTGCACATCTATATACACTGCTGGCCACCGTAAATGCAACACCCTGAAGGAAGCATGCGAATAACATGAAATTTACAACATGCATTAGCAGAGGTGAGATATGCAAATGATTAGAATTTCAGCGCAGACACACATCACACGCGCCTGTGGCGCCACCTCAAAGCGCTATTTAAGGCTTGGAGATTTCGGCGATTTCAAGTTCAGCAATTGTGTTTTTTTTTGTGGTTTTTTTCAAAAAACGATCAATTATGCCTCATAGAAAACAGCGATCAGCTTTTGATCAAGTATCCGAGTTCGACAGAGGGAGGATAGTGGCCTACCGAGATTGTGTATTATCTTTCAGAGAAATCGGTAGTTGTGTTGGACGAAACCAAACAACTGTAATGCGGATATGTGACCGTAGGATGCAGAAGGGTACGATTGACCGACGTGGTCGATCGCATCCACCTCAGTGCACCACTTCACGTGAGGACAGGCAAATTGTGCGCATGGCAGTGACGGATCGCTCAGTCACTTCACGAACCATAGCACAGCACATTGAGTCTGTAACGCATCATTCAGTGTCTGCGCGTATTATTCGACGCCGTTTACAGCAGAGTGGTCTGTCCGCAAGACGTCCATTGTTTGGTCTACCCTTGACGCAGAACCACAGACGTCTCCGCCGCCAATGGTGCGATGAAAGAAGGATGTGGGCTGCAAAATGGAATAAAGTTGTCTTTACTGACGAGTCACGCATCTGTCTGCAACACCACGATGGTCGGATTCGTGTCTGGAGACACTGTGGAGAGAGGATGCTGAACAGCTGCGTTATGCACCACCACACTGGTCCTGCACCGGGTATTATGGTATGGGGCGGTATTGGATATCACTCTCGCACTCCTCTAGTACGCATTGCCAGTACTTTAAACAGCCAGCGAAACATCTCCGAGGTGTTGGAGCCAGTTGTCCTTCCTTACCTTCAGGGCTTGGCCACAGCCATATTTCAACAGGCTAATGCGCGACCACACGTGGCACGCATTGTTCAAAGGTTTTTCGTCAATTACCAGATTGAATTGCTTCCCTGGCCGGTTCGCGCTCTCCGGATCTTTCGCCGATAGAAAACATGTGGTCCATGGTTGCTCAATGATTGACCCAGATTGCACCCCCAGCTGCCACACCACATCAACTTTGGTAACGTGGGGAAGCTGCTTGTTCTGCTGTACTCCAAGAACACATTCAAAGTCTCTTTGGAATGCCGAGGCGTGTGGCAGCGGTGATCTCCAACAATGGCGGCTACTCTGGCTACTGATTCTGGCAGGAACCACACTTCACAGAAGTCTATAAATTTAATCATTTGATACTTGGTCAACATGTTATCTACAAAATAAATTTTGTTGTGCTATCTCTTGTCTTTCTTGGTGTTGCCTTTACGGTGGCCAGCAGTGTATATAAATGAGAAAAGCGATTCACTCACTGACTAATCACGATATCTCCGGAACCATTAAAATTACACACTTGAAATTTGGTAGGCAGGTTCCTTTCACGGAGTAGACATCAGCTAAAAACGGATTTCGCAAAGATCAAACCCCAAGTGGAGTTACGAGGGTTTAAGGGGCGTTACAGATAGTTATTTCCATTATTAAACTATTAGATGTACAGTCTTGAAACTTGGCGCACGGATTCCTTTCATAGAGATTCCCTACAAAATGATTTTTACGAAAATCAACCTCCAAGGGGCGTTGAGGGCTCTTAAGGGGAGTTATGCATAATTATTTCCATTTTTAAACTATTAGACGTACAGTCTTGAAATTTGGTAAGCGGATTCCTTTCATAGAGTAGATATACACTACAAAATAGGTTTGGGGAGAATTGACCCCAAGGGGTACTGAGGGGGGATTAAGGGGCGTAATAGATAAATATTTCCGTTTTTCAACTATTAGACCCACCTGCTTGAAAATTAGAAGGTATGTTCCCTTTATGGAATAGAGTTCCTCTAACAAAGAGTTTTGAGAAAACCGACCCCCAAAGGAGTGGGGTTGTGAGGGGTTAAGGAAAGTTATAGAAAAATTCCTGCTTTTGAATTTAACCCATTTACTTGAAATTTGTTGTGAGCACGTTTCTTAGTTGAATAGAGTTCCACTAAGAATGGATTTTACGGAAATCAACTCTAGGGAAGCGGAGGGAGTTATTGGGGTGTATTGAGAGACAAAATTCCCGTTTTCGAACTACTAGGATTATAATAATAAAATTTGGTTTGCATGTTTCTTTTGTTGAATTGGAATCCGCTAAGAATGCTCTCAACGGGGTAACAGGGCGTATTGAGGATAAAATTTCCGTTTTTGCCCTATTAGATTTAGACTTGAAATTTAGCACTCATGTTTATTTTATGGAGTAGAGATCTACTGAAATTTGTTTTGGTGGAAATCCACTTGACTATTGAATTAAGTGAACGCAAAAAATCTTTCTACTTCTATTTTAGATATTAACAAAAATTAGAAATTATAATGTATGTCCTTTTTATATCAAGAGGCGAGAGAGAGTTAATGTTATAAATATATTTTTCAATACAATCGAATTCTTAATGCTAGATATCAATAATTTATATATATGGAAACAGTATGTATTTATACATCGTGAAATACCCAGCGAAGCGGGTAGGTAACGGCTAACACACACACACACACACACACACACACACACACACACACACACACACACCACACACACACACACACACACACACACACACACACACACACACACACACACACACACACACACACACACACACACACACACACACACACACACACACACACACACACACACACACACACACACACACACACGCACGCACACATATATATATATATATCAGTGGCACACACATGGGTCTGGAGTCCCCCTCCCCCCATAGCCCTTGATTTCTTTTTCAACTGATTATTATCCTATGCATATAGTAATAGTCCTATGTATAAAATAATAGTCCTATGTATATAGTAGCTGCATGGCCCGGCGTTGCACGGGCTTTCTCTACTTTTATAAATTTTCCCTTTCCTTCACAAAATCAGCATCTCTAATACTCTTTTTCAAAATGACTAAATCAACAAATTACCTAATTCTGAGGCCAATTTACACCTTCACTTCAATGCTGAAGCTTGGAAGTGGAGAAGTTCTTGTTTCACTTAAATTCATGGGATTAAACTTATTTTTTCATTTACAAGCTATTATAGGCCCATCGAAGCCAAAAATGTTCAATTATCTATCATCCTAATCAATTTGCTGTTAATTTTGAATTTTCTGAAACTGAATCCCAAGAATCTAGTTGGATCAATAAAACATGGAGGTGGAAGTGTTCTTGTGTGGGGGTGTAAATTGGCCACAGAATTAGGTAATTTGGTATTTTTTGTTGATATTGTGAATCATGAGCTCTATTTAAATATTTTAAAGAGAAATTTTAAATTATCCGCCCAAAATTTGGATATTGGAAACGACTTCACTTTTTAACAGGATAATGACGCCAAACACACTGCTCTCAATGTACGCCACTGGTGTCTGTATAACTGTCCCCAAATTATGAAGACACCTCCTCAATCACTTTATTTAGCCCAGTAGAACATATTTGGAGAGATTTTGATGTAAAAAAAAAGAAAACATGACAAATAAACACAAAATGTGAAGTAAAACAATAATCACAGAAGCATGGAGGAAAATCGATGCAGAAATTACAAAAAAACTGATTAAATCTATACCAAGATGCTTAAAAGTGGTTGCAGACACTAAAACCTATCCTAAGTACTAAATTAAGAAAGAAGTACAATATTTAAAGCTATGTTGAGATTTTTGTTAAGTGTACGAAGACTTTTGTGGCGTAATTTTTTAGAAGCTTTTTGATTATTATTTTTAAAAAAATAGTTATACTATTTTAAAAATTAGTTATGTCATTTCATTGAGAACAAGTTGCAGATATCATAAAAAAATTCCAATTCCAATATATTAATTTTTATTAGTCGAAAACATTAAATTTTATAAGAAGTTGCAAGTGTACGAACACTTTTGTGGTCCACTGTATATATTTAAAGCTACTGAAAATTACTGTACTAAAAATAAATTTACTCCTTTTCTTAAATGATATGAAACAAATTCTGACAAATGGGGTAAAGTTTCTTCTAGGACAAATAGTATCTATTCTTGATTTACAATTAGTTCAATTCTTGCTAAAAAGTTTAATTTTTTTGCCAAGATTTTCAAAGTATGCTCATAAGGGGAATGCATTGGTTTTAGTAAAACACACAATAAATTAAACTCTAAATAATTCTAAGAATAACCAAATAATCTTTTAATTTCTTGTGTTATGGCTTTTAAGTTGATGTAGAGAAATATGTAATTTTAATAAAAATAAAAACAAAACAATTTTTGTTATTTTCACATTTTCCTAGGAAGTAAAGGGGAAAATACTGAAGATGGAAATCAGTCAAGTTACTATCAAGAATAGCTTAGATCTAGAATAATTAAAATCAAAAATAAATCTTAAGCCTAAGAAAATAATTCTTCAAATACTGAGATGCTTTAATAATGGTATAAATTAGAATGGTTGTAAGCTCTTTAACTATATACATTTACTATAATAATTCCATAAAAAATGAATAAGGTCATTAAAGAAAAACTAATATATTAAAATATACGAAACCAAATAATGAATTAAGTGTACAATATGTGTTAAGGTATCCGACTACGTTCGGAACCGTGATTTTGCAAAAGCGTATAAATGGATAATATTTACGATATTTAGTGTCACTTAGATTAGAAAATGTATATAAAATTGTTTTAAGAATAAAATTACAATAAAAAATTATTTAAGTACAATATTTTGACAAAAAATGAACATAGAATGACCCATTTTCAAAATATTCTCCTTTTGTGAAAAATGCTTCTATTATAATAATATTTCGTCTGTATATCGCTCAGACCTCTGTACAGAGGCTGAATTAGAATTTTTGAAGTATATAACTTAGAGGTGGGTTTATCTATGTTTTACTACAATAGAGGGGAGAAATTTTAAGAAAAAAACGCTGATAATTATCAGCGTTATAATTATTTCAATGGGTTGTAACCCTGAAAATAATGTGATTTTTTCAAAAATCATAGTTGAGCCTCTGTACAGAGGTTTGAGCTATATACAGGCAAAATATTATTATAATAGAAGCATTTTTCACAAAAGAAGAACATTTTGAAAAAAGATTATTCTAAGTTCATTTTTTGCCCAAATATTGTATTTAAATAAAAAATTTTTGTCAAAATGTCCTTAAAACAATATTATACATGTATTCTAATCTAAGTGACACTAAATATCATGAAAATTATCCATTTATGCTCTTTTTTTAAAATCACGGTTCCGAACGTAGTCGGATACCTTAAGCGTATATTTGTTCAACATACTATTCTATATACTTGGCTAAAATATTTTTTAATGACTTTAAGGTGATACATTTTGTAAAAAGCAACATAGGGGATATTGGCGAAGGACTCTGCAAATTACTACACCACACTAACAGAAGGACGTTTTAGTTCCGACAGATTTAGAGTTCATTGGCACTTTTACACGGCGGGTTTTCAGCGTCACTAGGTTCGAACTCATGACATGCCAGCCCCAGATCCATGACCTTCACCACTAGGCTACCGCGATCCGCCATTTTCTCAAATGAGGGCGTAAATTTTTTTTTATTGAATATCAGCATATGATTATTTGTTTATTATAAAATTGGTCCATTTTAAACGTTCGTTAAAATTTGTTGGAAGTCTGCAATTGCCAAAAAATATTTTTTTACAAACTATTAAACGTAAGTGTGTCACATTTACTCGAGTTATAAAGTTTTATAGAAAGAGAATCTCTTTAATCTTTTCATGTGGCAGAGACTTCTTGTTATTTCTCTACACATTTTTTTTTTATTTTGCTGTCCCCTCGGCTTTTAGTATTAAGATGTCGAATGAAAATACGTCACTTATTTATTATCTTCAGCTTTAAAAGAACATTTTCAACTTGTTTATTACGCATCTAAAAAACACAAAAAGAATAATTTTTTACTCATTCAGAGTAAATCTAGATGATAAGATAACAAATCTTGCTCTAAAAAAATGACTTATTATTCCATTTGTTATCTTTACGATGATATATGCAAGAGATAATATAAATTATTTTTCCAATGTACGACCTTTTATCCAATATACAATCCCTGAAATTTACAAGAGGTCACTGTTTAGTAAATAATATCTGCATATCAAATCTTTTTCGAGCACTTTGCATATATAAGTCGAGATAAAATTAAAATGATAAAGAAATTCACCTACAAGGGTAACGAATTTTGTCCACTTGCACATTAAACATGAAGATAAAATGCAACTATTATCACTCATTATAAAGGATAAGAGACCACTTGTTGAAATTTCAGTGTCATAACTTTCAGCTTTCAAAAACCGGAATTAACTTCTTTTTTAAAAAACAAACAGATAAGGATTTCTTATTTAATCTTTATCTCATATAAAGGGGCAGTGAAAGATGATTTAAACGTTAAAAATATCAAAACAATTTCTTAAACGCATTTTGATCTGTAAAATTGATACATGTTTTATATCATAGGTTCTCAACGTGGGTGATAACGCCCCCTTGGGGGCGTTTGATGCTTTCAGGGGTGCAGTAAAAGACCCAAAGAAAATTAAGGGGTGTTGAGATGGCACGGAGGGGCTTCGGTAGATTAACCAAATATAGTCTAAAATATAGTCCAAATATAGTCTAAAAAAGCCAATAAAAACACACCCTGATTATATACTAACAAAAGTAAACTTTAATGCTGATTACCTTATGTTGATTGTGTGTGTGTATGTATTTAAATCATTTCTATATCACGTGTACGAAAATTCACATATTTTAGTAGCTCGGGAAGTGGATGAAAAATTTAAAGATTACTTTACATTTAGCCTTTATTAAATTGAATGATATAGTAAATTCTAATTTCTGTACTGTATATGCTGTCTGTCTGTGAGCAGTAGGAAAAATGTCTTGTCCACTGCATTTCATAACGTATGTTATCCAGGAAATATAATTAAATATGTTGACCAGGAATTAACGTGTGATTCTTTAAAGGCTGAAACTGTCAAATTTTTTTTATTTTGAAAGCAATAGTTTATTGTGAATTACTTCATATCATCAAAATCTTCTTTCAAGAGCGTCTTTATAACAGGTAAGCTAAAACTTTTATTCCATTCCTTTAAATAAAGAAGAAATTCAATAGCGTTTCGATTTCAGCAATATCCCATCAGAAATTAAAAAATAATAATATTACACATTTAAATATAATTGTGGCAATAGCTATTTCAGATTCGAAAGTAAAAAAAATTAAAAAATTGGGGGCTTTATAAAATAAAATAAAATTTTAAAAATTATGTTCCATTAGTAATAGATACTATTTTAAAATTAATTCTTGTTTTCTATATGTACTATGTACGATCTTATTTCTCTTGAGAGGGTGAGTGAGTGAATATTAACGTCGCACTGTTCAGCTACACGAGGGCTTTTGGTGACGGACCACATAATTTTGAGCCATGGTCAAGTGACGTGGACGACACCTGAGCTGCTCCCCCCCTTCTCCCATCTCTTAAGTGGGAGGAGGCGGTATCGAAATATTCACTAGAAAAGGGGGCGCCAGTTCAAAAAAGGTTGGGAACCTATGTTTTATACCGACATTTTTCTCATTTCCTCATATTATTACATTTTTTACTTTTTAAAATTCACATTTGTTATTTTTAGATTGCGTCCTATTTTTTCAATTTTTTTTTATCAAATGTATAAGCATTCATATAGCTCCCATGGGATGATTCAAAAATAATTTTTTTGTTTGTTTGAATAGTGATTATAAAAGTGGTTTGCACACGAAAAAAAAAAGTTACAACTTTTGGAGAAAAGAAAATCAAGATATTGATTGATTATTTGCAGTGGCGTATAAAGGAGAATATTAGGGTCTCCCTGCAAAGTCAGGTTTTGTGCCCCAAGCCGACTTTGCAGGGAGGTCCTAATATTCCTCCCAAGCCCAAACACGTACTTCGCGTCAGTCAGGCTTCGGCCTCCTGGAGAATCCTTGCTCCTCACGTAATGCGGAGTTTTCGGGATGTATGTTACGCCACTGATTGTTTGACATTGGCAACATGAGGCTATGGGTGATGGACTTAGTATATCTGAGCCATAGTCAAGTGACGAGGATGACACCTGAATGGTATCATACTCTTCAAACTTCCACACTACGAACTCACGTGGACTTTGGACCACTACAAATTTAGGCTTTCTGTCAAGGCCACTTTTCCGCTTAGACACACTAGGCATGTGCCTCGGCGCAAAAGATTTTGGGGCGCAAAAATTGGAGGGCAAAAAACGAGAAAAAAATTAAAAATTTCAGCTAACGTACAGCGCCTAGCGAGTCATAATAGCAGCATTTCTGCTCTGAAGAGAGTAAAGACTGAAATGAGATCTATCATGGAAAAGAAAAGCTTTAGTTTCATGTTGCTATGCACTCAAAATTATATTACCAAGGAAATTGATTAAAACGATTTTTATTAACGATTTTGCATTAATCAAAGCTCGCGAAGAAAACCTTTGTTGTACCAATAAAATGACAGTGACTCAGCAAAGAGTAAGGATGTCTAAAAGTAAAAGATAGCAATAGCGATACGTAATGGAAAAGATAATAACTAACAAGTTGAAAACAGTTCATATACAATATTGTACACTGTATACAGTAAATGCGAACAATTTCATTAAGGTATCCGACTACGTTCGGAACCGTGATTTTGCAAAAGCGTATAAATGGATAATATTTATGATATTTAGTGTCACTTAGATTAGAAAATGTATATAAAATTGTTTTCAGAATAGTATTACAATAAAAAATTATTTAAGTACAATATTTTGACAAAAAAGGAACCTAGAATGACCCATTTTCAAAATATTCTCCTTTTGTGAAAAATGCTTCTATTATAATAATATTTCGCCTGTATATAACTCAGACTTCTGTACAGAGGCTGAACTAAAATTTTTGAAATATAGTACTTAGAAATATAGTACTTATAGGTTTATCCATATTTTACGACAACAGAGAGGAGTAATTTTAAGAAAAAAACGCCGATAATTATTTCAATTGGTGGTAACTGAAAATAATGTGAAATTTTTCAAAAATATTAGTTCAGACTCTCTGGAGAAGTCTTTACTTTATATAAGCGCGCGCGCGAAATATTATTATTTTCGAAGCATTTTTTATAAAAGGAGAACATTTTGAAAAAAGATTATTCTAAGTTAATTTTTTACCCAAATATTGTATTTAAATAATTTTTTTTGTCATAAGAGGTCTTTAAAACATTTTTATACATGTATTCTAATCTGAGTGACACTAAATATCATGAAAATTATCCATTTATGCGCTTTTTTAAAATCACGGTTTCGAACGTATAGTCGGATACCTTAATTTACTGTACTAATTTACAAAAGGGTGGTGGGTGGTCCGTGATGTCGTAAGGCAAGAAATGAACAAGAGTGGCCAAACCACATGTCAAAATTCCTCCCGATCCAAAATTGACAAAGTAAGAACTGAAGGGGGAGAGACTCTAGAAATAGGGGAGCGTACCATTTGAAGTGCCTAGGGGCCGGGGATATTAAAAAATACATAAGAAAAGCAGCCATATTTTTTTTAAATTTTCCTTTCTTCAAACTGTTAATTGAATTAAATAGCTTATAATGAAGACAAGTATCTGGGGAAAAAAATTTCAAGTAACAAATTAAATAAATAACAGTTTTAAATATAAATACTTACGTTATCAACGTAAATCAAGATATCAGAAACTTTTATCAGAACAGTCATGTGCTGGCAGACTACGAAATGAAGTTCCTTAGAAAACTAAATACTTTTTCGACAAGACAAATAGTTTCATGTTACGAAAAGACGCAAAAATTTTCCCGGCTCTACGTGGGTCTGTTATTACACTCTTATCCCCACAGCTGGGGTTTGAAACGGATATTTCTCCTTCAAGGTATTCAGGGTGAACGATCGCAAACTGTTAAGTGCAATTAGCTAAAATTAATGTCAGTGGTCAAAATCCACGGTCAATTCAAAACTAGCTGCCTCAGACTTTTTCAGCACCGTGTCGTTCCCAGGAATCAATGTCGATTTAAGCTCATTTTGGGCCCTGGGGGCAGAAGATCTATGGGCCCCCTTCACACCGGCAGATCGAAATTTATTACCAGAAAACCTGGTTAAATCCAGCTTATCTGGGCCCAAAGCGCCCAATGGAAAAACCGGCACTGCCGGGAATTCTCGGGAATACAAAAAGTATGGAAATCTTATGATCTCCCGGGAAAGAAACCTTATTCAAGACAATATTTTAATATTTCATCGAATTCCTATTCACACTCATGAAATCAGTTTATAAAATCTGAGTTCTCAATAATTATATTTTTTAAAAAAATGTTCCACATCTCGAAGCGTTACTGAAAACAGTCTATTTCCATGAATGCGTTTGAGCATAATGGAAAAACAAGTAATATAAAAAAAAAGTTAAGTCAATTCCTACTTAGATCAACAAAGAAAAATTTTATTTTAGCTACTTTTTATTAAATAGTTACAATTAATATATAAATATGTATATACATAGGATAGAATCACAACATTAAGTGGTCATTCATTTTTATTAATTATCATAGAAGTATCGTATTGTCATCCGAAACAATCGTGTATATAAAATTTCAGTTCAACTGAATGCTTTAAAACGTGAGGAAAAAAACCTTTTACAAGTTTTGACATAAGTCGCCAAAAGGGTCGCTAAGTCGCTAAAAATGTTGCCAACGGTGCTGTATTTGTAATTCTTTAAATAATTAGTTTTAATCAATTACTTATTATTAATTATAACTAAATTATTGTATATTGTCATCCAAAATAATCATGTATATAAAATTTCAGCTCAATTGAGCGCTTTAAAATGTATTTTATTAACGATTGAAAATTCCACCAAGATAAATAAATAAATAAATATATAGAGAGCGCGAGCTAATAGTGTAGGAATTGAAAAATATGTCATCTAACACGGGATCACGTACCGTTTATTTTTTATTTTTATTTTTTTAACACGTTAATGAATGTGACCTTCACCTGACCTCGCGTGACAGCATCAAATATTTCGAAAAACAGCCAGTTTGTTTTCACTGTATTTCGCTTAGTATAAAGTAGTTCACGCGCATTTTCTAAATACAGTGAAAATCGGTTAACACGAAACTGAGGCGACTGAAATATTTTTTCGTGTTAAAGGATATTGCAAAAGAAACATACATTCAACAAAACTAAATTTTTTCGAGTACATTTTATTTACATAGGTATGATTTTTTTGAATGTATTTAATAAAAATCAGTGAAACAAAAACATTCTCAAGAACTTAATGAAATTTGATAAAAAATTTTCAAGTTTTTTAGAAAAACAAAGTATTTATTTATTTTTTAGTTTTTCTTTGCATTGTCTTTTTTAGCATCAAATTGCCAACAAATTGTTCAATGTCGTCCATTTTGTTACTCAATTCGACATTGGAATGCGCGTCGATATAACTGTACATACTTTTCATGATGTTCCTCATTTTGAATTTGAAACATTCTAACCGTTCCGAATTTGCAGAAAATGTAATACCCATTTGTTTAACAAGTTCATTGCTTATTTCTAGAATTAAAGATCCTGATATGGGAGCATTCTGGGATCTTGCTGATTTGAACCAAACAAGTAAAGACGTCTCTAAATCCTGGTGCTAGGCCATTTTCGCTCTGGCTCAATCTTACTCCATTCAAACATTTCCGCAATTTGCTTTCTTTTTTAATTACAGTTGATTATGTAGAGTTAGCGATAACAAAATCTTAAGATTTCCGTTTTCGTCTTTCGTTTTTGATCAACAGCCTTAAGCAGCTCCATCTTCCTTTTAAGCGAAATAACAGTTTCTTTCCCCTGAGCACTTTGCCATTGTGCTTGTGAAAAAATTCTTCCATAATAGAAAAAGCAGTGACACTTTTTGTATTTTGTTCACTCCAGAAAAAATCTTTTCGTGTTAAGCGATTTCCGTTTCGTGTTAAGAGAAAAATGCATGAAATACATAGTAGCTTGTTGGGATCGTTGTATTATTTCATGTTAACCAATAGTTCGTCTTGAGCGATTTCGTGTTAAACGATTTTCTCTGTATAGTAATATAAAACTCATTTATTGAATCTCTTATTAGTCAGGAAAGAAGTAAAAAAATTTTAAAAATGACGTAACGTAAATTTTTTTTAAAAAAATCCATTTCCATACAGTTTTAGTTTTTAAGACTAAGAGTTTGCTTTTATAGCATTGCGGCTTTCTTATTTTGATCTATATATACTGTCTTGTTGTATTTCTTTTTATTATTCAGAATTAAAATGGATTTATGGCAATTTAGTATATGATAAATGATTATATTTATTTTTTTTTGGTTTTTGCTTCATAATTATTTTAATAATTAAAAATTTTCTTAACTAAATTTAATACTTATTGATAATGCTACTAACCTGCCTGAATTTTCCATGTTTTGAATTTGTGTTTAAATCACTTAATTTTTTTTTTTTTGTCAGTAACTGTTTTATTTTCTTTAATTCGACCGATCTAAGCATTTTCGAAAACTTCCTTAGGTATGTAACGTTTTATTAATAATTGATCTGTCCACAGTATTCCATAAGGTTTCTCTCAGTATTATAAGAAGAAAAAAGGAAGGTTGACAGGCCATGAAACTGGTTAAATCATACTTTTTTATAAAGCAGTCCACAGCCTACAATGTTTATAATACTTCAGTATCCATCACTTTATTGCTTCCAAAATTCCTATAATCTATTTTAATCTCAGTATTCAAATAAATTTTGTCTTTCAAGTTTAGTATATTAAAATCATATATATACACACCCACAAACAATTTCATGAATCAAAAAATGAAAAACCTTTTTGCAACTTACATTGATTTGAAAAGATACAGTTGAACCTGTTTTTGTGAGGTTGATAAAAACCGCATAAAAAGAACCGCACAAAAAAAAAATGTTCGAAAATTTCATGAATTCTTACATATAACAAGCCAATTCGTCGAAATACTGCAAAAAAAATTTTTTATGCGGTTGTACAAAAATAAAATCGCATAAAAAAGGACCGCACAAAAACAGGTTCGACTGTATATGTTTTTAATGATTTAATCCAGTGATTCCCAAAGTGGTCTATATAGACCCCAGGGGTCTATGATGACCTGCAAGGGGTCCATGTCTGCGAAAATGAGGTATGAGTCTATGAGGTATAAATGGGGGTCTACGGTAGTGGCTCTCATTAAGCCAGATCGCGACTAAAATTGTAAAAGAAAATTTAATGAAATGGAAACCAGATTTTACTTATTTAACAGATTCACACACATTTACTAAATTTAATGAGGCTATTTTACAGTTACAAAAAAGGGGATAAGTTTTATTAAAACAAGGACCACTTTTCAGCCTTTCTTGCTAGAATAAAGCTAAAAGAGTATAATTTTGGACGTCGCAAATTTTCCCAGTTACTCCATTGTCACAAACAATCTGCCAGGAAAAAGACGTTTTAACCTACGTTTAACATTTAAGTGCTCTTTTTTTAGAATTTGAAACTAGGTTTGAGAATCTTTTGATTATCGTAATACCACAGTAGGAAATGAATTCATATGGTCACTTTTGAAAATAAAAATGTCAGATTACAAGAATTAGACACTAGGAATAGGCATTGTCAAAGAACTTAAAGTTTAATTAAAAAGTTAATTAATTAACATGCGTTTTCTTCATTTTTAAACACTATACTTCGCTTCAGTTTAAAATCTAAATCTTTTAAAGTAAGTAGCTATGCACCAGCTGTCATAAACACATTTAAGTTGATGGATTTGCAAAAATTTAATATTAGGTAAATAGGGGTCTACCCCAAACCGGAAAACCTGTCAAGGGGTCTATGAGGCAAAAAAGTTTGGGAACCTCTGATTTAATCCTTTGAATAACTTACTTTTAATAAATTGGATGCCACAGTTCATTACTTATTTTGATTTTTATCGAGTACTTATGCGAGTTTTATAAATATTCGCAAAATGCAAACAAGTTTTATTTAGGTAAGCATTATTTTTTTAAAATATCGATCTGAATTTAAAAACAGTCATTGCCGAAACACGACCCTGATTATTTTTCTTAACTATCCTGTTTGCTTCTATTGTTATACGAGTATTCCTTGCATATATATGGCTTTTATAGCAACCTCTGATACAAAGTCTTCTCATAACAATATAATTTTCAGACTCGCAGACAGAAATACATTTATAACATCAATAAATAATTTGAATGAATGGAATCGAAGAAAGAATTCATGAATTTCTCTCTAGAAATCACGTGACCGTTATACTGCTCGGTGCTTTCTAAAACTTGAACCTCTCCTATCGATTAAAATAAAACTGTAAAAGAAATGTTCGGTAAAAAATGTAGATATATACGTATGTTCGGTAAAAAATAATTCCAGTCTTTCACCTTATGCATTATTTGGTTCTGTTAAATACATGTACCGGAGGTGGGGATCCTTTTTACCATTAGAGGTCACATGTAAATTAGATAGTAATAAAGGGGGCTGCACGGGATTAATGTACTTGTAAATGTGACTTATATGAAATTATTATATAGCTTTTGTAAATTTTAACAATTTGGTGCATTATACAGATACAGTAAGACCTCGCTTAACGCGGGGTATTGGTTCTATCAAAGTAAAGCGTAATATGAAAAAGCGTTAAACGAGGTTACCTCAGCATGTAATTAATGGGGTTAGGGGAAGATGGGTAGAAAATTGGCCAAGTATTTTACCATTAAAGCATCCGACTACGTTCGGAACCGTGATTTTAAAAAAGCGCATAAATAGATAATTTTCATAATATTTAGTGTCACTTAGATTAGAATACATGTATAAAATTGTTTTAAGGACATTTTGACAAAAAAAAATTTTATTTAAATACAATATTTTGGCAAAAAATTAACTTAGAATAACCTTTTTTTCAAAACGTTCTCCTTTTGTAAAAAATGCTTCTATAATAACAATATTTTGTGTGTGTGTGTTTATATAAAGTAAAGACTCCTCCAGAGAGCCTGAACTAAGATTTTTGAAAGATTTAAATTATTTTCAGAGTTGCAACCAATTGAAATAATTATCGGCGTTTTTTTTTAAAAAATTTCTCCCCTCTGTTGTCGTAAAACATGGAAAAACCCTCTTCTAAGTTATATATTTCAAAAATTCTAGTTGAGCCTCTGTACAGAGGTCTGAGCTATAGACAGGCAAAATATTATTATAATATAAGCATTTTCAAAAAGGAGAATATTGAAAATGGGTCATTCTATGTTCATTTCTTGTCAAAAATATTGTACTTAAATAATTTTTTATTGTAATACTATTCTTAAAACAATTTTATATACATTTTCTAATCTAAGTGACACTAAATATCATAAATATTATCCATTTATGCCCTTTTGCAAAATCACGCTTCAGAACGTAGTCGGATACCTTAAATTTATTAATTATGTGTTTTATAACAATAAAACAAAATTGTTTTTCCCTTTCCCAAATATAGAAACATAAAAAAATGAATATACGTATAAAAATAAAAAAAATTCTAAGTCATTATGCTTACATTTCAGATCATACAGTGTCTTCTGTATTTCCAATTTTCTGCCTTTTTATCAAGAAGGCATCCAATGTAATTTGCGTTTTTCTTATACGCTCTGTAAGAAGTTGCTGGTAAGTGTATAAGGCATCCCCAACCTTTCCTTTGGACTCCTGGCAAAATTTGCTCTTGCTTTTTTTTCTTGTTGCCTTTTTTTCTTGTTTTTTACTATCACCCATGATAAAAACTAAAAATCATAATATTTGTCCCTATAGCAATCGTTATATTATAATAATTTATACTGAAAAACACTGCTGGAAAGAAGAAACATAGATAAACTGCTTCGGATATCGGGAACCCTACCGCTGTGTGTAATTTCGGGGAATCCCACAATTGAAATAAAAGAGCGTTAAACCGAAACAGCGCTAAGCGAAACAGCGTTAAGCGGGGTCTTACTGTATATTACAAAAAATTGAATTCCTATTTATTTATTATTTGACATAAAAAGTTACAGTATAGAATATATTTGTATTCACATAATGAATGAATATTCAATAATTTCTCTACGAAAGCGTATACTTGCTAGAGATACAATGACACTAAAGTACTAGTAAAACCACAGAACAAGTAAAACAATAACTAGATTTTCACAATGGCCGTTAGCAATACGAGACGAGCCTGTTACCAACCCATTACCAGATTTACATCAGATAAGCCACAAGTGTCTTTTCAATTCCTACTATTAGGTCACACTCTCTATATATATTTATTTATTTATTTATCTTGGTGGAATTTTCAGTCGTTAATAAAATACATTTTAAAGCGCTCCATTGAGCTGAAATTTATTATACACGTTTGTTTTGGATGACAATACGATACTTTAATGATAATTAATAGAAATTAATTACCTCTTAATGTTGTGATTCTGTCATATGTATATACATATTTATATTAATTGTAATTATTTAATAAAAAGTAACTGAAATAAAATTTTTCTTTGTTGATCTAAGAAGGAATTGAGACTTAATTTTTTTTATATTACTTGTTTTAGCACTTGTTATATTACTTGGGGTTTTTTTTTTTTGCTGTATCTCAGTCAACAGAAACTTATAATAAAACACTTCATTAATACTCAAATATATATTTTAATGCCATTCATGCAGAAAAATACGTTTTGACGTACTTGGAATCAGTCACAATAGTAATAGTAAGAAAATAGTTTTAGTGTAGAGATCATATAATATGTGTGGTAGTGTTGCCATGTTGCTCTAGGTGGCGTTCCAACACATTTAAAATGTACAATTAAACATTTCTATAAGTAGTCATAGAAACATACATACATTTATGCCATTCTTATTTAATTCCATTGATTTGAAAATTGTAATCAAAATAATTAAATATTAATAAATACAAGTACTAGATTTTATGAAGACTGCGGGTTCCCTACCCTGATATATACCGTGGGGTGTGCAAGGAAAAGGAATTGAATTGGTTACTTTAGGGCTGTTTTGGCAAAAGTACGAGAGCCTGAGCTAAATACGGAGCACAGTTTCAGACAGAAAAATGCCTCAATATCATGAAAATTTGCAGCATTATAACTTATGCATCTGTTAACAATATAGCGTTTCTAAAATTTCAAAATATTCCGTGAATATTATTTTTGTCATTTTAACACGTGAAAGGACAGCTCATTTAACATTACGGTATTGGAGAAAAAAAAACACATTTTATATCAGAAAAAAATGGCTCAGCTCGGACAAAAAGTGAAGAATACTAAAATATGTTGTTCTCTAAGGGTTTGTGAAGCCAGAATATAATATTAGTTTTTCATTTCTTTTATATCTGAAAAAAATGTACCTATTTCGGGTCCTATTCTTTAACATTAACCGAAAACAGCCTTAATATAGTGATAAGACTAACTATTTAGATTTAATTGAGAAAGAGTGATAGCTACAATCGCGAACTTCTTAGCTTGCGACTTCTAAAAAAAAAGATCATGGATTCGAATACTGATTCCACCAAAAACACCTTCGCATGGGATAAGAAACTGAGTTTTAAAATTTTTAAAAAAAATTACTGAAAAAAAAAAAGGTAAAGCTTTTGTCAATGTTTTAAAATGAGAATATCAGTCACTAAAGTAGTCAAAGAGATATCTGATGAAAATAAAGATTTTATTTTAGAAAAATTTAGTGGTTTGCTTTTAACTTTTAAGCAGGATATTTATGTTTTTTATATTTTACAATTATTTTTCTTCACAATACAAATATTTTCTACATCATTTAAAATGTTGCCCTTAGTCTATTTTGTTGTACATTACAGATTGCATTCGTTGATATAATATTATAAAATACATGGTATGATATATTTTTTCAGTTGATTGATCCATCACAATGTCTCCAATGTTAAAATGTTTTACGACTCCCTAATGTTTAAAATTCATTGGGCACTGTGAGATATTTTTTAACATGCACAGAATACATATATATATATATATATATATATATTTCTAAAATCTTTTGTTGTGAAAGAGCTGAATTTGAGGTCAAGTTTAGCTATAAATTTCAGAACTTTTGATTTTGAATTTGACTTTTTAAATGTTAAAAATTTATACTCTAACTTTTCCCGAAAAAAGGTGGTTTTGGTAGAAAAATAGAAATTAATTTTTTACTTTTCCCATTGTTTACATCGAAAAAAAAAACATCACAAAAGGGAACATTTTAAAAACTAATAAAGACACACTTTTTCAATTCCTATTTAAAGTCAAAACCCCCTCTGTATATTTATTTATTTATTCGTTTATTTATTTATTATTTATTTTGGGTGGAATTTTTCAATCTTTAATTAAAATACATTTTAAAGCGCCCCAATTTTTGAGTTTAAAATTTTTATATTTTTTTTTTTTGGGAAAGGGCAAATTCAATAAATTAATTAAAATTAAATAAAAATTTTAATTGTTTAAAAAACTAATTATTTAAAGAATTACAAATATATAGCCACGTTATTGGATTTTTTTGTTTTTAAAAAATTGAAACGGTTTTTTTTTTTTACTTTTTTAAGCATTCAGTTGAAATGAAATTTTCTATACACGTTTTTTTTGAATGACAATACGATACTTTTAAATGAAAAAATTAATAAAAATTAATTACCACTTTAATGTTTTTGGTTCTTGCCTTTGTATATACATTTTATATTAATTGAAAACTATTTTTAAAATGTAGCTAAAAAAAAAATTTTTTTTTTTTGATCTAAGTAGGGGTTCACCCTTTAAATTTTTTTTTTTATTACTTGTTAATTTATAACTTTTATTATAACATGTGTTAAACCCAAATAAAAAAAAACATGTATTTTTTCAAGTTTTGTGTTTACATATTTTTCATTTTCTTAAAAAAAATTTTTTTTTAAATATAAAAATATTTTTTCCAAAATAATTCCTTACATCATACTAACATACTTTCAGAAAAAATTGCGATTTTTATGAGAATGGGATCCTTCTACAAGTAGAGAGTTTTCCAAACGTAAAAAAACAGGTTAGCGTTGTAATATGCGATTTATGACTGAAAGATTATTATATATGAAAAATCTCGCATGACATGAATACAGTATGTCATTTCCCCTTTTGGTTTTCAAAAAAAACACTTTTATTTTTACTACGAATAAACGTTTTTGAAATAAAAATTTCAACCATTTAAAATTTTTAATAATGTGATTGGGGAAAACGAGATTCCTTCCTTTCAATTTTCTTTATTTATTCTTTTCCTTCCTCATTTTCATATTCATAAGCGGGTTTTCCCTTAAAATGACCTTAGATTTTACACCGTAAAACTAAATATAAATTTTAAAATTTTGCTGTTTTTTCTAATACGTACATGTATATACTATATAATGTATGCTATCCTGCTTCCATCTAAACAAAAGAACTGTTTTTTTTTTTCCAATCACTGAACAGAAAAAGCAAATATTTACATTATAGAATTTTTAATAGGGGTTTTAATAAATATTTTAAACTAAAAAAAAATTTTTTATACGCTGAAATTGGCAGTACATTGAATTAAAACCGAGAATAAAAAAAAAACTAAAGGAGACGATTATGGATTTAAAACTGTCCAATGAGTTTCGGAAAACGGAATTCAAAATTTTTTCGAATATCTGAGGCATTTAATCAATTTATTTGAATCGATTCAATAAGAAAAGTACTTTAAAAAAATTGCTGAAAACTGGGGACCTGATAATAGAATAAGTAACCACAGTGCCCTTCATTAAAAAATTTTGTATTCATTTTTTTTATTTTATTTTTGGATAAGGGCGATTTTTAAAAGGGGTTCTATTTCAAAAATAGTTACAAAAAAATATGAACTTATTTTTCTTAAATGTGTTGAAATTGGTGTTCAATGCTAACACTTAATTTTCCGAAACTTTTTTTTCATGGTCTGTAGGAGGTAAAGAAGTTTTTAATTTTTCGTAATTCACACACACACACAAACAAGTTTTTCAAAAAATAAAAAAAAAATAACAATTTTTAAAACTTTTTCGATGTTGATTTTAATTCGGATAAAATGTTAAAAGTCGTTTGAAATATTCATTAAATATACAAATAATAATCAGAAATTTTTCTAGTTATATCTGTATTTTTTTTTAAAGTATCTGGCCCTACTTTGCATTATTAAAGTTTATTTTAAGTTTATAAAATTAAAAATAAGATAAAAGTCTATTAGTAACCTGAGTTTAAAGTCCCAAAAAAGATAAAGAATTTTCAAAAGTTATTATTCATTGTAAAACACAAATTATCTGTTCATGTGTTTTTGAATTTCCTGCTGAATGTCTACGCACTCTTGTACTTTTCTGCCATGAAAACTCCACCTTACGTTAAAATTAAATCGCCTTTTTAAACAAATGCTATCCAAAAGAATAATCAGATACTTAAATGTATTGATCCAGGTGGCCAAGGTATCTTTCTTTATCCTTCTCTGTACACACTTTAAATTGTTTTCCCGTTCATACGTATGATATTATCATTGACATTTAAAGGAGGGTGGATTTATTTTACAGCCTTTCTTTGAAATCCGTTCAAAAATAGCAATTTTTTAGTATCTCAGAAGTACTATTGTAAGAAACAAGTAATATAAAAAAATTTTAAATCAATTCCTACTTAGGTCAACAAAGAAAATTTTTATTTTAGTTACTTTTTATTGAATATTTACCAGCTGGTTGGCGTAGTTGGCTTGTTGCAAGTTTGACCCCTGCCCAAGTTGGTGGATTTTCATGATACAGAAAATCGACAGCGTCCATGTCGTATGATTATGCGAAGTGTAAAAAATCCCTTGAGTGTTCGTTTGTGGCTTGGATGCCTTCGGCAAAATTGAATTCCTAAGTAAAATTTCGCTTCGTCAGCTCAAGTGCCTCCCTCTGGGAAGGAAACAGGGTGTCAAAATTACTTGCGGCAATTGGTATCGCCTCTATGGTGCCACACTAAAAAGTGATACCAGCTCCTGGGGAATGTACAAGGTCTGCAAAGGTAAAAATACCAATCCGCAGCCTCATTAGAAGAACTACACTGGTGTTTAAAACTTACAAATTTTGGTTTATTGCCATAACTTCACGAAAATCATCCGAAGACATGAATTCTGAAATGAGGAGAGTATTATGTAAGTAAAGGATGACAAAAAGCATCGGGGCTGAAAAGGAATACAACGCATACGGTATGGAATCAAACAAAACAAGCTTTATTAAGCAAGTATCGTGACTCATGATTTCTATCCCAACAGGAAAACAAAAGCGATGTTCCTTAATATGGTATATGCCTCCCCCTTTTTATAATGGTTGCTTCGCACCGTCTCCGCATACCAGAACCCGCTGGTGCAACATCTCTTGGGTAAGTGCCCATTCCCAATCAACATCTGTTTGAGTTTTTGGGGTTTTTCTCCGGATGATTGCGTGTGGCAATCTCTCCCCAAAGCACCCCCAAAATGTTCGATGGGATTTAAACCCGGGAACGCTGGCCAAATCCATTAGTGATATCTTATTTTCCAGCAGCTCCTCAACAGCAAGAGTGCGATGGGCCGTGCATTGTCATCCAAAAAAAATAAGTCGGGGCCCAAAAATGGGAAAAAAGACGCACAGGGGGAAAAAAAACCCCCTCACAATGGTTTCCCCGGTTACAGACCCTCTGTAAAAGGGAAGCCCAGTTCGCTTCGGCATAATGGCCCCCCAGACGAGAACTCCAGGACCACCGTAACGATGTCTTTCCCTGATGTTACTGGGGTAAAAACCGGGGCCCGATCCCCTCCAAATCAAAACGCGTTGAGAATCGCTTCCGACACCGAAACCCACTCTCATCCGTAAAGGAACACGACTCCATTTATCAGTTGTCCCGTTTTTTTCTCTCTGTCCCTGTAAACGGTGGGTTGGTGGCCCCTTTTAACAGGGGGCAGCGTTCGGAGCGGGCGAACAGGCCCCCTTTGGGAAAGGGGCGGCCAAAGTAAACCGCGACACTTGTCGACCCCTTGCTGACAGAGTTTTTGAGCAATGGCGCTGCTGACTGTTTCGACCCTTTTTTGCCGCAGAAAATATATCGGGCATCCCCTGCTGTTTTCGTCCCGGGGGGCCACCACCAACCTTTTTAACAGCTGTACCTGGGTTTTGGGAAACCTTTCCAAGCCCCGAAAAACCTTTTTTGTTTCCGAACTCTGCGCTACACTGGTGACAGTACGCCCCTCCTCCCGCTTTCCGATCATTCTTCCACGTGTGAAGTCGTCCAGGTGATTTCTTCTAGCCATTTTTACGAACTGCTCACTGGCCGCAGATATTTAATTGCTTCCGTCCTTCATTTTATTCTACTGTTAGCAGCGCGCGGGCATCCGCGTTTTGGTACGCTCACCGCTTCTGATTTTTGTTTCTGATATTTGCATACGGGAACGTTTCTCGATTTACGTTTCACTGTATGACCCCAGACCTCCTTTTCTGCAATTTCATGGCTATCGCAAATAAATTTTGTTAAGTTTTACACCAGTGTATATATATATATAAAAATATGTACATACATATTACATAATCACACTATTAAGTGGCAAAATAGAAAGTGATTTTCCTTGCAATTTTCCATTTTTCTTTCTATATATGGTGTTGGACTATCATTTTTGTTTTGTTTCTATTTATTCATTAATTAAATTTAACTATTCCAATAAAATAGTATAGAAAAAATAAATCACATTCTCAGAAATTTGGCTATCCCAAGTTGGAATGGAACCCACAACCTTTGGATTTGAAGTCGTTCATTGCGCTATGGGGACACAACGAGCGATTTTCCTTTTTTATATATAATGATGTTGGGCTATTATTTTTGTTTGTTACTATTTATTCACTACTTAAATAGAATTAATGAATTAATATTTGAAAAAAACTGCATTAACATCAAGTGTCATCCACTACAAGCTTAAAAAAATGTATTTGAACTTGAGTGGATGAATAAAAAGTATTTTATTAATGATTGAAAATTTGAACAAGATATATATATATATATACAGTCAGCCTCTAAATAACGAAGTCCGCTAAACCCGGGAAAAAAAAGTTCGTTCTATGGAAAATTCGTTATATAGAGGTTTCATTTTCCCAAATTTTTTTTATAGACCACATAAAATAAATTTTAGATTCATAATCACTATACATTAAAACAGTAATTATTCACACCTTTTTGTAAATCAATATACATTTAATCTATATATCTCAACTATCAAAAAAAAAAAAAGAAAGAAAGAAAAACTGCAAGAAAAGAAAAATTTCTTGACGCATTTATCTACTTCTAGAAGAATTAAATTTTTTTCTTTGAAGCTCAAGCACTTCCTTTTTTACATTTTTGAGCTACAAGAAAAGAAGTTACCAGTATGACGGATCAACACTACAAATGAACGGAGACTCGTTCCAGGACACGAGACTCAGCAAAGGGTAAAAGGGGATATCGAAGATGTTTCCAGTGAACTCGACAATGGGGGTTAAAGGTTGCACTTCTTGGATGAAATGCCCAGAATTCTATTGCTCTCGGTGAGTTAGGCACCTAATAAAACCAATTCAAGATTTATGACCACCATAAATTGAGTTAAAAGAGAGAATAACTTAAAATGTTCAGAAATAATTTTAAATTAGGAAGAAATAATATTGAATCGTACGAGAAACAGTTCGTTATATAGAAAATCGATTTCGCTATTGGGAGGTTATTTTACGAAGAAAATCGGGAAATGTTCTTGGTTCCAGGAAAAAATTCGCAATATAGAGTGTGAAGTTGCCCTTCTCAGGTGCCCTTCTTCTTGATTATCAGCGTGAGCTAGAGGTGTAGGAATAAATGAAGAACTAGGAACTGACATGATCTTAATATGTCTTTATTAAGATATTAAGCATAAACTTTTAATAGATTAGATAATAATAATATATGGGAGAGAATCCACGCGATGACTAAATACACAATATATATAAAATACCGAAATAACGTAACCCCGACCACTATCAATAACTAACTCGCCTAAAATCAATTCCAATACTATCACAGATCCTAATATTAAATAGTCACTCCTACCTTAATTTCGATCGACCGCTCCAATCTTACAGGAAGTTGCGTATTTACTGGAGTGCAATGGTATGCACCTTGACCTAATGGATCTATGTCAGGAATAACTTCTGTTGGCTGACACTTATTCTAAAACCTCTTCACGCTTGAATCATTGATTATCATAACATTCCTCGAATTGCCACACGCTTACTCTAACTTCTGATATTTAAAAGCTTCCTAATTTGCATCTTTCCTTCACGCTTCACTTCTTGGGTTTGGTTGGAAAAGAGTTGCCATTAATTCTGGCCCCAAAGAACCAAAGGACTTGTTAATGAAAAGACGCGTGAGCCCGTCACAAGAGGTTCGTAATATGGAGGTTCGACTGTATATATATACAGGGAAGAGTGCGTACTAATAGTAGGAATTGTGAAAAAGACGAAATTTTACTAGAGAATTCAATTTCTTAGTAAGCTCCATTTTAAAATGAATTAGAAGAAGGATATTACAGGTTGAACAAAGAAAGAAAGTACATTGAGGAGTATTCAAATTAAAATTAGAATATGTGTGTATAAATCTCTTTCTATCGCAATTATGCACCTAAACTAATTATATATACATGGTGTTCCCAAAATAGCTCTCAAACTCTGCCCAGTCATATTCCTCTTTGGGAGTACATAAAAAATACCCAAAGAACTGTACCTGTACGATCCATGGTTAAAGATAAAAATACGGTAATTGAGGATGCGTGATAGTTCTAAAGGGGCTCCGGCGCAGTTCTGGCGTTAGGTGGATTTGGCATATAACGCCCACTGGATCGGATGTGAAAGGTTCGGGTCCATGGCCACCACGATCACCACATCTCACACCGTTGGAACCATTTCAAGGAATTGGTGTATCGAGACGTAGTAACTACACAAGTGGACTTAGTTGCTCGTCTGCACGCGGCTTGTACTTCGGTGGACCCCGTGCTGCAGCGACGTGTGCACTCATTCATTCCACGGCGAGCTCAAGTCTGCCTTGATATGCATGGCGGACACTTTGAGCGTCTGCCTTTTTAAATATTTGGAAACACTGCTGTTGATGTGTTTCATACGGTGTTTTTTTCTTGCACCGGCATACTTTGTTTTTCGTATATTTCTCGTTAAGGTATCCGACTACGTTTGTAACCGTGATTTTAAAAAAAGCGCATAAATGGATAATTTTCATGATATTTAGTGTCACTTAGATTAGAATACATGTATGAAATTGTTTGAAGGACATTTTGACAAAAAATTTATTTAATCAATATTTCGGCAAAATTAACTTAGAATAACCTTTTTTTTAAAATATTTCCTTTTGTGAAAAATATTCTATTATAATAATATTTTGCTCAGACTCTTTTACAGAGGCTCAACTATAAAAATTCACATTGTTTCAGGTTCAACCAATTGAAATAATTATCGGCGTTTTTTTCTTAAAATTTCTCCCCTCTGTTGTGTCGTAAAACATGGATAAACCCACTTCTAAGCTATATATTTCAAAAATTCTAGTTGAGCCTCTGTACAGAGGTATGAGCTATATACAGGCAAATATTATTATGATAGAAGCATTTTTCACAAAAGGAGATTTTTTTTTGAAAATTTGTCATTCTATGTTCTTTTTTTTGTCAAAATATTGTACTTAAATAATTTTTTATTGTAATACTATTCCTAAAACAATTTTATATACATTTTCTAATCTAAGTGATACTAAATATCATAAATATTATCCATTTATACGCTTTTGCAAAATCACGGTTCCGAACGTAGTCGGATACCGTAACTCTGTTCATCGTACAGGTACAGTTCTTTAGGCATGTCTTATGTATTCCCAGATAGGAATTGGTCTGTGCAGAGTTGTGCTCTATTTTTGGGACAACCGAGCAGGAATACCCGTTTTTCGCTTGAATGAATAACAAAAAAATATATATATATATATATATATATATATATATAGCAGTCAAGGTAAGAGGATAAAAAAATTGTTAATAAGCTCAATTTCTAATTAAAAATTTAAATAAATATAAGTAAATTGCAAATTAAACTCATAAGGAAAGAACGATTCAGCAAATCAAATAGCTAAGTCAAATGAATAAATACAATTGAATTACCCAATATTTCCCCAGCTCCTCTGTTAGTCAATAAATAAATATTATCCTTTACGCCACTGTGGGTGGCGATTTCCGCAAAATCAGTTCATAATGCATCTTTTCTCAGCGAAAGAAACATGACTGCCAAATTTCAAGCGCGTAGGTCTGATAGTTCAAAAAGAGTATTTTTAAAAATTTTTTGTCTATTCCCGTAACCTGCCCCTCTTGTGAATAAATTTCTGTAAAACCATTTTTAATGGATAACTCAACGAAAGAAACATGCCTGCGTAATTTCAAGTTTCGGGGATTTCGTGATGAGCGAGTGAGTCGCTATATATATATATATATATATATATATATATATATATGTAGATTGAGGCCCATTGGCCGAGTGGTAGTCTGTCGTGCTTCCACACCCCAAGTCCGAGTTCTATCCCTGGGCTGGGCGAGGTCAACTCAGCCTTTCATCCCTTCAGTGGGTTGATAAATGAATATTATTGGACTAAAACAGTGGGGGTTTCACTTCAGAATAACCAACTGATCGGAACATCTGCTCATGCACCTCAGCGCCCAATGGTCACGTATACTGGGATGGGCACGGTAGGCTCTGGCCCTCATGGGCTGTTGCGGCATTGAGCTAGAGTTTGAGATATATATAGATTGCTTAATCAATGGACAGTTTATATGTGTAACACAAGGTGATTTTGATTACTTAAATTTCAATTTAAGTAAGTTTTTGTACATCTCTTACTTTTTAATAAAGTAATATACTTATTTATAAATAATAACTTGCTGGTTTTTTTTAATGTACATGTAATCTATAGTTGTGTTTAATTAAAGCTAATATATTAAATCTATATTATTAAAAGAAACGGCAGTGTAAGTATAAAATCTTATTAGCTCGTGAAGAATTTTGAACTACTATATGGAGAAAAATTTTGTTTTGATTTTCAGATAGAGCTTTAATTCTTTTCCAAACTCGGCTTCAAAATTCTGATTTTTTTTAAAAAAAGTACTATTTTTTTTTTGAAAATTTTCTCAACCAATATCTGTTTCCTAAGATAAATAATCAGAATATTAAATTAAAATAAAATAATTTTTCGATATTTATGGTTACCAGAGATACCCAATTAGCTTCACAACTAGCAAATATATACTTATTTTTGGTTTATTATGTTAACTATAAAATTTTCTCATTTTTATATCCGTTCCCTAACATTAAAAAGTAAGAAACAAGCTTGTTTCCCCCCACACACTTTTTTTAGAATAAAAACTTCAACACTAATAATAAATTCTGACTTAACTATCCTAAAAAAACTACTATACGCAACAAAGCTCTACTAAAATTATTATATATTTTTCATGCATAAAATACGCTCCAGTGGCACAGCGGGGGTGTGTGTGTGTGCAAAGGGGGCCATGGCCCCGGGCGGTGTACGAAAAGGCTACGGCAAGCACCGCGCGATATTTGAATTCAAAAAATATTTCAAACTCCAAATCGCGCCCGCGCGACGAAACTGACGAGAACGACTGAAAGCTTGTAATACGTACAGATGCAGGAAGTTTATTAGTTGCTATGCAATCGCATTCGTTTTTATGTTACTTAGACTTCAGGCAACGTTGCTGTGTTATGTCAATGATGCTCAAAATTATTTGCAAACAGAGGGACTAAATATCCATCAATGTGCTCAAAAAATACGTGCTGTGGCGTATTGGGTACGAAAACACATAGTCAGGCTAAAGATATATATATACAAATTTATTTACAGGATCATACTAAATCGCTATCTTACCTCAGAGCACGTTTCTCTGTTTCCAGCCGGGATCCTCAAACGGTCCTCGCGCATGTTCTCTGGCGCAGTCTATCTCCGAACACAGGGGAATCTATTCCAGGAAACCCTTGTCCCCTACTATCTCAGGAAATAACACTATCTGCTCTTAGTCTCTGACTTCATCAACTGGTTTCGGAATGGCAAAAGTGCTTTGCAGATCGTATTAGAAGCAAAACGAGAGGAATTTGTGGATGACGCTTTAATATATGCTAAAAGTTTATATGAAGAGCTTGAAATTTCTTTTGAACCCCAAGACGAATCAGGAGGAAGCATAAATTTGGCGACGGAAGTAAAGATGTTTAGTTATACTACGAAAATGACTTGAGGCGAGCAATGTTTTCTTCAATAGCCAGAGTAACTGCTGAAATTTGAGAAAAATTCCAACAGTTGCACAATCTAGCGCAAAAATATGCTTTTTTAAGGCCTGAAGTGATATTGAGCATGGACGAACTTAACTTAGGTCAAGCTCCTCAAGACATTAACAAAGAAAAATTCCAACTTGAGCGCGTACGTCTACGAGCTTTCATAGTTGCAACAGACCAGGCTATAAAAAAGAACTCCTTAGTTCCACAGCTCTCTGGGTTTACTAAAATATATTATTGAGTTTAAACTTGAAGATGGCTTACCAAATATTGTCTTAATGTTGACAATTTATTTAACATCTGCCATCAGTAATGCCAGTTACCAGAGAAGCTTCTCTAAGCTAAAATGAAACAAAAATTATCTCATATCGACTGTGTCCACGTTAAGGCTAACAAATTTAGCTATTCTGGCAATTGAACATGACATACATATTGATACTGACAATTATATAAAATATTTGCTATGAAAAAGCATGAAAAGTGCATTTTTAATCAATAGAAAAATTTAAAGCTGCCTTTTTGGACTTTTAATAATTTTCTTGACTAATAATTAAAATAAAGAGGCGACAAATTTCTGGTCGGCCCCAGGCGGGAAAAACCCACGCTACGCCAATGAGAGGCTCCATACTTCGTCTTCTGTTCTATCAGAGCCCTACCATGACCTTTAGGGGCCTTGGGCTAACAATATCTAGGAGCCCCTCTAAATAATTAAAATTTTTGCCTTTTTCCTACAAAAAAAATTTGTGCGAGAAAATTTAAAATGTGTATGAAACTTAAGTTTTTTTTTTATTTCATACAATCTATACACGTAATAAACAATTACATAATTTACAAAAAAAACTTCTCTACACTTTTGTGCTGCAAATTCTTCTATTTGCTCGTCCCATTTTAAGTTTTTAGTGCTATCAGTATTAATAGGAAGAAGTCTATTAAGCCTAGTATCTGTCATTGTTGCCTTATATTTGTTTTCTATACAGGACATTTTAGAGAACGCACGCTCTGCTTCACAACTAGTAATATGGAGCCTAGAAAAATCTTTAAAATGGTATACAAATTTGGAAAAACGTCAACAAGTTTCTTTTCAAAAGTTAAATTGAACATATCACTTCAAGTATAGGACTCTATCTCAGTTTGTTTCAGATAAGAGCTTTGAATTCAACACCTTCATTTACTAAATGTTGATCTACGTTATCTGAATAGTAATCAATAGCGCGGACACTCTCCAGGTCGACGTTCTCCTTACTTTGATCGCGCAAATCGTATCAAAAATTTAAATTTCTTACTATATTCTGCATATAATACTTGGCTTCTTCTATTTAAATCAAGGATTAGCTTATATAAAGCAACAATAAGCGTGTCTCTTTTAAATTTTTCTGTGGATTTATCTGCAAATTTTGAAATAACTCGTCTCTTGTCCACATCGCTATATTCTTTTCCTCTCTAGGACTTAAATTTTTTGGCTGCGTCTTAATACTACTTTAGTTTTTTATCCGATTCATGTCGTGCATTGCCCATAAATGTTTATAAAGACGTATATAATTAACTTATTCCCTCCACAGATGTCCAAACCAGGAGTCTGTAATTTTTTGTTAACTGAATTATAAACCTATCTAAAATTTCTTTCCAAAATATAATTAAAATGGCAGTTTTTCGAGTTTTGTTAATTTAATAAATTTACTGCCTCTTTTCGAAAATCAATTTTCTCTCATTTTCATTGTTACTAAATGTCTAAAGAATACTCATGATATTACCATAATTATCTTTTAAGGTTTCAACAGCATCGTAGTGAGAAGACCATCTGTGTGGTCTGACTTAAACTTTTTAAGGTAAATTTCAGTTTAATTTCACTATTTAAAAATTCCCACCTATGGGTTGAAGCAGAAAAGAAAACTTATACTTGTTACACTAAACCAAAGAAGTTCACGATTTCAGTTGCAACCTTAACTGATTCTGCAGCAACCAGATTAAGGAAATGTGCAGCACACGGGGAATTATTAAAGAGAGAGAGAGAGAGTGTGTGTGTGTGAGTGAGAGAATTTATTTTTTTTTCTATTAAAAGAGCTTACACACCATTATATCGACCGCATATATTAGTAGCGCTGCCAAATAACTGTCCCCTACAATTATCCAATAGCAGTCCATTTGTTTCTAAAAATTCTTGTAGAGAATTAAATAAGTATAAGCCAGTGCGATTACTAATCTTAATTAATGAGACTCATCTTCCATACACTTTTTCCCGAAAACAATATCGTAGTACAATAGCAAGCTGGTCATTTTTGGACAAATCTGGTATTGAATCCATCACAATTGAATAGTATTGTGTCATTGCGTTATTTATTTGAGTTGTAATTGTTTTAATGATTTGCTTGCCCATGATCTCAATTATTTGCTCATATATTGTTTTTGATAAATACGATATTAACGATTTTGTCTCACTGTTCAATATGTTCACGAATGAATGAGTTGAACTCTGCTAGCAATTACAGGGTATCCATAAAATTACCATTCTGAGGAGAACCAAAAACTTTCTCGGTACCTCTAATTGCTAAACCTCTAAAAGACAAATACTTTACTACCGAAATAACCCGTTTGAGGACATTGTGGTAATATTCTGTATCTTTTCTTAGTTGCTCCATGTAACTGTCTATCTAAAATAGACATATTTTTTTTCGTGTCAACCAAACTAAGATTGAATTTTTATGATTTTCTAAGCAACTGTTTCCAATCACTTTTATGTGTTTCCAATCAGAAAAGTCGGCTGTGCATTGAGAATTTCTTTTAGAAAAAAGTTTGCTGGTCATACAAAAAACACTACAATTACTAGTTGAATAACATAGCCAAGAATCTTTCCAGCACTTGGCCATTTTTAATTAAATGATTATTCAAAAATGATCTCTTTTGTTCTTTTTATTATCTTACTGAAACAAAATATATTGCTTACGAATTTTGTGTAAATAGTGTAAATAATTTGTATTTGAGTGTTTAATGCATTTATATTACTCTATGTTATGTTTATTTCATGCTAAAATTGTACCATTCACAAGCAATGCCGCCCCTTACGTTATAATGGCGATTCAATGGAGAACTTGGCGAAATCTTGGCGGTAGAGCCAAGTTGGCATCGTTTTTGGCGACCAATTTGGCGTCATTGGCGACCATGTTGGCGAGTTCGGAACCCTCTGGAATCTTCTAGAAAGTAGTGGATCTCTCCACTAATGTCACGAGCGGCTTTATTTCTGGAAGTTTCTGTCGCGCCTATAAAAGATGCTCGCCGGTACGGTGATGAGTCTGGATTAAACCAGCGAGTAGTGAGGATTGTTTTGACTAGCGATTAGCTCGGCTGTGCTTGTGAATAATCTTTACTTACGTGTATTTTTAAACACTGGTTATTGTGTGTTTGATTGCTGTTGAAGGTGTGAAGACCTTCGGATATTTACTCTGTGAATATTGCTGCTGAATCCTGTATTTAAAGGATTGGATTTTTGATAATAAATTCGCATCGCTCTCTAAAGAACTGTTTATTTTCTTTGTGATTGTTTTTGCATAAAATCCCCGAACTCTCGGATCTACGTAACAATATATTGTTTGGATCTTGAAATAAAAATCTTGTTTGGATCTGAAAATAACCCATTTCATGTGAAAGGATGTGATAGATTTTGGCCACGATCCCACATCAACGTATTTCTCAAACTCAAACCCAACATTTTCTAAACACTTTTCGGTCGGGCATTACTGATATCTCTGGCTGAAGAATATCTTTTTCAGAAAGCTGCTGGTCATCGAGATCTTGCATATTTTCATCATTAATATTTTTTTATTGTGTTTTCCGTTTTCTCTGTGTTGTTTCTGCGTTTGTTATATTCTTATTACTTTGTTCCATTGTAAAAAAAAGTTAAAATTTTGACACATTTAATTTTTTCATTTTCTCTTTTTAACAGTAATTTTCGTTTTTCCGCTACGCTTTTATATTTTATGCCACACATATTTATATTGTTAACTAAGTACTTGATTTTCCTGAAAACAAATTAAAAAGTTTAGGTCATAAAATTACGATAACACAGCCGACTGTGCTTAATAAACTTAAAATATTCTAACAATTTTTTACAAAACAATATAGCACATTTCTGAGATAACGGAAAAAAAGTACCTAGTTAATTTAAAAAATAAAAAAATCGTTGTCAATACTCGCTGAAACCTAAAACGCTGATTATTATTATTTATTGGCCCATCAGTTTAAAAGGGGTATTTAAAAAAAATTAGAATTATTTGTCCCACTTTAAATAAATATTGTTTTACCATTTTCATCCATTATTTATTGTTACTACTTATACCAATTTATTACGAAAATCAAAACAAAATCCGTAACATTCACGGAAATTCTCCATAATCTACATAAAATGATTGTTATTTTTTCCCATTCTGTATAAGTAATTAAGTTACTCATCACAAATTTTAAGACAACATACATATTTATGGGAAATCCTGAAGTTTTCAATCGTTGAATAATTGAAAATACAGAAAATACTTAATCATAACTTCAGTTTCTTCCTACTTAAGGTATCCGACTACGTTCGTAACCATGATTTTAAAAAAGTGCATAAATGTATAATTTTCATGATATTTAGGGTCACTTAGATTAGAATACATGTATAAAATTGTTTTAAGGTTATGACAAAAAAAATTATTTAAATAATATTTTGGCAAAATTAACATAGAATAACCCTTTTTCAAAATATTCCTTTTGTAAAAAATGCTTCTATTGTATTAATATTTTGCCTGTATATAGCTGAGACCTCTGTACAGAGGCTCAACTATGATTTTTGAAAAATTCACATTATTTTCAGAGTTACAACTATTTGAAATAATTATCGGCGTATTTTCTTAAAATTTCGCCCTTCTGTTTTCGTAAAACATGGATAAACCGACTTCCAAGTTATGCATTTCAAAAATTCTAGTTGAGCCTCTGTACAGAGGTCTGAGCTATATACAGGCAAAATATTAATACAATAAAGCATTTTTTACAAAAGGAGAACTTTTAGGTAAAAGGTTATTCTAGTTAATTTTTGTCAAAATATTGTACTTAAAAATAATTTTTATTGTAATACTATTCTTAACCCAATTTTATATACATTGTCTAATCTAAGTGACGCTAAATATCATAAATATTATCCATTTACACGCTTTTGCAAAATCACGGTTCCGAACGTAGTCGGATACCTAAAATGATTTTGAAATCTGTATTGGTACTTACTTTTTACTTGAAACTTGAATACAGGCACCTTAGTATGTTTTATTTGCAGATATTATGCACAGGACACAGCACCAAATCAATATATTATCGTAACTTAGAATTATTATTGCACAAAAATAAATGGATACAAATATAGTGCCACTACATTTGTATAATTGCTTGATGCTGGTCGTCACCACTCTATGATATAGCCTCTGTCTATTAATTATTAATTTCCGCGTATTCGATGGTAAGGTGGAAGAACAAAAGTAAATTGCTCTTTCTCTCGAAAATAAAAATATATTTCATATGGTATTTCGGGTATTTTATTTTTGATTTGTATTTCTTTATTAGTTTATTATTTTATTACTATTTTGATTTTAAGAATCTTTTTCTGTTTGTTATCTTCAAAGGGGAACGGGCCCTTGAACCCGGGGTCCCTGGGCTGCAGCCCATTTAGTCCATACGTAGATCCGACCTTGTGTACTGTAATACTAAATTGGTAGCAAACTGTATGTATAAAATAAAAAAAAAATGAGTATATATAAAATACTTCAAGATGTAGCCCACCAAATTGGATATAAGTTTATAAAAACACACACTCATTAAAATTTTCTTTCTATCACAAGCACAAATGCTTTTTTCTCAATGAAAAAATTTCTTCAGGACAAAATCGGTATTTTATTAGCTTAAATGGACCTGTGTAAGTCCAGTGGCAGAGTGGTAGTGCATCGCGCTTCCACACCACAGGTGCGAGGTTCAAATCCCGGGCTGGGCAAGGTCGACTCAGCCTTTCCTCCCTTCAGTGGGTTGATAAATGAGTACCAAGTTTGTTTGGGAACTAAACACTAACGATTTTCGATCCAGATTGACCCCCTAACCGGAATTTCTGCTCATGTACCTCAGGGCCAAGGTCACGCATATTGCGATGGGCTGTTGCGCCACTGAGTTAAGTTAAAAGGAACTCAATTTCGATGTTATTTATAGGATTAATTTCCAAGAAGAATTTTTTTTACACATATTCGATTTCTTATTTTAAAGTTAGACCAAATTTTAGTGTTTTTAAAAATTCTGTTAGAAAATTTATGAATATTAAGACAGGTTTAAAAAAAAGTCTTTTGAAATTGACTGAACCTCTCAAACTTTTGATGATATAAAATTTTCTCTACAACTGTTTTAACTAGATAGCTTTTTTTAAATATAAAAATATTGAAAAAAGTGTTAAAATTATTAAAAATATTAATTATATACCACAGTTACGAAAAGGAATGGTGATATACCAAAATTATTAGATGTTTGTGATTCCTGAAGTCGAAGACTCATAAAATAAAAATTTCATGTCAGTAATTCAAGAAATATTCAACCTCAAACTTATTTTGACTTATATAAGCTTATTATGAGCTAAAATTGCGAAGCTTCAAGGTACCATATGTTAATTTAATATTGAAAGTTTTACTTAAAAGGCATTGAAAGGCTGGGAAAAAATATGAATCTTTTGTGTGTTTAGTCACAACCGGTTCATTTACAGTTTTTATCTAATATTTCTTGAACAAATGATTGGATGCTAATGAAATTAGAGAAGAAATTTTTAAATCATTCTTTACTTAATTCTGGAAGAAACTGGCTTACAAAAATTAAAAATTAAGGTTTTGATGTGGTGTTGTTTTAAATCCCCTTGGAGCAGGAATGCCTTCACTAAGTCCATTATTACCATTCCGCATAAAAATGTCACAAACCAGGTCTTGATCTACAAACAACTGTTCCAGGGAAATGCCCCAGCAGTTCAGAAGATGAGCAGGACAGGTAAAGAGAAAGACCTTACCCTCTGCACAAAGTTCATTCCACGCAGGTGACCGTTTCTGAAGAGCCGTCTGAAGAGCTCTGGATTTCCTGCACTGTAGAGATAGGCCAGGAATTTAGCCAGAACAACTAAGGTTTTAATGTTTGTTGATTAATGCATTGTCTTTATTTAAGCATGACATTTTCATTTCAAACAAATAATTTTCACTTAGGGTTTTTTTTACTGTCCGTTTTAGATTTTTTTCAGTTACTAACTGAACCACATGATTTAAAATACGCAATTCGTTTCTAATTGTTACTTGAAAATTTTTTCGGATTTTTTAAAATATAAATTGGTTTAATTTTGGTTTCTAAATCTTTTGCCTGATAAAAGCCTCAAGTGAAAGCGTTCTCAGTTAACTGTAAGTTTCAGTTGCAGAAGATCAAAATTTGAGCCATTTTCAGACTTCGCCCTTTGTTTATCAAGTCAGATTTTAATTCTGAAGTTGTCTCCTGCCTGTGAATCTGAAAAAAATTATTTTATTCTTTAACGATGTCATATAGAAATAATGATTGTAGAATATATGTCGGTAATTTGCCACCTGATATAAGAACACAGGATATTGAAGATCTGTTTTACAAATATGGGAAGATCACATTTATTGATTTGAAGAATAGAAGAGGACCACCTTTTGCTTTTGTAGAATTCGACGATCCTAGGTAGCTATTTTATGTTTATATTTGTTTTAAATGTTTCATTTTAGGTATCAAAGAATCAATAATTCATTGCACGAAATGGTTAAATTTCTTTTGTTATGCATACTTAGTGTTTTAAGTGGAGAATTGTGATTTGAAGGGGAAAAAAATGAGTGTTCAACGAGTATGACGATATTTTTTAGCCGTTTTAGGGTACCAGTTCAATACTAGGTTTTTTTGGAACCCTTTTAAGATATTTTTTTGACTTATTTTTAAAAGATGTGCCAAACGGCACCTTATATTTCATTTTATCCCTTGAAGTTTTAAAAAAGAAGTAGTATAATACTTGGGAGTGAAATGGTGTGTTTCAATTCTTTTTCTTGTTGAAAAATTTTGAATTGCTCAAGTTAGTCCGTTAAAAAACAGTTTGCATGAAAATGATTAACTATGTTACTAATTTGAAAATAGGAGCAGTCTCAATATTTTAATATTAAGGGCTTCAAGAGATCTTTGTGAACAATCTGCATGGATTTAAAAGTTTAAAAAATGAAAATGCTCTTTGTAATTTTTATTTTTTAAGCCAATAAAATTCTAATTTTAGTAAAAGGAATATCTTAATTTGCTAATGTGATCACATTTTTGGGTGCTTGTATGTTATACTGTTGACTGATTTCTTCAAATCAGAAAATATCACCAAATGCTGCAATAGGCAGCCAATGTTGGAAAACTTTTCGCATAATAGTACTGATGATGGCAGCATTTTTTAATTTAGCGATGCCATCATATTTGGTGTAATTAATTGACTGTATAATATGTTTGTACCCATTTTTGTTTAACTCCCAATTATATGTTGTATCTAGGATTATATTTGCATGGCAAGAGTTTTCAAATTGATTCTTTCATTGTGTGATTTTTGCTTTTGTTCTATTAATGCTGGTGTGCCAAAATTTTCTGAATGTAATAAAAATGTTAACTGTACAAAGTTAATATGTATCAAATTATGACCTTAATGTTGTTCGCCAGAGAATATGAAAAGAAAGTACCTTAAAATCCAGAGTAATAACACACACTATTAATGCCAAAAATGAGATAGAAATGTTCAAGTGTGCATTATAAGCCATGTATATGTATAAAAGCTTAAAAAAGTAGTGTTCTTCATAGTTCAGAATACTGTTTATTTAAAAGAAATGATATACTTTATGAACTTAAAGCGTTGTATTTCTCTAAGTATACTTTTTTTCAAAATCCTGATAATACCTGGAATAAATTACTTCAAGACATAATAGCATTGCATGCATACATGTGAGGCACTTTGTAAAAAAGGGATGCCCATTATACGCTGAATATACCTAAAGATTAAAAAATGCAGCTTGAGAAAGTACAGGTGTGTGTTATATACTGTATTTTACAGGGTTCCCGGTGCTAATTTGATATCGGGGGTAGTAGTGCCAAGTTGTTGTTTATGTTCGCCAAGATGGGCGATAATATTTCAATATGCTTACCTTAATATTTTTATCGTCTGTCGATGTGGTTGCCATGGGGATAACATATATTAGAAATAACTTTTATTCATTTTTTTCCGCTGTAACCCTTTTAATTTCGAGCATTTCTTCAAAAATTTAACCATTTTCAGTATAAATTTTCTTTTGATTTACGCCTTCTGTGTAATTCTGGGCTATTTTCAATATGGATATTTCTAAAATGAGTGAGTATAGAATATTTTTTCTTAAAAGAATAAGTGTTGTGCGCTAATTTGATATCGGGGTAGTAGCCAAGCTGTTGTTATGTTCGCCAAGATAGGCTTATAATATTACAATATGGTTACCTTAATATTTTCATGCCTGTCGATGTGGTTGCCATGGGGATAACGTATATTAGAAATAACTTTTATTCGCTTTTTTTCCGCTTATAACCCTTTAATTTCAGATCTATATCTTTTAAAAACTTAACCATTTTCAGTTTAATTTTTCTATTTGGCCTTCTTGTTTAATTATGGGCTACTTTTGAATATGGATGTTTCTAAAATGAGTGAATTCTAGAATATTTTTCTTAAAAGAATAAGTGTTGTGCTTTTTAATTATCGCTATAAATAATTTATTTTCGCTTTTAAAAATGTTTTTTTATCGCTCTTTGTTCGATGAAATTCGCTGAAGGAACTTACAGTGCAAGTTTCATATTGCATGCTTTCACTACTTTGTAATAGATATGGTGAAATTGTAATCGTCTCTCCCAACAAATTTAGAAAAATCGCTATTTGGCGTTTTGTCAAAAACGACTTCTTCACTGAAGAACAAATTCAGTAAGGGTTACCAGATTTAGCAATTATCGATTTGGCAAGAAAACACTTGGCTTTGCGCATTCATTAAATCAACCATTGATATTCTAAATTAATTTTAACATACATTATGTAATTATTTTATTCATAATGAAAATGCAATTATTACTATGTGTAATATACCATATAATATTCGTTGCTTATAATTGTTTTTAGCATTTATTTATAAATATTACTACATACTTTGTTATTTATTTATAATTATTATCTTATTCATTTATAACTATTTTTGTTGTTTATTTATAGCTATTATGTTATTTATTTATAGTTCTGTATTACGCAGTTCTCTTATGCATTATTTTATTTTTTTACATTCGCATTATTCTTTTTAACAATTACTATTTAATTATATTATGATTATTGTTTCTAATAACCGTTATATAATCGTACTATATGAATATTACATAAAATTACGATAAAATAATATTATGAGCTTATAATACTATTATTATAGTACATGTTACTTTTTATTAAATATTAATCATTATTTATTGATTGATCTAGGTTATTCTCAATCTCATCCTATATCCTTTATTTGAAATACATTTAAATGTATTTCAAAACATTTCTTTAAAATTGTGTATCATTAAACTACCGCCAGGCCGCCATATTGGATTTCAGTCCAGCAGCAAGAAACGCTGCTTGGCGTGATAAGGATCACGCCAAGCAGCACTTGGCGCTATTACCCCCGTTATCAAATTAGTTCCGTGTTGTGCTTTTATTATCGCTATAAATAATTTATTTTCGTTTTAAAAATGTTTTTTTTTACGTTCTTTGTTCGATGAAATTTGTTGAAGGAACTTACAGTGCAAGTTTCATATTGCACACTTTCACTACTTTGTAAATGATATTCTAAATTAATTTTAACATACATTTTGTAATTATTTTATTCATAATGAAAAAAAATGCAATTATTACTATGGGTAATAATCATATAATATTCGTTACTTATAATTGTTTCGGTTCTTTTAGCATTTATTTATAAATATTACTACATACTTTGTTGTTTATTTATAATTATTATTATTTATTTAAGGTATTTATGATAAGGATCACGCCAAGCAGCACTTGGCGCTATTACCCCCGTTATCAAATTAGTTCCATTTCATTAAAAAAATTTTGTTAGTTGAGTTTAATTGCATTTACAGGGATGCAGATGATGCTGTTGGAGCTCGTGATGGTTATGATTATGATGGGTACCGATTACGAGTAGAATTTCCTCGTGGCAATGGCCCTGGTAGAGGTATGGGTACTCCTAGAGGAAGAGGGAGAGGACCTCCTGCAAGAAGGTCTCAATATAGAGTTCTGGTTACTGGTAAGAAGATGTCTTTATCAAGAATGTATATCAAATAAAACTGTTGATTTTCTTATCAAAGAGATTGTATTAATGTAAAATAATATTTTCAAAAGGAAGTAGACAATAAGTGGATAAGAAAAATAATGTTTGAATGAACGATTTTCTTTCATCTTGAAAAATCTGTAGTAAAATTAATTTTTTTGAATCTTGTAATTATTTCTTGTATATGCCATATTATTACAAGCTTATTTAAAAGTTTTCCTACATATTTATCATCCCAGGTTTTCATGTTTGATGGTTAAAGTTAATTTACCCATTGTATTTGGTTGTTAAAAGCTTCCACAAAAATTGTAAAATATGTCCTGGTATTTTTTAAAGTATCCTCCAAAAAAGTTAAAAGTACTGTCCTCATTTTTTGCGTTCTTATGAGTATTAAAATGTCATACATTAAACAGCTTGATTATGATTCTGCATGTTTCCTTCTATGATGAGTAGTCTCCTGCTGTAAGAATGATTAAATATCTGTCAACAGGTACAAGATAGGTCAGTGAACAGATTTTGTTCTTTTTATTGAATATTTACTCAAAATTAAAAGATCCAATTTTAGTATATAAATTCAAATCATCCAAAGAGTTTTATTCTCCATGGGAATTATATATATGTAAATCAAATGAAACTATACACATGTAATTTGGGGTTAAAGTGTAGCTTAGTGTGTCCTTAAGGGAAGATTACAATTTTTTTGGCTTTGTCTATACTTTATACAAATTTCAACCTTCATAAACGAGAATTATTGGAATATATTGAATACATGAAACTTTTTAGCATTAAAAAATAAGAAATATGCAACTTCTAAAATACAAAAGTTTACTTTCTGTTAAAATTTTAATTCTTCAGATGAAAAATAAATTCCTCTTAAGATGATCGAAAGATTACATAGTTTCATTCAGTTGCTGTTTTTGTGCATCCTTTTCCTTATGAAATTATAAATTTAAAATAATTTCAATTATAATTTGAATCTCAAATCTAATGAATGAGTTTTAACTTGTACTCAGAGAGTAATCTCAAAAGAAATGAAATCACAGTTATCTTTTTTTAATTCTTTGTATTTGTTCTGATTAAAACTGGATCATACTTGACTTTCTTAAATTATTCTTTCTCGCAGATCTCCTCTAATATGATTATTAATTCCTCTTTTGGAGTATTTTAAATCAATTCAACAGTTAATGACTTTTTATAGGATGTGCATAATCTGTTATATTTTACTTTTTTTACTCTTATTTTTAAATGTATATAGTATATTAAAAAAAAATTATTTACAGTCTAAGGGAAGCTCTATTTTTGTACTGTTTCTGTATGCATTTTAGGTTATTGAACTTCATAAATATGGGCTCCGTTTATATTTTACATTGAGAAAAAAGAATTGGCATGAACTCTTTAAAGCAACTGTTGTAACGGCTTGAAACTGTCAAAATGAGGTTGATTCATGTGACTATGACGTCACATGATAGTAAAAGCCACGTGATCCTAGCCAGTCAATTCAAAAACTCATGTGACGTCATGGTCACACGATAAAAACTATCTTGTGTTTCCAACTAATCAGTTCACGCATTTAGCTGTTGTCAAGTTTTGCTCTTTGCAGAAACTTTCTCTTAAAAAGTACATATGTATACAAAATGCATTTTATTTAAAAGTATAAGCATAAAATACGACTTTTTTTTAATTTAAAAAAATCTTTTTGAAGAAATTTTTTTCCCTAACATTTAAACATAGTTAACCAAATATGAAATTTGAAATTTTATCTGAGTTTTACAAATAGAACAAGTACAATTAGTTTAATGTTTGTTTTGAATTCAATGGAAAACACGTGTTTGTTTTTGTCATGTGACTTCATGAATCAAGCCCATTGTTTTCTAAAAGTGAGATGAGGTGAATTTTCCTCCTAGAGTGGAGACCAGGAAACCCATTAAATGACATAATGAAGTTCATATTGTTTCTTCTGGACAAATCTATCATTAATCTCCATAAATATGGGCTTCAGACTTGAAGTTCATCTTATATCTTTTTTGGAATACATAAAAAATTTACACCTGTGTTAGCGGGTGCAAATTAATTAAAGGAAAGATTGATGGATTGATTTTCAACAAATGTGTTTCAATTTTAGCCTGTCAAAGAAAGGAGCTGTGTTTGGGTTTCCTAATTAGTGCAGTTGAAAAAATACATTCTCAAAAGTGTAAAGAAAAGAGTATGCAATAGAGAAAACGTCTTAAAGTGACAGCTTGAAAGGAAGGTGTTGGTATGACTAAAAAGAATATCTGATATGTGTTGTTGTAAAGACTAGAAACTGTTAAATGCTGTTCAATATTATTCTCATTTTAAGCTTTTGAAAACAAATTCAATTTAAGCATCTGTCTTAGGCAAACAAAAAAAATGTCATCTTTCATTATGATGTTAAACTATATGTGATATATGGAAAAAAAATCCCAACATTATCAATGAAGAATTGCAAGGTTTTGCATTTTTTCTTTTCATATATGCTGGATGTTGCTTCTTTGTACTGTTATCCATTAAATTTCTGAAAAATTTTCATTATGGAAATGGATACATAACCTTTGAAGGTGTTGAAATTGCATGGAAATATTTTCTTGTATCAAGATGCAAAGACTTCTCCAGGAAATAAATAAGCTTTGAGAACAATGATAAACAGTCTTATATTCAATGAAGGAAATTATATTTTAGAATAAATAATAATCATTGGTTTCTTTCTAAGGTAGACTTTCTCTTATACCCATGAATATCATTTTAGGTCTTGTTAAAGCAAATAGATAACTTTTCAAAAGATCTCATTTGGTCAATTAATCAATAAACTATCAATTCTGTTGCTTTTACTGGGATGGGGACTGTCAGTTCTTAGCTTATCATAAAGAGTTTTCTCTCCTGATAACTTATTATTTTATTATTCAAAGTATTTAACTCCAAGCGCTAATAATGAAGTGTTCTTTAATTAGAAGTTAATTTGGTGTTAAAAATGAGGGAAAAGACATATTCTAGGAATTCTGAGCCTAGTATTGAGATATATCATTCTTTAAAATTCCAGAAAATACCTTCAATATATATTTATTAAATCCTTAGAAAAGAAAAAAATGCCTTTGAAATAAACTTATCAACACACTAGAAGCATGTAATATGGAGAATGTATTTTAATTGTGTTAATCTGCTTATAATATAATCAGAAATTTAAATAAGTTAAAAATCATATCTATTAAAGTTATTTTTCTGTTTTTCGTATTGAAAAACATATAGATAGTCAAAAAATAAATTTGAAATATGTGTCCAAACTTTGCGTTTGTTTGTCTTATGTCCATATTTTTTATAGGCCTTCCATCTACTGGTAGTTGGCAAGATTTAAAAGATCACATGCGAGAAGCAGGTGATGTGTGCTATGCTGATGTTCATAAGGATGGCACTGGAGTTGTAGAATTTTTGAGATATGAAGATATGAAATATGCTGTTAAAAAATTAGATGACTCAAGGTTCAGATCTCATGAAGTAAGTGTGAAGCCATTTTTATTGAACTGTTTTATTTCTCTCTTGACTTTTTGGGAATTTCTAGTGCTTAATTTTATATTAGAGTGCTGTGTGCCAAGATGAGCGATAATGTTGCAATATGATTACCTTGATATTTTTATCATTTGGTGATGTGTTTGCCATGGGAATGGCATATATTATAGTTAATTTTTATTGGTTTCTTTTTTTTCATGGTAATCCAATTAAGTTCAGACAATTTTAATTTGATTTCTTTAAAAATTTTAACCATTTTCATTACATTTATTCTTCTGAATTTTGTGCTATTGTTTTCTAACATGAATATTTCCAATATCATTGGTGAGTACCAGGATATTTTTTAAAAAAATATGAGGGCTATTTTGTTAATTACTATGGATCAAAAAGAGTACCAAATTCTCACTTGTTTGGTTCATTTTATTTTCCAAAAGTAATGATTTTTTTTTTTTTTTTTTAATGCAAGATTTAACTGATATTGGCTGTCATAAAATATGATAAAAGTGTCTGTGATATTAAAATTATTTCCTAACAGCAGAAAAAGTTTGAAGGCCCACAATGCACATTCATGCTGCCAAAATAAAAAATAATTATCCGGTTTGATTCTTTTTTTTTACAGGCCAGTAAATTGCCAATTTCCACCATTTTACTTTTATTAATGAATTTTTCAAATGCTCCTCATTCAATCAAATTTGGAAGGAATTCGGAATTTTTTCACAAGCTGTTGTCATTTAGAGAGCAAGGGTAAAACTGTTGAAATTGACAAGAGCAAACTTGACATAAGGAAATATAATAGAGGACATTTCGAAGAAGGACAATGGGTTTTTGGCAGAATAGAACACGAGACAGGCAGCTGTTTCCTGGCTGCAGTACATGACAGGGTGGCAGAAACACGTCTTGGTCATATTGAATTATGGATCGAACCAGGAACAATTATTACTTCTGTCTGTTGGAAATTTTATGAAAGGTTGAACCAAAGAGGTTATCACCTAACTGTTAACCATTCGCTGGAATTCGTTGATTCTTGACTTGCACTTATACCAATGCTATTGAAGCTACCTTGCGTCACTTCAAAGCCTTCCTTGCCTAATTACAATTGACTAGGAAGATTTAAAGGATATATCACCTGGTATATGTTTAGGAAAATTTGTTTTACATTAAAAGAGGATCCTTTCCTCTCAAATTCATTTACATAGTACGTAAAATTGATTGGGCTGACTGGCATATTGTTTCAGGAGGGGGAGTCGTAGAATCAAATTCGTAACAGCCCTCAATCAATAATTATTTTATTTTGATTTGAAATTTCTGGTTTTTTTTTTAATTGATCTTTTTTAAACAATGCATTTTTGATTGTTTTTACCTCCTTCACTGGCGTTTCTAAATTCCTCATGTTCAATTTTTTTAAAATCCTGGTATTCATCATTTTTGATGCTGTTCTCTACAAAAAGAGTAAGTTAGCTTTTAAATATTTCTTTCCTTTTATTTCATTGAAATTCTGGGCTATTTCAGCATTTCGAAAACTTTTGTCAGGAGAAAGCAATTCTATAAAATTACTTTTCCTGATGATTTGTTACCGTTAGGCTGCCATCTTGGGTTTGACAACAAGTATTGCTTGGTGCGTAGCACTCCAATATCAAATTAGTTCCACATTTCTGTGTAATTTTTATGAAGATCTGCGTACAAAATCTTATCTTTTAAAATTTATGTCAATCGTTCTAGGTACTTTTGTATTAATAACATGCATGTGATTAATTGCCAAGATTTTGATTTTTGGCAACTTATTCTATTTTGAAAATTTCAGTATTTTGTGTATAATTTAGTATTTGTTGTGATTTTGTGTTGAGAGCCATTTTACATATGAATTCATGAATTACTATAACTTAGCTTGAAATGAAATGGAAACTGTCAGCTATTTCAAGAAATATGGCATGTTACAGGTAAACTAAAATTACTGTTTTTACATCCGGTAAAATTATATTTTCATAAAAATGCACTTATTGACAGTATATATGCTTATATCAAAGGCATATATGGGGGGGGGTCACCCCTTACATAGACCAACAAATTAAGATTATTTCATGGCACTTTCATCTGTGCATTTTTTAGAATGTAAACCCCCATAGGGAGTCTGTATACACAATTGATTATATACTTTTTGGCAGTATGTATTACACTTATATTGGTATCCATATATGTTGAAAAACGCTACATAACATATACTATAGATTTATGGTTTATTTATTGCTAATGTTAAAAATTTACTTTTAGTTATGCCAGAATCAACTAGGAATAGCAAATAAAGTGGTAATAGATTGAAATGATTATTTCCAAGAGACATGCATTTTTGAACTAGGGGCAAGAAAAACAAAAATGTACAGCATTGTTTTTATTGTAAAAATAAAAAAAAAGCATGTTCTCGAAGGTGTACAAATTCTATTGGCAGAATACCTCTTTCCAATTGATAATTCTAGGCATTTCTTAAAAACAAGTTAATTCCTTCTTGCCATGGTTCTAGATAAGTGCAATTAACAAGCTTGAGCAGTTAATTCGCCACTATCTTGAGCTATGTCTTGCAAATTTTTACCTGGATGAAAATACGGGGTACAATTGAAAATGTGGTACTTATCAATGATGCTAAATACTGTTACAAGTGGAAAGCATGTCAAATTTTTTTCTATCATTGTATCTCTTCTGATCTGTCTGCTCTTTGAAATAATTGTATATGTGTTTTCTGGATCAAAATAGTTTTGTTTCATTATTGTTGGACCAGCTTTCTCTCAGTAATTTCTGCTTTTTTAAAATCAGTAATAAATTTTCTGAAAAGATACTGACTTTTCTGAAAACTACTTTTATTTTATAATTATTATTGCCTTATCACTTTGAGGAGTTGTAATTTTCTGTGTGATTCATGGCTAGTTTTATTTTAATTTTAAAATGCATTTAAATCTTGACATGTAGTATTGATTTTAAATGATAAAAAGTTGTTTTTAAAGACATTATACAATTTTGTTTTGATATACTTATTTTAAAACTTAATAGTTAATCTTATATATATATGCAAAATCTAAAGCAAGTATGAATGCTGTATCTTTTAGGGAGAAGTAGCATATATCAGAGTCAAAGAAGATTATGGCAGTCGATCTCGCTCAAGAAGTCGAAGCTATTCTCCTCCTCGTCGCACTCGGGGTTCCCCTACATACTCTCCTGCTCATCGCTCAAGATCACGATCTCGTTCAAGATCCTCATAAACATTCATTCAGAAAGCTCTGTCATTTCCAGAACTGGTATCTGCATTAGATACTATTTTTTTGTTTATTGTATGTGTATTTCGCTACAAAACATTTATTGACAGGCATCAAAATTTTGAAATTTAAATAGGACATTGTTTTTTAGTCACGTTTTTTTTCTTCCTTTCCATTTTGCTCCATGATGTAACATGTATTGTATCATATAATATTGTATGTATAATATTTGCAAAAATTTTAGAAGTAAATCTGTTAAAATTTAACATTCTTAATTATTTAAAAACCATTGCAGTTCTTAAATATAATAATTTTGTTTATAATGTTCCTATTCTTTTATAAAGCTTTCAAATTCTGTGTTGAATTTCTGAATGTTAAAATCTACTCTAGTGTTTATAAATGCTTTCAAATGTATATACTAAGGAAGGTAATTATCAATAATTTGCTGATAACTGGAACAATCATGATACAATGTGGTGTAGAAACCCAAACATCATTATTAGCATAGAAAAGTGTAATAAAACATTTCTCTTTAAGCTAGTATATTTTGGTTTGATATCACATTTTTGTTTCTTTTTGCAATTTTGATGTGCGAGAACTTCTTAAAAATTGCACAAAATAAGAACTGTACCCTAAACTCAATAATGCTTTGACATTTTTTGCTTTTCCCTCTTCATTAAATCATTTTTCATTTAAAAGAATATCATAAGACACATTAATTTTTTTTATGGAACAAATGAAAAATGCCTTTTGAATTACTTAATCACTAGTTCAAAGGTTAAAAATTACTTAGTTTGTAAAAGTTATACTTAAGACTATTTGATAAATTGTGTTAAGTTTATTTACATAAAAGGAAACTTGCTCAAATGTGATTGTTAATATTAAAACATGGAAATTGATGTCAATATTTAAGAGAAAGTAATAAGGTAATTAAAATGAATTTTTAGATATTAAAAAAAGAAATATTCTATCATATATCAAAAATGTACTCATTGTGATTTTCATTATAGGATTCATACTCTAGTTTTAAGTCTTTATTACATATTGGGAAAGATTTTGTTTTTTAAATATAAATTTAATAGACAGAAATTGCATTTTGTGTAACATTGTTGTAATTTAGAAAACTTATGTTAAGGTTGCTATGAATTATCAAAATAAAATTAATAATGATAATATATCTGTATTAATTTATGAAAATTACATGACAAATAAGTTGCAAAATTTTGTGTGCAACTTTCAAATTATAAAATTATTTTTGTGTTTGTTGCAACTATAGTATGGATCCTACATAATGCGAGATCATGTATTGAGGAAGTGATGATGCCCTGAATACATTTAACAATAGTCAAGTTTTATGGTAAAATTTATTTTTGGTGACTAATTTTTTGTTAAATATTATCCTTGAAATTTAAATATTGTAAAATGTGTAAGGCAGAATTTTTGTAAGTAAATATTAATAGCCATAGATGATTATATTAATTTTTTTAACTGTCATATGTATCTCAATCTACCAATATATATTTTTGAGTATTGTAATTTTTATGTGTTTATTCTCAGTTATACTGTAAAATTCTGTGACATTTTTGTCTTCAAATAAACTAATGCAAATTTCACTTATTCTCAGATTTTATGCAAAAGTTGGAATTCTTCATGATGAAATTGAAATAACAATAAAATGGATTCTAAAGGAAGCAGGAGCATTCATTTTTTTAACGGATCCCTTACATTTCAAGCAGGAGCCGTGTGAAGGAATTCTCTTTTAAAGGGTTATTTTGTGATTAAAAAAACATACACTCAGGATAAAAAGGAACATACTAATAACAGCGGAGGATCATGCGTGTGAAGTTCTGAAAAAAAAAAGTTTGTGTGATTTGCTATAAACTGGGCAGTAGCACTTTGGATGTTTCAATCCCAAATTGGATCTTACTGAAAATAGGAGCAGTGTTTAGGAAAATTTTTATCATTTGGATTGTACACTGCTGGGAGCAAGTAGTTCCTTGGATTTATCTTGCTTAAGGAAAATCATGGACATAAAAGACATGCTGGGAGGAATTTTGTTTGCAAAACACAGGATGGGAGTCATGCAGGATGGTCACATGTGGAGGAGACACTTGTAACTTTGTATCATATGGATCAGGAAATGGAATTTAGGTATGAATAACAAAAATAACCAATAGAACAGTTTGTGCATGCCTGTCACATTAAAAATTACTCATTAGTTTTGAATCTGGTAATTCCCTTTTAACTGGCATTTTAAAATTAAATTTAAATTTCTCATTTATAATGTGGAATGTTTTATATATAGAAATATATATGAGAGGTAATATAAAATTAATATTGAGTAATAAAATTTCATTTAAGGAAACTTTCTGGAACATTTTTTTACTCCTTTTTCATATCAAATGAATTATTGTTGTATTCTGTGATGGATCGTATCATAATTTTGATTTGTTTTTGTATTCTACCTAAGGTTGCCTGCTTTGGATCTGTGCTAAGTTGCAGAGCAATAGTTTTTAAAGATTGCTGCATGGATTCCTCCTGGATACATGGAGTGGATCATGGAGGATTGGATTTGCATATGTTAAATACTTTTATTTATTTTTTTAAACCTGTGTTATTTGTTAGATTGGCTTTGGCAATTTTTACATAACTTATTGCCTTATAGAAATACTTCAGTTTTGCAATTTTTGACTTTGCTTGATTTTGTTTCATTACAAGATAACCCTTTATTTTTATCTTTGAGGTTAAAAAATCATATACTTTTAATAATTTTATTTTCTTTTAAAGTGTTTCATTAAGACATATATAAGACTTTGTCTTGTTTTTTTTTGCTAAATAATTTACTTCCAATATGTTAAGGAATCTTGTTTCAGTGTGTTTTATATTCAGCAATGGAATTTTTAATTGGAAATGGGGTAAATAATTTAGTTCTTTTAATTTTTATATACTATTGCAAACATTTATTATACTACCTCCCTGCATACTTTTCACTTTAACTTTCCTCATTAATCATCTTTTTGTGTTAGTGTGTAAAAAATAATATATCAGTTGCTTTCAAAATCGATGAGCTTCTAATTTTATAGTTTTTGATTTAAGTTTTTAGAAGATGTATCTTGTAATTGTTTTAATTCTCCCAAAATTAAAATATTAATAATGTGCCTAAGAATATTTTCTATATAACTTAGTGCATCTGCTTATGAGAAAGTTCAAGGACAATTCATATCGTTATTCAAATGTATTTTTTTTTGTCTTGAAATTAATTCAAATGATTTAACATACATTTGTTTTATCATGGAAAAACAAATTACTTTTTCTAGTTATTAGTGGAAAAGTGTTGATATTACTGATTTTAGTAATTTATTTTATTTTGAACTTGTTACATAAAGGAAACATAGCATTTATATTTTTTTCTATTATTGGCAGTTTTTCATTTTAAGGAGTGATAGATATTTTCCCACTACATTTAAGCATGTAGTTTTAGTAATGGCACTTTTACTGGGTTTAAATTTTCTTTTCTTGTTAGCTTGCTTAGTGGTGTTGCCTGAATTCTTTGCTATGTATGACAGTTGGATAGTGATAGCACTGATGTGAGGGCAGTTTTTACTACTTATTGGGATTTATTTGTTACTGAAAAGATTCAGCTCCTTTCTTGTAGAGTAAACATATTGATAAGTAATGAATTTGCATATTTTTATATTTACTTGAGAAAAATCATTTTCTTGTAGTTCTAAAAGAAACTTTTGCAAATTGGCGGATTATTTTGTTAAGCTTGTTATACGAGAAGTGGATTTCCTTTTACAGTTACAAACTAACAAATAGAAAATCAGGCATTCTAATTTCTTTCCACTTGATAAATCAACCAGTAATGTGTTGATATAAATATTTTGGATGTTAAAGGGTTGTTAAAAATTTATCAATTGAAATTGCAATCATAATTTAGTGTTTATATATTGGACTATATTGGATTCCAAAATAAGTATAAAAATAACTGACAAATCATAGTATTTGTAAATAAAATAATTTGTATATTTAATTATCTTTTAATAAAATATAATGAAAATAAATGGGACCCATGAATAGAGACCCAATACCAATGGTGAATCTTAAAATGTACCGTTTACTTCATTAAGAATTAGTTATAAAAATTTGTGTATGATTTTTTTTAAAAAAGAACCTGAAATATAAGAATTATTTTATTTGAGAATTTTTATGCCTATATATATATATATATTTTTATCGATTTGCAAAGTTTGAAAGAAATCTTCAAAACTTGATTGTCTGAGCTTCTATTTGTTTGTGGCATGAGTTTCTCCTTTTTTTTCCCTTCACAAGTAACTAAATATCAAGCAGTCACTTTTGTACTTCCTTATGCTTATGAGAAATCTATAGTCCTTTATTTATTTTCTATCATTATACCCTTATTTATTCTAGTATGTAGTGTACAGGTTCTTTCTGGCTATTCTTTCTGTGTTTCCAAAATATTAAGTTAGCAAATAATACATTTAGCAACTTATGAATATATGATAGCTGTGCAATCTAGATCGGTGATATTCAACCTGCGGCCCAGGCATTTCCAAGTGGCCTGCTCATGGCCCATTGCACTAAAAAATTCAATTATGGAACAATGTCTTAAAAATCTAGATAAAAATTCTTATCAATCAAACAATCAGATGTACCAATTTTGTTGTTGATGCCGCACGGGTACAAATTGCAAGATTCCCCTCTTTAGTAACTGTAACGGTTGGTTATAAAAAACATTGAAATAGTGTACTGAACTGGAGTAGGGACTATTTTACGAATAAAACTGAGGTTTAATTATAAACAAATAACACTGATTTTTCAGTCAAAACTCCTTTTTGCTGCCATTCTGCACTTGATAAAATAGTATTTGAAATAAAAATAAGAGATTTTGTCAAAAGAAAAAAATCAGATTATCAATGGGCAATGTAGCTATATTTGTATGACAGTAGTATGTAAACTAGAAGCTTGGCCATTGATGAAAGGAAACCGAAACTACCCCATAACTCAGGAAAAAGTGCATACCGAAAAAATTTCTTATGTGTGTTTGATAGAGATTAATATAGTATTAAAACCAAATATGAGTTTTAATATTTTAAGCAATTTTCCTCATTTTAAGTGTCCAATATTGTCTTGGTCTTATACTGCTTTTTCCATTAATCCTCATGCTACAGCCTGCGTGAAATACCTGCCACATGTATGCAGCCCATCTGAAAAAAATGTTGAGTACCTTTGATCTAGATTATTTACCTTTTAAATATTGTAAGAATATTAATCCCCCTACCTATTTAATTTTTTCATATTTATATTTAAAGAGGTAAAAAAAAAATGTCAGTTTGTTTTTAATCTGTTGAAACTATATTAAGTCTTGTATACTGGAAGATTTTACAATATCTTATATGTTGGGTACAAGTTCTGCTCTCCTCCTATTTACAAACTTTTTTAATTAAAATATATAATAACTCTTCTATAGAAATTTGATACTCCTTTGATAATTCCTCCTTTGATACTACATAATTCTATATTTATTATCTTTTAAACATTGTAAAAATATTAAAAGTTTTAATTTTCAATCAATGTATTGTAAAATATTATCTTAATTCTAAGTAAAAATTTAAATTGTTAAAAGTTAACATTCTGTCTTGGATTTCTAGTTATAGAAAATTGGGCAAAAGGGGGTAATTAAAATGGTATATGTGGTGTGTGCATTCTAAAATTAAAAGATATTATCCTTTGAATTTTATCAGAATTAAAAAATACAAATAATTTTATTTTTGGAAGTAGTGATTTTTTACAATTTTTGTTCCATAATTAAAGCACTTTAAAAATCTGAACTAAATTGTAATTTTCAGGGTTTTTCTATGACTAAAAAAGTTATTTTTTGAAGGTAATGAATCATATAATTTTTGCGGGTAAAAACTTGATAGTATTAGAACTTACATTTTTTCAAGCGTTTAGTTGAATGGAAAAGAAAAAATGTAGGGGGATTATCAGAAATAATAAACAAAATGATTAAAGTTACACTGTGTTTCATGTATATGAATTTTATATGTAATATATTTAAACATATATGTATGGTCAAAGTAACTGTATGAACGACATAAACAGAAAAATACTCATTCAAAACATTGGAATAAAAAACATCCTTTAAAAAAATTTATGTTAAAAATGCTGAAATGAACGATATCTGATGTCAATAACTTCTGTAATTCAGATAAAATATCAAACTCATTTTTCGTACAAAAATATACTGAGATGATTACATGTTTGGGTACATTGTTTTTCTTAAGAATGAAAGATTTCCAAACAGTTATTAAAAATTTTATTAATGTGAAAGGTATAATTTAAACACAGCATCATAATTAATATTTGTAAAAAAATTACTTTTGAACCATTGAAATTTTAATTAAATGAAAAAAAAAGTTTCTTAAAAATAACAAAGTTGGAATTACTGAAAATGTTATTGCAAATGAATTTATTGAAAGTTTACTTCATTTTAATACCTAACTTGATTGAAACGCATTTTGTGTAAAAACTTGACTTACAGTAATTCTGTGTGTTCAAAATAATCCCTATAGCAATATAGCGATGAAAAGGGGAATAAAGGGTTTGTAAGCTTTTTAAGAATCACTGTATATTGAAAATTTAAGCAGATCATCTGTAATAAAATAAAATTTTACACCTCCTTTTAAGGAAAAATTAAAATTAGAAATCTCATACTTCACACTAACTTTTTATCTTCAAAACAAACAATGTGATTCGAAATTATGATTTGAATCACCTCCCATCACTATCAAAATTTTCTCGTCAAGCTTGTGGATACCTATGAATAAATTTTCAATAGTGGATGATTCAGATTAATGAAGATGACCTCTTTAAAATATAATTTGGGTAAAGTCACATGACATGGTATATAATAGCTCATAATTTAGACAGTTTTGGTTGTTAAAATTTACTTGATTTGAAGTGTTTGGAATTTTAAATTTTTATATACACAGGAATTGTTTTTTTAAACTGAGACTTTTAAGAGCCATCTGTAACTGGATTCTATAACTGCAATGGCACCAAACTTGGTATGCAGACTAATGATGAAATGAGAAAATTGTGAATAAATTCCAAAAATTGCTGATAAGTTTACTCCACTGTTGTTGCTTAACAAACCAAAAATCAGCATACAACATGAGTATCAAAGCAAAACTTAAATTTGTTTTCATATGGGACAACCACACCAGTAATTTGGGCTATAAAAGTGTGTAGACAGCCCCCAAAAATAGTATTCTCAGCTGAAGTGAGCTGCTTAAGTGAAGATGTGACTCGCATAACTAGGAACATACATTATATTGGTAAAGCTGTATTACTAGTTTCTAATCATCCACAGCTCCTTGTGAGTTTAGAACCCTGAGAGAAGTGATGTAAATGAGCTTTATCATGTAATGCTTTGAAAAGAATGAGTAAGAAGTTTGAAAAAACAGATGTTGAAATTCTAAGAGTCGATGGATCGCATGGAACCATTGTAGGTATCCATATTGCAGACAATGTGAAACATTTCTTGTGATGTGTTGCATATATTTGTTGGAAATGGACCATGTAGGAATATAGGCTGTGCAGAGAATGTACAGTGTGGTTTCTCTGAGAATAGTGGTCATATTAAATAAGGTCAGATTTCTTGCCAGAAAAGTAAATAAAACTACATTTCACTAACTTTTTATGTGTTGTAATTTTTTACATTTTATAGTTCCATAAATACCCCAATTGACAATTTTAGGAATTTTTTTTTTTACGAATTTTATTTTATTTGTTATCATTAGTCTGCATACAAAGTTTGGTGTCATTGCGTTTGTTAGATCAAGCTACAGTGACTCGGAATAGTATCAGTTTTAAAAAAAATTAATATGTAAATCAAGCTAGAATTTTAATACATAATATAATTTTATTATAATTAAATAAAGGGATTAAAACAAAATAATATTGATTTCTATTCAATTAATGAATATTTTGTAAAACTGAGAACTGTATAAAATTTTCAAATTTCTATTTGTGAGAAGTTCCAGAGAATAGTTCAAACTGTGGTTGTGTCATCTTCTACCAGTGATATTCCTTACAGCTTTAACACAAAGTCATTAAATCAAAGGTTTTATTTATTTTTGACTTGATAGCAGAGGTATTTTAAAAGAAATTTATTCAAGTTTACAGTATTTAATTAGTTATTTCCATTTTGCGTGAAATAAAAAAATTATGTGTAATCGATACATAATGATAGAGGCAAAGCAGTTCAGTTATAAAATCTGTTATCTGTATTTGTTTTTTAGTATTTTGAACTGTCTCCTTACAAAACAAACAGAAAACTGGAGTAAAGCCATGTTTTCTTAGTTAATGTTTTTAAGTTGAAATCCTCAACGAAGCTGAAAGAATTAGATTAGGCTTGATCAATTTTCAGGCCATCTTTCACCAGACTAGGTTTGTAAAAAAATATTGAAGGGCTATTTTCCTCTTACAATTATGGCTTATACAGTTATTTTGCTGTGGAGTTATTAATGAATTGTGTTACTGTTAATGATTCAAAGGAAATTAAATTATAATACAAATAGAATAATTACCATGTATAATTAATTATAACTACCCATTTTTCATTCAGAATTAGGTAGAGGATGGACTTTATAGTGTGTTTCAAATTTCATTCCAATTCAGTCTTAGTTTCGATTAGTATTAGGTCAAACCAGTTTGGAAACCCTTTGTAGTAGTCCTTCCTTGAAAGTGTGATTCATATAGCTTTCACTTGTAATACCACAGGAGGATTCGTTTAATAATTATGATTTATTGACTAATATATGATTCTTAATTTCTGACCATAATACTACATGAACTTTGTAAAAGTTGGCATGAAATTTTACATGTAATGGTTGTATGAGATAAAAAAAAGCCCAAATATGTAAAAAAAAAAATTGTAATGTAATATTTTTAAAAATTTATATTTAGATTTGGAATATATATATATATATATTATAAAAAGTGGCTGAACAAACAAAAAAAATTGTGTCAGAAATTCTTAGATACTTATTTAGTGCTTGGAAACTCTTTTACTCGGAAACTTATAGCTGAATTTCATTAAGTTTGAAATTTATGTTGCTTTAGGGATATGTGTGTGTGGAATTGGAGACACACAAAAAAGATTTTATAATGAAAAATTCTGTTTCAGAAATTCATTATAATTAATCAATTAACATTATTTAACTCCTTTTCATCCTGATATTACCTGTGTGGTTATTGCAAAAGCTGTTAGCAGTGACTTTTTTTGATGACTATATTTTTATGCAGAAATTGAATATGTTAAAAATATTTCTATGAATTTTTATTACAATTGAGAACCTTTTTTTTTCCTCTGCAAAATTTATGATCACACTTTAGTATCTATTCCTGTGATATTTATTTGTACTAATTAATGTTTCCAGGGGCATTTAGTTCATGAATTTACTTTCCATGTACAACAATATTTGTTTTTTTCTTCATTTTTTAAAAAGGTTTTAATTTCAATTTTTTTTTCTTTTTGATTCAGACCAATATGAAATGAATTTTTATATTTGTTTGTAAAAGTATTTTAAACTCTTAAAAAAAAAAAAATTCGAAATATATATTTTGAATATTTTTAGAATCATTTTAAGTAATAATTATATTTAGATATTTTGTGTGGGGTAGATCAAAATTAATAAAAAAAATATTTTTATTCTTATACATAGACATTTTATGTGGCAAACATGAGTTCAAGAGATTATTAAATTAGAATTAGCTTATTTCCCTATTCCATAATTTTAAAATAAAAGAAATTCTGTTTAAAATTAAATACTGCTATTTAAGCATGTATAACATAAGCTTAAATTCTGAATAGAAACAGTTGCTTAGAAGGAAAGCATTAACACAACATGATATAAATACAATGGCTAAATGATTTGTCACACGATGTTTTGATGCATTTGTATCTTCCATGATGAAGTAGATTGAACGAGTTTTGGTCAATGATATATATTGAGAGAGAAAGAGACTATGTTATGGCATTTATATAAACTTAGTTTGCAATACATTCAACAGCCTAAATTCTTTGATTTTATCCTAGGTATTTTCTATTTTTTCTTACTTATCGATTACATGGTGGTTTTCAAAGTGAAATATCTTGCTCTCTTAACTTTTCCCCAGACTTCTGACTAGATATGGGTGATCCTTGTCATCTCTAATTCCTATATTTTTTTAGAAGGAAATGTATACAAGCTCAGAAATGAGTCGATAAGTATATCAAAGCATTTATATTTAGGATTTATTTATTTCTGAAAGTATGATTGAAGCATTTAGAAATGCTATTTTTATGGAAATTGGAAACAAATATTCAACAGAAGTAAATATATAGAATATTTTCAAATTAATTTTCAGATTTTACTAATATAATCATTCTTAGTGAAAATCTTTCTAATCTTCCGTTCTCTCTCCCCAGCTTTTGAAAACCATGTTGCTTTTACAAAATTTTATTTTGCTCTCTCTCTTTCTAAGACTCCTGTTTCTAATGGCTAATTTGTGGATGGTTTTTCTTTCATTTCATTTGTGGCAGATACATAATTTAGATGCAGTTAATTTGCTTTTAACTTAATAAATGCTTGTTATCTTTGTTTCTCTATAAATAATTCAGGTATTTATTGTATCTTAACTCTTACTTCTTATGAGAAGTTTACATCTCTTGTGTGTGTGTGTGTGTGAAAGTGTTTTTAGCAAATATTTCCTAGTTATCTGATCAATCATGTCCATAGCTCTCTTAGTTTGGATTGTAAAATCTAATGATTCTCGGATCTTGTTGTTTCCACCATCAATAAATGGAGGTGTGGACTCTGGATTATGATAGTTTTATTTCAAGTATCTGTATCATCATTCTTTAGAATTTTTACTGCTTATAATTTATCGGTCAAAAAACTGAAATTTCTATTTTAACCTTGCAGTCCTACTTGTCTATTAAATTATTTCACTCCCCCCCCCTTTTATTCTTAACACTTCCCTTTTTTTAGAAGTGTCAAGAATTTGTATTATGCCATACTTTGGTCCAAGGACAATTTTCTGTTTTTGCCTAAACAAAGGAAATATTTAGTTCTAATATCTACAACAAGACAAAACATTTGCTTATAACTACAATTTTTAAAATAGGAGTCATGTTAAAAGGTAATGAATTTTACTTGAAAAATATCTTTTTTTACCATTGTATTTTTTCCTGGTTTGAAGCAGATTGTGCAATTTTCAGTGAATATGGTTCAGATGTTAAATATAATTCCTGATTTATCTGTTCTTGACTGAATAGAGCTGGTAGATTTCAAATCAAATTTTAAAATTGTAGAATTTCCATAAATCAATGTGTATAGTTCCCAGCATAGCCAAGAGTGTGTTTTTCGCTTCAAAAATTTATCTGAAATTCGAATAATAAGCAGAACTGGGAATAAAAATTTTGTGAAATGGGTGAAATATTTTCCAATCTTGTTATACTACAATAGTTTTATTTTTGGTAACCCTATTTGAAGCTAACATATTTATTCCATTCATTTATTTTGTACTCAATCTATTCTAATCATATGTTTTACATCATTCCTTTTGTTTGGAAAATGAGCAATGAATTGAACATGATTGTTGATCCATGTTTCATACTTTGGAGGAAAAACTTGCTTCTTCCCATATGCATTCAGACATCCCAATGACAAATATGAATTTTATGAATTATCTGGAAACTAAAGGATTTATTTGTCTTCCCCTTCTTTTAGAATAAACCCAAAAGTTAAAATTTGCCTGCAGAGAATAATGAAAAATGTTTTTAAAAAAGGCCAATTTTCTTAAACTACATTTTTCCAGGGATTAGCAGACCCCCTTGCTTAAACTTTAAAAAATTCTCAGCTTATGCACGGAAAGGAATAATATTTCTTCCCATAATTTCCATGCAAAAATTCAGTTCCATAAGTTAGACCTTTAAGTATAAATATCAATTCTTTCTTTTTAACCACTAGCACCTCGAGAATATAAAGCTTCAATAATTGCATGAATTTTACTATTGAATGAACATTTTCAAGTACCCATCTTGCCTTCTGTTTCAATACATTTTTTTATTTGCATAATTTTGTTTTCTATTATTACAGCCATGCACTTGAAACATTTCCATTTTTACAAAAATGTTGGCATGAACAATTTTACACATGTCTTACTTCAGATATTTCCCCAGGTTTTATTCACACACATTTTTCACTGTGTACTCTTTGGTGCAAAATGAATTTCTTCTTTATCATGTGCAGCTTTGAGCACTTGTTTATTTTTATCTGTTTGAAGAATTATTCTTGTAATTTTTTCATTTTAAAAGCTTTCAGTAAAAGAAAAGTTATTTCTTCTTGTGTTAGATTTTTTTCACAACATATTTTGTTTTTTGCTACAAAAGATGTATAACTCAATTTGCTTAAGTTTTAAAAAAAATGAAAAAAATTTAAATGGCTATCAAATTTTTGAAAGAATTTCTCTAGCAGCAGGCAATTGTTTCGGTGAATATTTGGATCTAAAAAATTTTCTTGTCAAAAGAGGGGTATGAGAAGGGAGATATTGCAATAATTTCACTTTATTTTGCTGAGTCACTTTGACCCAATTGATCATTTTAAGGGTAATGCCTTATATTTATTTACAATTGAACAAATTGTTAGTAATTTTATGCATAAATAGACAATGTTTCTTTTCTTCTTTGACTTTTCTAAATTAAATTTATAAGAGTACAAGTGTTATTGCAACATTTGAAGATGAAAGGACTCAGTCAGGCACTTCAGTGTTTTGTGATTATTTCATGGATATGGATTTTACCTTTTTGTGTAATACTTAATAACTTTTTTATTTTGATAGAAAATCCTCCTATCTGTTATTTTCCCTCCATTAGTCTGTAAAACTGAATATTATAAACTTTTTTCGTCATTTGTGTAGAAATTTAAAAAACTAATATCTAAAAAATAGGCATTAATGTTTGTAAACTCAGAATATTGTTGCTTTTTTAAGATTTAATGCCATTTTCTTTTCTTTCTCTTAATCTAGTGTATTTAAAATGGCAATCCGTTTTTCATTATCTTAGGCCTGAATTCATCAGATTTAAATTATTTTTATCCGTCAAAGATGTATTTATTGATGTTTTGGATCCTTTAATAATAGTTTTAGAAACATTTTATCTGAATTTTTTTTTTCATTTTAAAGAGGGAAGCTGAAAATTATCTCATTGAAGTACGATTTTGAGTTTATATTTTGAATTGAATGTTTTTCTGTTAATAGATGCCTTTAAGAGTTTTGCTTTAAAAAGTCAACAAATGTGGCAAGTCATTTAGCCAATATATCAATATTGATGTGAATATTTTAAAATAAATCAAACAAAATCATATGTTGAATTACTCTTGAACCTTCTTGGTATTTATGATATATTATTATATTCGCTTTGTTTTTTAGCTTCGAGTGTTAAAAGATTTAAGTATGAGGTAAGTAATTTTTTATATTTATATATTTTATGAACTTTTTGAATGAGCAGAGAACAAGAGCAGTATCAACTGTAATTAAGGAATATCCTGTTCCTATTACAGTCTGTTTTGAAATCATAAAACCTAATTACAATTTATACACATTAAATCTTGTATGAAAACATATTTATGGTAAATGGTTCTACTAATTTTGAACAATGCAATAAATGTAGTTAATAAAAATATTAGAAACAAAGGAAAAATGAACTGTTAACAAATTATAGGACCACATTTCTAAAATCTAAAGTATGATAATTGATGTGAGATATTGATTCTCTATTTTTCCTTATAACCTCAAGCATTTTTTCCATTGATGCCAAAATTCACTGTAAATTGCATACATACACACACTAACCTATTACTAATTCATACCATTTGTCAATTGAAGCATTCTTTCATTTCTTCCAGTAGTTGTTTCTAACCATCAGGACTATCAGGGTTAAGTTTTTTTTTCATAAAATCTGCTCTATACCGTAATACTACATTTTTAGTCAATTTAAATTTTCATCTCTTCTGTGTTGAGGCCACAATAGCTGAATAGTCGTGGTTGCAAAATTGTGATCAGCAGTGTCGAGTCATCAGGTAGATGCTGGTGCCATGTAGAATGACTGATGCATGTTAAGTCTGTTGCAGCTCAAATTCCTCACTTTGACTTGGTGTAGGTGTGAAGAATGGGATATCGGTTCATTTGTCGTCTTTATTTAAAACAGAGGCTCAAAAGTGCAAGGTCTGTCTAATAGCCTTAGTGTAGTTTCAAAGTTGCAACATAAATCCAATCCAATCTTGAGGTAAATTTCAGTAACTTGGATGTTTTCTTCATTTTCGTAAACTTTGTATGAGAATTGGATTAAAGATCCATCCAGAATGGGACTTGAGAACTTTCAAAATTTGTATCAATCTAGAAGTGCTGTTATTATTTTTTTTTAATTATGACATTGTGAATGTCAGTTTAAGAACTTTTCTTTGTTCAAGCTATTTCTCCCCTCCAAATTTATTAGTACCCTTACAAAATAAAAATTATCTCATTTCGTTCTCACAAGGAGAGGGCACGACTAAGGAAATTCATTTGGGGTCGAGACTTGGTGTAATAGGGTGTTCAGCCCTCGATGTAATTCCGTCGAATTGCCAGTCAATTCGAGAAAAGCGCTTCAAATTCATGCTTAGTTTTTATACTAAATTTCATTTCCCCCAACGATTCAGATGCTTGGTGGATATATTGTCTGCATACCATGCGCGAGGTCTGGGTTCGATTCATGGGTCAATTTCAAACTTATGAAAGGTTTATTAAATATTAAATGATATTTTATGTAATTATTTTGTATTTTATAAAGTAAAAAAAATAATGTAACTTTATAAATATTTATATTAAATTTTATAAATATATTTTTATATTAATAAATATTTATATATATATATAAATAAAATATATAATAAATATTAAATGTTATTATACATAAAAATTAGTTACAAATAGTTTTATAATGTGAAATAAAAATACTATAAATAAAATATTATATATAATATAAAAAAATTTATAAAGTGTATTATTAAATTATTTTATAATTAATATAATAAAAAATGTCTTTTTTATATATTTAATTATTTTATAATTTTATAAAACATTTAATAAGTCCTTTTTAAATATTTTTATTAATAATAATTTTAAATAATAAATTTATGTAATTGTTTTTACTTTATAAAATACAAAATAATTTTATAAAATATCATTTAATATTTAATAAACCTTTCATAAATAAGTTTATTTAATTTTAAAAATAATTAAATGAAATAAAAAAATTGACCGATGAATCGAACCCAGACCTCTTACATAATATGCAGACGATATATCAACCAAGCTATACAAATCATTGGAGGAAATTGAAATTTAATTGTATAAAAGCTAAGCATGAATTTCGAAGGCTTTTTTCTCCGAATTGACTGGCCATTCGGTGAAATTACATTGAGGGTTGAACACCCTAAGGGAGTAGTCCTATTACACCAAGTCTCGACCCAAAATGAATTTCCTTAGTCGTGCCCTCTCCTTGTCAGGTAACTTTAACTTGTGTCATCTTCAAATAAATCATGTAAAGTGCAAAACCGTCAGATTTTCTTGGGTAATACATTCACAGAATAAGCTTATTTTCTCTGGTGATCTTTTATTTTTTAACACACACCTTATTTAATTTTAAAAATTTAGTAAATTTTAATAAAATTTTGTGTTAATTTTTAAAGTTGCAATTAGTACAAAAAGTGTTTCTTAAATTTTTAATACACATGGTGAAAATTTGTATGTTATGTCTTAAGAAATGCATCAATTCATTAGTGGTGTTGTAATTTCTTAACACACTGTATTGATAAATACTTGTAATTTTAGATTTGTTTTTGTTTGGTTATCAGATTTTGAAGCTTTTTTTCCCTACAGGAATAACATATGGTTTTTTATTTGCTAGATTGAATGTCAGACTAATTTGGAGATAGACCAAGAAGTTTTCTGTAAATTCAAATTCATATAAGTATGTAAAAGCTGAAGATGCAACATTTGTTTAGTTATTTAGTAATGGCTTTTTGATAGAAATTGGAATCTGTGTGAACATTCTCAAATCTATATTATGTTTAACTAGGAGGTTGGCACTTCGAAAGTTTTAACGGATGTTATCCTTGATAGTTTCATTTTTTGGGCCATGGTCTTAAATTTGTTCTTAATATCCCATGGCTTTTGATTAACGAATGTGCGAAGTCTATTGGCAAGAAATCGCTATTTCAGAACAAATAATTTGATTTGACTCCTGGAGAAAGTGATTTATATGAAACAAGATTTTTTATTGCAGCAGGAATTAGAGACTTTTAATTAATGGTTTGTATTTTCTTATTTTTATCTTTTAATTTTTTAGTGTTCCATCTTATTTTAATTTTGGAATTCAATATTTGTATACTGTGTACAGAAAATTGTTTTTAATAAACGATTGTTTAATTGTTTTTTTCTCTCTATGCAAAAACATTAAATGTTTGTTTATTTAATTGATATATTGAAATGTCAGTGACTAACAATTATTGTTAATATGTCTGTAACGACTAGGCAAGAAAATTTGAATTAAATCACTTATAATTCCAACACAGGAAATTTAATTTATAAATTACCTTTCAGACGGTTAAGAATGTGTAAGTTGCATTACTTCAAATATATGGGTAGTATAAGTCGTGTGTGTGTCAAATAAATGATAAAATGGCATTTGTGTTTTATCGATTATTTAATCGTATGGTTGAAAGTACGATTGTCATAAATTATTTTCTTGATGATATTAAAACATTCAAAAAAGCTTTAGTTATTCACTACTTGGCCAAATGTATCCGGACAACCAGTGGTACGGACTCTGAGAGTCCAGTAGCAAAAATTAATACGAAGTTATTCCCCCTTTTTCATCGATGACGTACTGCACATGTTTGGGGAGACTTTCGACCAGTCTTTGGTAGTTGGTCATGGGAATTAACTTCCAAGTGTTCATCACCGCTGAAGTGAATGTCGGCAATGAGAAGGGTCAATTTGGTTGGCTACGTAATCTGCGTCCTAATTCGTTCTAAAGGTGTTCCAATAGCAGTTATCCTGCTAGAAAAATGAGCCCTCCGAAATGTTACCATAAAATTTGGAGAGCAGCGTTGTCTAAAATGTCCACATATATCTCAAGAGTCAGTGGCGCACACAAGGGGAGGGGGGATCCACGGGTCCGGTCCCCCAAGTATTTGTTATTATTAATATTAATTATTTACTTTTTTTGTTGCCAAAATCAAAAGAATATGTTTGGTGGCAAAAGAATATGTTATGTATGTATTAAGGGATGAAACTAGAATGGTGGTCTTTCGACCCTGGACCTCCCCTTGAAAAATAATTTTTGTTTGCGACCATTGCTCACAGAGTTCATGTTTCCAACCTCAGGCCAAACCGTCAAAAACACCCCATATCATGATGCTGCAACCACCAAACTTTACAGTCAATTATGAAGTGCTTTCCGGGTATCCCGACATCCAGACGTCCACCAGATTGTTAAGCGAGATTCATCACTACAAAGAACAGATTTTTCTCAGTCTAAATGATAAGCTTTAGAAATCTCTCTCCCAATAGAATGTCTGAAATTTCACGAACTGATTTTCCTCTAAAGTGGAATGCCACGATCAAAGTCGCTAAGCTCCTGTAATTTACTCGTTGTCTCGCAAGCGCATAAATATGACCCCAACCAGGGGGCTGTGGTAGCCCAGTGGTCATGGTATCGGACAGTAGCGCACACAGGAATTTTTCAGGGGGTCCGGGGTCCGAAAGTTCACCATTCTTGTATCGTGCTCCTTTTGATTTTGTCGATTTTCGTCAACAAAACACAGTTAAAAACTAATTATTGAATAAATAATTAGCATTACTTAGTAAAATTAATCATTAATAACAAATACTTAACTAAATTTTATGTACTATATACTTAGAATTATAATCAATCGTAAAAAAAAATTATAATCAATCGGAAAAAAATCAGGGTTTTAGGGGGTCCGGACCCCCCCCTTGTGTGCGCCACTGGTATCGGATCATGAGTTCGAGCGCAGTACAATTAAAGACCTACCGTGTAGGGGAGTGTTGCACGTTAAATCTGTCGAGAGCTCAAACGTCCTCCGTTGGTGTAATTAGGAGAGGGTGGTGCCAGCTCAGGTATCGTCCTCGTCACTTGACCATGGTTCAAAATGACGAGGTCCGTCGCCAAAAACCCTCGTGTTACAAGTATATTCACTTATGACCCAACCAACAATGCATAAAAATAACTTTCAGTTCGACATCAAATTACGTCACCTGCCAGATCCATTTCATAGGGAGGAGGTGTCCGGATACTTTTGGCCTTGCCTTTAATTAGTATTGCTAATTTGTAAATGAATTTACGAACTATGGGCAGTTAATGAAACTAATTTAAAAGAAACATTTCAAAATATTAACCTTTTAATATTTACCGGCTTAAAGCTCGCCAGATCATTACATAAAATAAAACTGCAGATTATTTTGTAAAATGGCGACTTCCAGTGGAAAAGATCCGAAAATTCTCGTCAAATCGTCCGTAACGAAACGATTGCTTCAAGGTAGCCTTTTTAATAACTTGAGCATTGGAAAACGTATCAAGTGTATCTATCTACTTGTTAAATTCAATTTCAAGTTGGAACAAATTCCTAACCAGCTTATCTCAACTTTTATAAGTACTATCTATCGTGGTGGTGATTCAATTTGTTTCATCTGTTGATTGACCCTTACAAACAAGGATTTTCGCCTTGCTAAATTGAGCTTTAAAATTTGACGAACTTCGGGTTAAAAATGTAAAAACCTGTACATAAAAAAATTGCACAGAAAATATCCGATAGAATCCAATGATCATAACTGATCATGAGTCTATGAGTATTTAAACGAATTTTTAAACTAGACAAGTATTTCTCAGATTAAAAGGTCCTAACTGACGAGTGAAGACAGGATATAATGAACAACATCGGATTGATGAACTCCGTATAAGCTTTTGCTTTTACGAGAACTCCTCCTCTAAAGTTGCTCTTGACATAGTAGATTTAGTCCCTATTGAAATGACCTAATGCATTATGTTTTTGAATCTAACGACAACATGGAAAACATTTTATTTTCGAAACGCGAAGACTATACAATTGAAAATTTTACACCTGATTGAACGGTTACACATGTTAAAAATGTTGCACCCACTAAAAAAAACCAATTTTAATGTACCGTAAAATCCGGCGTATACACGCACTTTGAGCACAAAAAATACGATCAAAATTTACGGGGGTGCGCTTTCTAAAAATGATAACTTCAAAAAAAATTTAAGATTTCTATATAGATCGGAATACTATTTTTTTCAAAAGTTTGGGTTAGTACCTCAAATAAATGACTTAAAAACATAAGAGCATTGCACACATACATTTAAGGTTCCTTCATAAAAAAAAGGGGGTGCACGTTATCAGCGAATATACCAAAGAAATTAAATGTAGCGTGAAAGTATGGGTTGCGGCGTTTTTTTTTAACACAGCGGATTTTTACTTCAATGTTAAAAATTTAAAACTTATTCCATTTCATCTGAAAAATAGGCATGGTAGTTCCAAATGCTATCGTGTTTTCTTTTAATACTGAAGTTCTCTATTGTGGTAGCTTGAGCCATATTAATTCACCTTATGTATTCTAATTCATGTTTCTAGGGCACCTGTTTCAGGATTGCCGAGCTAGTAATATAAGCAATAGTTCAGCTAGTCATATTCTAATGAATTAGTAACAAAATTCTACTCTTTGCAGTTCATTTTTCAACAAACTAAATTTAATGCCTTCTATTCGGCTGTTGTCGTGTATGACTAAGTGCAGGGGTTTTAATAAAAAAACGACAACAAGGATGTAGTCAGATATTGCCAAGGGCGTGAATCACTGCCTTAGCAAAATCCATGGCACGATTCGATTAAAGAATGTCCATATGCTACAGTTATTGTCTATTTTAAAAAGGGCACCAACAATGGAAGGACAGCTAAAAAGGTGTTTGGGATCCAGTTGCGTACCTGGGCAGTGCCTGCATTCCACATATGATCTTGAACCTTCGGGCAGAATCTTCATGCCCTTAAAATGCTTTGTCATTAGTCTAGTTATTGTTGACGTAATTTTTTTTGAGTTTGAGCAGAGCTTTTGTTTTGCTGCTGCGTTGGTATCAAAGACCGTAGTAGATGAAGTTAAGAGGCTCAGGTCGGATGAGGCCTGATGTTGCCACGGAAGGTGTATGATTTGCCCAATGCACCATTGGAGAATAGAAGTTAATTGATTTCTTGGATGAGCTTCATTTTTCCTTGATGACCTCAAGAGCAGATCTTCAACCCGAGAGCACAATGATGCCGTCGGAATTAGCAATATTTGTCCGTGTTGAGGTAAATATCTAGGCTATATTGCTATAAGTTCACACGTGAAGTTGGAAGCAATTTGCCCTGCAAAGACCTTGTGCTTTGAAGTTGTATTATCTGGGTGCTTAAGAAAGACACCAGATCCACCCCTATTGAGTCTGAGGAACCGTCGTTGTAGGCAGTTACTAAACGAGGCCGATAATTATGTCCATGCCCTTCGTTTTAATTGTGTCCTTAGGTTCCTTTTTCTTACAAGGTTCAAGAAGGTCCAAAATTATTTTGGCAGAGGGAGGTGGTTTGACTGGAAAACAAGGTTCTTGAATGATGTCAAGACTTGTGTGATTCAAGTTAATGTCGTTTCTTATGTCTTTATCAAACTGAAATGTTGAAGATCTCTTCAGCCTATTCTTAGCTGTCCAGGTGCGAAAAGAAATAATGTTGGAGATATGTTGTTTTACCGCAGCTTCTTATTTTGTTTGTAAATTTAATAGTGGCAAGTTTCCTTTTGTCTTTCAATGATGGTGGACCACACTCATTCTCAGCTGTCACATTCCGACAGGGCTCCGATGATAATTTTGGACGCCTTGTACTGAACAGAGTCAATTTTCTCTGTTGAGATGGAAAATGATGGAGCCCAAATGGGTGCTGTATATTCGAGGATTGGTCTGATAAGTGCAGTGTAGGTGTTTAGAAGTGTCTTTGGTTTGGAACCCCAAGTCGAACCGCAAAGTTTTCGAATATTGAGCTTCTTTTAAGCCTTTTGCGATATATTTTCTATATACTTGGTAAACCTCAATTCCGCATCTAGCGTTAAGCTGAGGTACTTGGGATGGGAGATTTTTCAATAATTGAGAGAGTTATTTAACCTTAATTCGGGGAGAAAGGCTACCCTGTTCCTCCTGTCAGTAGAAAACACATAGAGTTTGGTTTTTTCTGGATTTATCAGCTGTTTGGCCCAGTCTTCAATGTGAGATAGATTTTCGTTCAGTATATTTTCGGAGATTGTGATGTCAGTTTGTGAGTGCTAAATGGCAATGTCATCTGCATAGCAGGCGATTTCAGCTTCATTAACAATGTGATCATCGACAGTGTTCATATAGAGAAGAAAAAGGAGTGGGCTAAGGACTGATCCCTGGGGAACGTCTGCCCAAGATCTATGTATCCTTAAGAAATTTCCATTAACCCTCACTGCAAATCTTTTATCTCTTAGGAAGTAGTTGATCCACAGTAGATTATTACCCGAGTGCAAAATTTCAATGAGTTTTTGTCTCCAAACTGTATTACCCGAGATGCCTAAGGAATGCAAAATTTCAATCAGTTTTTGTCTCCAAACTCAGTCAAATGCCGCAGAAAGATTAAGGAAGACAGCCGTATTTTCCTATGAGGTTTTTCTTGAAATCCATCTATGATTGATTGTACCAGATAGAAAAGTTGGTCAACAGTGCTATACTGGGCTCTATAAGCCGTTTGTTAAGAGTGTAATACTTTCCGCTTGTGATGAGACAATTCATGATACGGGAATGAACTATTTTTTTTCCATAATTTTATACATAAGGAGCTTGTTAGGGATATAGGCCGGAAATTTTTACAGCTTACTGTATCCTTGCCAGGTTTAAGAATAGGGACAATGACAGACATTTTCCAGATAGTGGGTAGTTTGCCAGTACTCAAGGATAGGTTGAAAATCTGGAGAACTCTTCTGCCAAGAACACCAAAGCGTTTGATCATCGAACCAAAGATGAGATCGCTACCAGTAGACTTCTTAAGGTCAAGGCTACTAAATGCGCTATCAAGCTCTTCCAAGTAATATCACTAGAAAAATCATCTTTTTGGCTGTAGGATTAACTTTGATTTAAAACCTGTCAAAAAATAGATTTTTCTTTGTTTTCTATCTTCTCTGCTAAAACTCAACCTGCTTGCTTGTTCATATTGTTGGGCCAGTAGGTTTGCAGTCTGCCTGTCAGTTTTGGATGTATATCCACCTCAGGTAATGGCATTGAAAGTTGGTCAATTATTTTGTTGATTGCAGTGGTTATTACTCGCCAGTGATGGTAATCTTTCCTTGTATAAAGCCTGCCACAAAGATCAATCCATTTTTTCCGTTTACATGCAGCGATCTCATCCTCGACTTTGCGACTGATATCTATAAGATTTTTTTCATCACTATTGTTCTTCTCAGTCTCATGTCTGGCCGCATCTCTTACTCGTATTAGCTCGCCTAAATTATGATCTCTCCAACAGGGCACCCAATTGTTTTTTCTCCTTCCTCTTGGAATGGAGGCTTTGGCTGCTTTCTGTACACCAAATATGAACTTCTGAATAAGGGTCTCCATGTCTACTGGCTGTCATCTGTGTGCAGTAGGTCTCTAAGCACTCAGTGAACCGATTCCAAATTGGCCTTACGGAAGTTTCAAGACCTCATATTTAGAGGTGGAGAATCTATATTCAAATCAAGACTTTTTATAATTGGGAAATGATCACTAATGGCGCACATCAAAAATCTCCATTTTGCTATGTCAAGGCTCGAGAGATTCACTGGTGTGATGTCGAGTGCAGAGGCGGTGCCATTGGTTTTGGTATACAGGTATTTATATGTATATTCTCCCGTATTTAATGTTGAAAGATTTAGGTCACACACAGAGTAAGTCTTCAATCCGTTCACAATTTTTGTTCAAATGGGGGCATCCCCAGGTGGGACTTTGGCATTAAAATCTCCTAGAATTATTTTAAGGTCTGAAGGAAAAGAGCGAATTTCTTTAATAGTATCTATGTCAATTTCTGATGTATCAAGATGGTATACATTGACTATTTAACTGTACCACCAGGTAAATCGTTTGATTGCATGGACTTCTGTTTCACTATTTGTTGGTAAGGTGCTAGATGGTAAAACCTCGGTGTACTTGATTTTTAAGGTTTTGATCAAAAATGCCGGACTTCCTCGAGTGCTTTTCGTTTGGTCTCTCCGTAAATCTGTATATTCCTTGATCTTGAGATTCTAATTGGGATTGAGTTTAGTTTCCTGAAGACAAGCAGCATGAACATTGTTGTCATGAAGGAGACAAGATAGTTCGTCAATTGTCCTCTGCGTTCCATTAATTTTGAGCTGAAGACTATTCAGTGTCCTCGTTGCTTACTTCTCGGAGTGTTCGGGGACATCAGAACACAACGCGTCGGGTACCCCGGACGCGGTAGCATTATTAATATCCAATATTCTACTCTTATCATAATTGAGGATTGCCAGAGCCCTGAGAGGTTGGACTTCGTTTAATTTTAATCGCCTTTTATGACACGCATGAGCTTACGTTGGGACTATTCTGCTCCGGTCACCACACGGAATACATTTTAAATAAATTATTCTTTTATTTCATTTTATCTTCAATTACTAAATCACGAGGGATTCTTTCTATCAGTTCGTCCACAGATACTTTGTCTTGCTTTTGATTTTCTTCTCTCCCTACGAGGCTTGTAATTCATATTTGAATATCTCTGTCTCGCTGCTTTTCGCGATTTTGATGGTATAGACGCTTCCAAGTTTTCCTCTAACTCTCCATATTGTGTAAGAATTCCGTTGTCTTCAGCAACGAATTCCTTTCCATCTAACATTGAAGATTCATATTCAAGCACATCTTTGCTAAAAAGAAATGATCCAATACCGCTTGTTTCAGTTCTAGTCGTCTCTGAACAATGCAAAGTCTCTGAAACCATCCTGTTTCGCATTTCCATACGCTTGCGGGCCACATTTGGATAGTTCTTACGATTAGGGCGAGTTCACTTTCGATTTTTCTGCAAGGTGAGCTCCTGGCATGATTTTCTGTTGAACCGGACATAATTTTACGCCACAAATAAAGTGAGAAATACGTTGTATCAAAATAATTTGTGTTTCAACAAGCCGCTATAGACGAAATTCAGCTGTGGATTTGTGTACCTTTTTTTCATCAGGAATTCTTGTTCAAGTTTTGTGCAGAAGAATGAACTATTTTTTCTTAAATATAAAGTAAGAATTTTTTTAAAATTTTATTATACATTATTGTAGGCCAGACCTCAAAAATGTTTACTTTGGTCCTTATATAATGAGTATTTATACACTTAGTTCGCTGATTCTTCCTTTGTCAAAATCAGTTCTAGAATTCTTTTAGCCATCGCGTTCTGCATTGTTTCTCTACTTTCAATGATGTCTTCAATTTCGGAAACAACCAGAAGTAAAAAGCAATGTCTGGAGAGTAAAGAGGTTGATGAATTATTGGAATTCTACGTTTCGTCAGTTTCGGTACGCATCGGCCAGTTTTTCGTCGTCCAGAGATGTGATCTCATTCTCCGAACTCTACCCGTGGGTTGGCAAAGAACTTTTTGATAATTTTTTTTTGTCACTGATATCAAAGAACTTTATTTTGCTTCGCACCTCACACATTTTTTCGATCTACAAACGCTTGCCGAATTTTAAAATTGTTTCACTTGGAGAATTATCAAGCTTTTATTCAAAACTGATGCAGTATTTTTGTGCTCTACTCATTCATTTATCTTGAGAGAAAAACCCGACGAATACTTTCAACAGTATTTCACTCAGTGGACAATTGGCATAATCGAACGCCGAGAAAAAATTCAAGCGTACGAATTAATTTTTCTCCTTCCATTGTGTACCGTGACGCCGCCCTTGCATCGCTATGCCCGGGAAAATTCAAGATCAGATACCTTTTAGACAGACTTCATATGCTGATTGATGTTTATAAATTGAAAAAAAGTGTTGCAAAAGATTAAAATTATTTCATAAAGTCCCTATTATACTCTGTTTCACCTCAAGTTGTTAAAGGTAGGGAATGTAACAATCCGCTTGAAAAAGTAGTTCCAACTAGTTTTGGAATTTAAATCAAAGCAAATGCACAGAAAATTGTTAAAAAGTATCATGTATTATAGAAATTGTGGGTTTAAAGATATATTTTAAGTTAATCACATCTTAAAAGCATTTCTTCTTTAATACCTGTGAACGAAAACAGTTGAAAACAACAGCTTGACTTTTGGCTGACAACAACAACATTTGGCTGAAAAACCGGTTTCAACATTACATTCTTCCAAAGTATTCGCGCCAAATCAACGCCATTTGCTTTGCGACTTGATAGTTAATTAATATTTTTAAACATATTGAAATACAAACCCTTAAATATCTCGATTAAATAAAAGGCTTATACTATTATCAAAAAACCTCATATAATTTTAAAAAACAAATTTTTCAAGAGCATTTTTTTTTCTACTTGCCAAATATGGAGAATTTTATTTGTTATAGTCACACTCTTCTCCTAGAGTAACCCCGTAGCGGCTGTAAATTGGCCATCGTACCCTTCCCAGCGCTGCCAACTTAAGGTGAAACGGAGTATAGATGCAATTCGATTTCTAATTTCTATTGAAAGGTCATTACAGTCAATCACAAAAGCCTGCATACACCCAACGAAAAGTAATTAGTCATGAAAGCATAAATTCTGGATAAAAAAATTCTTTTATACTTAAGATATAATACGTACATTAAATTTTTATAGCAATTCAAAGTCGAGCTTATTGTAAACTAGAGAAATATGCAAAAATGATAAATCAGACTTCGCAAAAATCTGCATACAGCTGTAGTATCACGTGATTTAAATTTTACTGTAGAAGGAAGTCCTTAAATATAATATAAGTGATTGTTTTGCTTGTTAGTGATTTCCAAAAAAATAAAATTTCATTTGATATATCTACTGGAAAGATGGGAAATGTTTTTAGATTTGAATTTCGATTATAAAGTTTGGAAACAAACAAAACAAAAAAAATATGCACACAGCCGCAATATCACGTGATTTCAAGCCTACTATGAGAAGGAAGTCCTATATAATTTTGAGTCGTATATAATAGAAGTGATTGTTTTACTTGTTGGTGGTTTTCAAAAAGGCGGAAAAGGAAATGTCTTTAGATTTGAATTTCAATAATATAGTTTTTGAAAACAAAAAAAAAAATCTTATGATGAAATCACTTAAATAATAGAGAAAATCCTTACAAGTGTTCAAGAGTTATTACCAAGTTATAATTCGGGGATCACACCTTTAACAAACCAAGAAGGGGTCGGCGCAAATTTTAAGTGCCCAAGATGGTCAATCCATGTTAAAGAAAGTGCTGAAAGATCTATGACTGCGATGTTGACGGAACATTTTGTGACACCAACAAAACTGGGTCTGAGACAGTCCGTAGAGTTATTCGGTCTAAAGTTCCACATAGAAAACTAATAATCGACTAAATCAATCGTCGGAATAGATTTAGCAGAACAGTATCTTCAGAAAGACGAAGTTTTTTGGAAAAGGTATTATTTTCGGATGAGAGTAAATGCAACATTTTTGGAAGTGACAGTCGTGGGAAAGTTAGAGGAGGAAAAAAAGCTGAAATGGAAGGATGCAAACGTGATACCTATAGCGAAGCACGGCGTGGGTAGTGTAATGTCTTGTGGTGTCTGTTGAAAATACTATGAACCGGCTGCACTTCCTGCAGATAATACAAGATAATGTGCTCCCGTCTATTGACAAATTGGGGCCAGGCATAAAGTGGTATTCCAACCGGACTATACGACCCTAAGCATGCAGCGTACGTTGTGAAGGAATGGCTCTTTTAAACAAGGTACTTTGGCAGCTGCACTCACCATCTCGCCGAAGTAACTCGTGACGCAGAAAATCTTGTTTTATCGATGCCCAGGAGATTAAAGGCAGTTATTGCTTCGAAAGGTAGCCCAACAAAGTATTAATTTTATTATTCGTTCATCACTAGAAGCAATTTGTTACTGCTTTTTTGCTGTATGTAGATCTTTAAGACATGCATGTTTCAGTTAATTTTGGTGTACTTGTCTGCTTCATGTTTCCGTGATGTTTTTTTTTTTTTTTTTGGGAAAGTTTCTGTATTCACCTGACAGTTAATAAATATGATTTCTGATACAAAACATTTTGTTTCATTCTTTAATGCATATAATGCAGTGCTTCTCAAACTTTCACTACTGGAAAATTTTTTTCAATCAAAATTTTTTCATCGCCCCCCCAAAAATTTTTATTGAATGCAATAAAATGCACTTTGAGTTTTAAAAATTTTTGTATACGTTACTTTTAAGTAATATATATTTTAAGCAAATTATATATATACTTTTAAATAATAGTTATTTTTTTTTTCCTTTCTCAAATTTTTTTAATAAAAAACGGGTTTTGCAAAATGATTTTTAAATTTAAAAGATTTATTTCCTCCATCATCCATTTCAAAAAAGTACAAATGTCTTTAGAACAAGTAATATAAAAAAAAATTTTTTAAATTTAAATTTTCCTATACTTAGGAAAAAAGAAAAATTTATTTTAGTTACTTTTTATTAAATGGGTTTAAATTAAATACAAATTTTAAAATACATATGACAGAATCACAATGTTAAGCTAAAAAAAATAGAAAGAAATTTTTTCCTTGCCATTTTTTTTTTCCTTTTATTTTGGCTTTTGGCTTTTTTTTTTGTTACTATTTATTCATTAATTAAATTTAATTAATGCAAAGAAAATAGTATAGTAAAAAAAAACCACACACATTCTCAGAAATTTAAAAAAAAAAAAAATGTATTTAAAAACTTGAATGAATGAATAAAAAGTATTTTATCTACGATTGAAAATTTGAACAAGATATTTTAAAAGGAGTGAACTTATAGGAAAAATTAAAAAAATAGTCTATTTTTATGTTGCGCTCTATCATATACATAAATCTGTCATTCAAAAGGCGTCTGCGTGAGTCAGGCCAAACTATCGGACGTCTGCGCAAAACTTAACGTACCTCTTAAAATTTCCCAATCAGTCTTGGTCGATTCGACTTCTATAGCTACCAAATCTATCCTGAATGTACTTTTTATAATTTGCTCTTTAGTTGTAATTCAAGTATTTCCCAGAAGACTAAAACAAAATCATGGATAAATTTTTTAAGTCGTAAGCAAACTTTACGATAATAAAGCATCAACAAGTGCACAGACGTGCATAGTTCCAAAAAAATTAAATAAAGGAAATATTCTCAAAATACTTGAATTTTGGATTTACCTTTTTGGGGTAAAGGGGGAAAGAAAACCCCTGTGTGTTTTTTTGCCCCAAAAATTTTGGGAGCAGACAGTATGAAACCTAATAAACAAAAGACATTTCAAAAAACGCTTCATGGGTAGTACATTAACAAACCCAAAGTTCTTTGAATAAAAATTAAAATCTTGGGAAAAAAAAAAAACAAAAAAAAAAAATTAAAAAATTTCCCAAAGGTGAATAAAAAAAACACTTACTTCTTAAAAAAGTATCATATAAAAATAGCCAGATGAAAAAAGGCCTCACACTATTGCCAAAGAGCTTATTTTGCCTGCAGCAATTGAGATTGTAAAACTATGTTTGGAACAATTTTCCCAAAAGTTGCGTCCATCCCCCTTATAAAAATGATACTGTTTCCCTTGGTTGATGATATCGTTTTAAAAGATGTAGAGCAACAGTTTTTCGGTAAGTTCCCGTGATAAATTGTTTTCAATTCAGCTTGACGAGGCAACAATAGCAATAAAGATGCTCTTTTCATTGCGTATGTTCGTTTTTGGGGATGGTATGTCAGCGGTAGAAGAACTATTTTTTTGCAAACCAATAAAACTTAAAGCAATAGCATTTTTTTGATTTTTTTTAAATAATTTTATAAACAAGGGCAAATATAGAGGGGAAAAAAATTGTTTTGGGAATATGCACCGATGGCGCTCTTTCAATGTCAGGAAGATTTAAAAGTATACAAGCCTTGTTAAACAAAAATCCCCCACTATGCATCTGGACACATTGCATGACCCACAAAAGAAGCTCTGGTTTCCCAAAAGAAATGAGTCCTGGACCGAATATTGTGCTAACGACGGTTTGACTGTAGTAAATTACAAAAAAATGAGACCCCTAAATTCAAAAATCTTTTCTGGACTTTGCAAAAAACATGGGGCGCAGTGCGTTCATTTGCTTTTTTATTGCAAAACAAGATATGGTTATCACGGGGGAAATTTTGCAACGTTTTTTATGAATTAAGAAATAAAATTACCTTTTTTTCTAAAAGGGGAAAACTTCCGGAAGCAGAAATTTCGTGATGGTTTATTTCTGATGAAGTTGAGCTACTTAGTCGATAAATTTGAGAAATTAAATATATTGAATCTTCAACTTAAAGGATCCAATGTACATGTTTGACAAAATTTTGGAAAAAAAATTAATGTTTTTTGTAAAAAAAATTTAAAATTATGGAGCCGAAATTTAAAGAAAAAAACCTAGAAATGTTTAAAAAATGGGGGGAAAAATGTGTACAAACTTACAAAACTGAAGAACAACATGTGGAAGTTGTTTATAAAACTATTGAATATCATTTAGCTATTTTGGGAAAAAAATTTTTAAAAAATTTTTTTTTTCTGGGGACAACGATAGCAAGTTACGAATGGGTTAGAATCCTTTTAAAAAACCCCCAAAAGGGCTCTCAATTTATCAGAAAAGAAATTTTCATAGATTTCACACCCAGTGGCGAAATTAAAAAACAATTTTGTAATAAAACTCTTTTTTCAATTTTGGGCAGAAGTAGATGATGAATTTTCTGCACTGAAAAAAAAAAGCATTTCATTATACCTTTTTTCAACATCGTACCTTTGTAAAACCGGTTTTTTCTGCGGTGGCTGCTTTGAAGACAAAGTATAGATCTCAGCTAAATATAGAAAAAAAAACTTAGAGTGTCCCAAATTTTTAATAAAATTTAAACCTTCATTTTTAAAACCTTTTCTCTGAAGACAAGCCCATGGAAGTCACTAATAATAATTAAACTTGTTCTTAAATTAAATATTAATAAATTAGTTTATAAAAAACGGGGAGTACTGATACATTTATAAGTACACTGGCTGAATACCCGTTCTGCGATTATTTTTTAAAAAAATAATACATTATTCTTGATATAATAGCTTAATTGTAAGGAGAGTAAAACCAAATGCACAACAATGTATACAAAAATATAAAAAAGATTTTTTAAATGAAAAGCTCCCAATAAATAGTTTAAAACGAACTGTGTGTGTGTAATTTTTTAAACCTTTTCCCCGAATTAATTTAAATTAATATTAAATAAAAAAAAAAATGAATGTAAAATTCTAATGAAAAAAATAATTGTGTTATTTTTTTAAAATTTAAAAACGAGAAAACCTTAAAATGTTAACCATGGAGCAGGCGCCCAATCCACACTAACGTTAATGGTCACGCGGTGTGACTAAGTCATTAAAACCTTTTTTTTATAATTATTTTTTCTATACACGATAAAAAACCAATTCCCGTGAAAATTTTTAAAAAAAAATATACTTTTCCTACTTTCAAGGACTTTTTTAATTTTCTTTTGATGATTTGGAAAAAAACCCAAAAAAACTAAAGAAACTGTTCCAAATGTGCGTGACCTTAATAAAAAACATAAATCACAGACACTTTTTTACTAACAATACAAGAAAAATTTTTGCAAACAAAACTGTCATATTTTGCTCACCCGTTGTAATTTTTTTGTTCTTTGTGATCTACAAATGGCATGTTGAACCTTTCCTTGCTTTGTGTCTTTTTGGCAAGGCGAAGGGGTTACATTAATGACTTCATAGCGTTCTTGATAGAGTTCTTTAGGCAGCATTTGAAAATTTCTTTCCCAAATCAAGCGTTTCTGTCTATCCCTTTTCTCCTTTTTTACTTTCGCTTCACGATTGGGATCCATTATTTCATCAGGTTCTTCAATTGCTTGATCAGTTTCAACTTCCTTCAATAGAGATCACAGATGCCCATTTTTTTTTTTTTATTCTGCTCATTTTTCATTTTTTAAACCATAATAAGTCGTACGGCCCCGCAAAATTAAAACCACAAAAATTAATCATGGGGGGAAAATATAGCATATTTACAGAAAATATTTTTGAACAAAAATGGTCATGTATGAAAACCCATCAAAACAAGTACCTTGATTGTAAAAAAACGTTTGCCACTCTCAAAAGAAAGGGATACATGTAAAATTCATTTTAGTTCCCATTAAAGACCTTTTCTTATAGAATACTGTCAAAAGGGCACTGTTAACGAATAAAAAAAGTTTTACCAAATTTAACAATTTCGTGAACCTGGGTGATTTAGCGCCTCTTGCGCCGCTCCCATTAAAAAAGTGTATTCGATAAAAACATAGATGTCAGTTCTAGAAAATAATTGTGTAAAAAGTTTTCATTAACCCTTATATGTTTCAAAAATACTTATAAAAAATTTCATCTTGGCCAAATAATCCCCTTTAAAATTCTCAATATGTGCTTTTTCCATTTTTTCATAAAACTCATTCAAATGGGAAAAAAAGCAACAGAAAAAAATTATTTACAAGTTTCCTTAAAAAAAAAAACTGAGTTAAACATACCAGTAAGGGGTTTGGGAAAGGGCAAAAGTTATAATCAAAAAAAATTTTTACGCATTAACAGAAACGTAATAAAAAAAACTCTCTCTGGGATTACAGCAAAGCAAATAAAATTTTTTTTTTTGGTTTTTGGATCAAAGATAGCTAATGAGCGTTTTAAGTGGAATCTTTTGAAAATGGAAAACCAAGATACATATAAATTATATCAGTGTAAATATGTATTTTTTATTTTTCCCGAAAGCATTTTTTTTTTACTTCATTCCAAAAAATTATTTTTTTTAAACCTTTTATTTTCAATATGCAAAATATAATTTAGCACGCTACGTATAATATTAAAAACAATTTGTGGTACAAAACAATGTATACCTGAAGCCATTTGTGGTTTCTAACATATTAGTGAAGCAATCCTGAAAGTTATGTGTTTAATTATTCATATGTTAGCATACAAATGATTATCTGCCACACGAATGGGTACTAAGTTATATGTTTTACACGCAAATTTCGAATTAACTGTGGAGGGGAGAAGGAGGTTGTATCTCCTAGTATAATAATTATCATGATAGTAACATAATAAAGTTAAAATGGAAGTAGAAAAGAAGCGTAGCATATGCACATATTTAAAATATTTTGAGTTTGATAGAGCCCTTTATTTTTTCAAACTACTATTATGCAATTTAATAAATTGTTAAGGCATTTGTTACTTTTATGGATAAAACTTTTTATTAAAAATTACTGCTAAGAAAAAGGTTTTGTCTACAGAATATATGGATCATAAATTATTTTTATACTATTAGAGTTTAATAGAATAACTTTGTCTGTTTTTTCGCTTACATTTAAAAAATAAGAATCTGAGGTAGGAATCAATCTTCAGATCGAAAAATTAGGTAAATACGTAGTCAGTTTTTCACTTTTATGTACACATTTTAAATTAGATTCGATATTAAAAAGTATAGATGTAACAAGTAACATATAATACGTAAAGTTTTAAAAAAAATCGAAGTAAAATTTTAGCAAAAGATATATTTTTTAAAAAAATATATGTCATTATTCTCTTTAAATCAATAGTGTTAATCTTCTTTCAAAACACACACAAGCTCTATATCTAGTATTAACTCTAAAATAAAAGTTGGACATTTTAATTTACAAAGCTTTGAAAACTTAACACTGATAATTATATTAAAAATATGTTCTATATATATATATTTAAAAAATACTGTCAAATCTTAGAATACTATTTATCTTTATGGATTAAACATTTTACGTTTTAATAGAAGTATTTAGCAAGAAATCTCTCTCTCTCTCGAACAAAATATTTGTGCATATTGAAAGTGCATATACTATTAAAAAATATTGTTGCTATTTATTTTCTTAAAGAAAACTTTAATATTAAACACAAATCAAATATTTTATGTTTGGTTTTAATAAAAAAAATAACTAAATAATGATATAAATTTATAGAATAACATGGCATTTATATTATAAAGCGATCCTTACAATTATTTTAAACATTAACGAGATAATTTGCGCAAATTATATAATTATCAAGCAGAATCTTGAATTGTATTATGTATATAAATAAATTTTATTATAATTTTTCTAATATTTAAAAAAAACACATGTGTGTATTTTCAATGAAAATGCTAGCTTTTAAATTAACAATTAATATAAAAACAATTTTTATTAAGTCAATTCCTACTAAGAAACAACAAAGAAAAATTTCATTTTATAGTTACTTTTTATCAAATAATTACTAATTAATATAAATATGTATATACATATGACAGAATCACAATATTAAATGGTAATTAATTTCTATTAATTATCATTTAAAGTATCGTATTGTCATCCAAAACAATCGTGTATATAAAGTTTCAGTTCAACTAAATGCTTAAAAACGTGAGGGAAAAAATCTTTTAAAGTTTTGACCCAAGTCGCTATAAGTGAAGCCAACGTGACTCTGTATCTGTAATTCTTTAAATAATTAGTTTCAGTCAATTAATTATAATTAAATTATCGTATTGTCACCCAAAACAATCGTGTATAGAAAATTTCAGCTCAAAGGAGTGCTTTAAAATGTGAGGGAAAAAAAATCTTTTAACGTTTTGACACAAGTCACTAAAAATGATGCTAATGTGGCTGTATTTGTAATTATTTGATTAATTAGTTTTAATCAATTAATTTTTATTAATTAAAACTAAATTACCGTATTGTCATCGAAAATAATCGTGTGTATAAAATTTCAGCTCTATTGAGTGCTTTAAAATGTATTTTATCAACAATTGAAAGTTTGAACAAGATAAATATATAGAGCATGTGAGTTATAGTAGTGGGGGGAGTTGAAAAAGGGATAAAATTTTAAGATTAAAAAGTTTCACATTTTTTTTATTTCAGTTTATGTTGATAAAATAACCAGGAACTATGTATAGTTCATATATATAAATATTACTAGTTATTGTTAAAATATTTTTAGAATAATAGTCCTTATTAAATTAGCGATAGATAAATAAAACCTTCAGTTTATTAAAAAATAGGAAATCACATCAATAGTTTAAAATACCCAAATATCTTAACTTCTAATTTTCACTAAATATGCTATCACTGTACTCCAAGATACAGGGTGTGGCAAAAAAACTGGGACAAATTTCTTACGTCTTAGATAGAATAGTTAACGAATTTCCTTTTAATTGGTATTTTCATGTTTTTTATATCTACCACTTTAATAATAAAATATTTTTTAATATACAGGGTGTAATTAAACTCTGTGGCAAAACTTTAAGGGTGATAGTACACATCAAGACAAATAATAGTAAATAGGAAACTTAGGGTCCCAGACGTCTTCCGCAGGAGATAGGTGGCATTACAGTTTAGGGTCCGAAATTTCAAATGATTATAAAAAACAGAAAAATGGGTCGATTCGTTAGCGATTTTCTCTAAAACTATTCTTTTTAGAAGTATTTTCTTGAAAAATAAATTTTAAAGATAAATCTAAAAAAATGTTGATAGAGGGCGCTTTTATAGACTTTAGAGTAACGAACAACTATTCTTTACTGTTATTTTTTGTATCACATTAAATGCTTTCAAAAGCTTAGACTTAAACTTAAATTTTGAGCTTTAGTTTTAGCGTGGAGATCGGACATACAACTCGAGCAAACTGAAAGTGAAAATAAACTTGGTGTTTTGTCAACAATTTCGTCTGGTTTTCTGAGTGAGCAACACAAAGGGACCACTCCCTAACAACTTTCAAAAGCTCAACAAGAGAACAAAGAACTACAAAGGTTCCAAAATAACCAGATATCCTCCTTGATATATCTTCCCTTGTGTTAAAATGTGTGCCACCTCCATTGTCTGCTACAGATCAAATTTGTGATATTTCAATTACCTCTACCAGGCCCCATTTGTATCACTTAATTTCTGCAGGACTACCTTTGAGTTTTTCCACAATTTGGCTTACCCTGGTGTTGCAACATTATTAAAACTCATTGTATCAATATATGTTTGTTCCTGCATCCACACACATAAAACAGTGAAAGAGTGGGTATAGAGTTGTAGAGCCTGTCAACGTGCAAAGGTGCACAAGCACACGAATACACCTCTACGCACTTTCGTCTTACCTGATGCAAGAGTTTCGCACATTCATGTTGATTTGATAGGTCCCTTACCACCATCAGAAGGAAAAACTTCTAGCTTAACAATCGTCGAACAGTACATCCAGGTGGATAAAAGCAATACCAGTAGAGAACATCATCGCAGAATCAGATTCAGGTGCCATTTTTGATACTTGTATCTCTCGCGATTTGGTTGTCCAGCTTATCTGACTGACCAAGGCTAACAATTTGAGTTTGCCTTTTTCAAAGAATTGACGAAATTCCTTAGTACAAACCGCATCATTCCACCACAAATTGAACCGTTTCCACAAAGTGCTGAAGAACGAGCTAAAGGCTCACTAGAAATACTACTTGGACCGAGACTTTAACTGAAGTTCTTGGTTTGCGAGCAGCTCTAAAACCAGACATCAGCGCCTCAAGTGCGGAATTGTGTGCATGGTGTTTCTCTCAGACTACCAGCCAATATCTGCCTGTCCCATCTTCCTCCCTCCATCTAGACTACGGTTTTGTGCAACATTTGAAATGAATAACTTATAAGAATCCTTGTTGACATCTACTCCTGGATTTTCAAAAAATTGAACGACTGCACTCATGTGTTCTTCCGTGTTGACAAAGTTATCCCATCAATATAATAAAATGCGTCAAAATATATTCATGTAAAAAAAAATTCTTTTATCTTGTTGAAATATAGTTTAAATATCACTAAAAACGAGAAAGCTTTTTGATTTTCATTCAAAATTAGAATCACAGTTTAAAATTTCAACACGCTACTCTCTTATTCAAGTAAAAGAGCTTTTTAACCAATTACATACTTATCGAAGAAAATTCAGAGTATTAATATATGCTTAAAATTCTTAATGCTATTAGTGTTAAAAAAATTAAAAGATACATTTTAAAATAGAGAAAAACGATAAAATAGTCGGGTGTATCAGTAGGCAGTGTTTCCCCAAATTTATGACCCCGGGGAATTTGACGACCTGGGGGTCCACGTCAAAAAAAAAATAATTTGGGGTCAATGGGTGTAAGTGATTTCCTCATTAAACTAAATCGGGTTTAATTTTAAAAAAAATTTAATAAATGGAAACCAAATTTTACTTATTTAGCAATTTATTTACTAAATATAATGAGGTTAATTTGCCCTTATAAGGTGACAGCATAATTTTTTAAAACAGGAACAATTTCAGCGTTTCTTTCCAGAGTTAAACTAAAGAAGTAAAATACTGGAGGTCCGGAATTTTCTCAAATTAACCCAGACAATCTGTCAGCACATTTTATAACCTATGTTCAACATTTAACTGCCTTTTATTCAGATTTTGAAAGCAGGTTTGAGAATGCTTTGACTGTGGTAATACCACAGTAGGCAATGAATTTATATGGTCATATTGAAAAAAAATGTCGCATGACAACAGGAACTGATCATGATATGCACAATGAAGATTTTAAAGTTTAGAAACGGATGCCAGCAATTTTGGCTTTAAACAGGCAAACCTGTTATTTGTCCCGAAAGTGGAATGTCGTGAGGAAGCTTTTAATTATTTTTCCTAGTAAGGAGTTTCAGCGCAGTAGCCAATCTCCAAAACAAAAAAAGAAACTGGACACTACTAACAGAGGAGATTTAAGGTTAAACCTGACAAGATCTGATATTAAATGTTGAAAATTTGTTATTGTAGCGCCAGATTCATCCCTCCCAATAAAATCAATTGTGTGTTGTTTGGTTATTTTATATATTAACTTTTTCAATTTAATTAATTAACATATGCTTTTTAAACTTTTAACTCTATACTACATTAGTTATACATTTAATTCTTTTAAAGTAATAGTAGTACTAGGTACTAGCTGTCAAAAAGACATTTAAGTTAATAAATTTGCAAAAATTTAATATTAATTAAGCAAGGGTCTACCCATACCAAAAAACATGGCAAGGGGTCTATGAAACAAAAAAGCTTGGTGTAGAATGTTTTTAACACGTAATTTGAAACCTTATAATATATGCAGTTTTAGTGGTTAGTTGGATTATTATACATTGCTTTTCAATCGTTTAAATATATATTTCTCGCCCCCACACATCCTGTTCAAAATACTTAAAGCAACAGTGTTACGTATAAGAGTCATATAGTAAGGAATAAAGATTGAGCATTTATTCTTTTTGTAAATATCAACGCAGTTAATAAATCTATTATAATTAATAGTAAAATAAGTTGATCGATTTTTTTTTTTGTAAAATATTTGTTTCTGGGAAAAAAGAGAAAAAGTGTTTTTGTTTTCATAGATGATTTCCTAGATTTTATTTATCCAATTTTTCAATGAAACAGCATTAACTATAATATAATGAATTTTGAAATAGTGTAATAAAAATGTATGATTTATTTTATGATAATAAAGTAATATAGTATAAAGACTATTGTTATATTAAGAAATGATTTTTCTGAAAATCTAAAAATTCAATTCTCCTATTCATACATAAGCCAAATTTAAAATCCACGGATTTCAAAGCTTTAAAGTTGTTTTTATGTAACACTAAAACCATAGAAAAAATATTTCGTTTTTTCACTTGTTTAAATAACCATCATCAGTAGTATACCAATAATTTTGAGACAATGAACTAGATACAAACACAAAAAGAAATGTCAGCATAGACCTATATTTGCTTTTAATGAGATTCGCTAAATTTAAAACATAACAAGTTTGCTTATCGCAAAAGTAGTAGGAAAAAACAGAAAATATGCTGCTGCTGAAAAAATAAAAAACGAATTAAAAAAGAGCGTCAAAGTTTTTAATATTTGATGAAATTTAATATTCTTCTCCTTCCTCCTCTTCGGCGCCATCAGTTGAGTCAATTCCAACCTCTTCATAATCTTTCTCCAAAGCTGCAAGATCTTCACGAGCTTCAGAAAACTCGCCTTCTTCCATTCCCTCACCAACGTACCAATGAACAAAAGCCCTCTTGGCGTACATCAAGTCGAACTTGTGATCCAATCGGGCCCAGGCTTCGGCAATGGCTGTAGTGTTGGACAACATGCACACGGCACGTTGCACTTTCGCCAAGTCTCCACCTGGCACAACAGTGGGTGGTTGGTAGTTGATGCCAACCTAAGGTTTAAAATACATATATATTAGAGAACTTATTATTTGTATCAGTTTTCTCTCTCAGGCATCAATAGATATTTTAATTTTATAGTTAAGTCAATAAAAGAATGTAGATCTCTAGAGAGGTCTATAATTCATTCTCAATTTCTGTAAAATGCATTACTTATAATATGATAAACGTTTCCTCAAAACATGTATACTTTGCTTTAAAGCTGATAATTCATGTTCCTTATTCTTTTTTTAAATGAGATTTCATTAAAAAATGTATGATACCGAACAGTACGTAAAATAAATTAGATAAAAATAAGTATCGCTTAAATATCAATCTTGTTATGTGATCATGGGCCAACTTAAAAAGACTTATTGATTATTTAAGTATAGATTTCTAAGATAAACAGCAGGATAATGAATGTTCAGGCAAACTGTACTAACTGATCAAATTACCTTAAATCCGGTAGGACACCAGTCCACAAACTGAATTGACCTCTTAGTTTTGATTGCAGCAATGGCAGCATTCACGTCTTTTGGCACAACATCTCCTCTGTACAGAAGACAGCAGGCCATGTACTTTCCATGTCTTGGATCGCATTTGACCATCTGGTTCGCAGGCTCAAAGCAGGCGTTGGTTATCTCAGCCACTGTCAGTTGTTCGTGGTAGGCCTTTTCTGCAGATATTACTGGAGCATAGGTCACAAGTGGGAAGTGGATTCTTGGGTAGGGAACCAGATTTGTCTGGAACTCCGTCAGATCCACGTTCAGGGCTCCATCGAATCTCAATGAGGCGGTGATTGAAGAGACAATTTGTCCAATCAATCTGTTGAGATTTGTGTAGGTTGGTCGTTCGATGTCAAGGTTTCTGCGGCAGATGTCATAGATGGCTTCATTGTCTACCATGAAAGCACAGTCGGAGTGCTCGAGAGTTGTATGAGTGGTGAGAATGGAATTGTAGGGCTCCACAACTGCTGTCGACACCTAGAGAGTGATAAATGGATAATTTATACTAAATATTTTTTGATACAACATGAAAAAGGAAACATGGTGATACAAGATGAAAAATAATGCAATTAAAGCTGCATTCCTGAGCTTAGAGCGGAGAACAAATTCTGAATTTTGTTTCCAGTGGTAATTAAATGCTGCATTTCCTTTTCTTATGAATGGTTGCAAAAAATATTGTAGTGGTAATCGTACCAAGCAAAATTATTACAACTATAGTAATGCTAGGGAACATAGTTTAATATATTTTTATTCAAGATAATATGATGGTAAAAAATAAAGTTTACTCGTTTTTTATCTAAATATATGTATGCATTATTGTCTATATAACATCTATTATTTTTAGAAAGAGGCTTATATATGTTTCGATAGTATATTTTCTACTGTGTTAATTTTTTTTATGTAATCAAGTAGTTTATTATACATGTAAATCGGAAACTGGTCCATGGAAATGTAGTCATCCCCTAAAAGATTCAAGACATTCCTTTTAATTGTCAAATGGAGCATGTGGAACGAAAGAAAGATGAACTCATGAGTTAAAGGCATTTATATTTATCACCTTTTCCTTAACTTACAATTAGAAACACTATATTTTGAAAGTTCTTAAATTTGTATGGGTACCGGATTAATCTTTGGATAGGATCTGAAAATTTAAGATATTTTGTGGGTCCCTTGTAATTGATTATCTATTTATTTAAGATAAATCTTTCAAAAAGAATTAAAGAGCTTCTGAATTGTAACGTGGTAAAAGGTTTTATATGAATAATATATTATGCCGAAGAAATCTTAAAAAAAATTATTGAAAAATTATGTTAAGCACAACATGTTTTAAATTTTATTCGTGGTGTCCTATATATCAATAATTGTTTCAAGAATTTAAGCAGACATGTTGTTTGCTTATACTAGAAGGGGTTATATTACCATTTTTACTCTTAGAATAGCAAGAACAAAAATTGAACTAGAAGTTTTTTAATAAAATCTTATTAATGGTTTCTAAATATTAATAAAATATTTTATGTATAAAGATGTGCATGTTTTTTTTAATGTAAGAGAATCCTTCGGTTTTTTCTACATGAAAAGTGAAACTAAGAGTATATTTCATTTTTAAAAAGAAGGAAAATAAAAATAAAGAAAGCCAGTAAAATAAATGTAAAACTAATTTTATAAAAATTTTACATTTTTTTAAAAAATTTCTTTTTTAAAAAAAATTTATTTAAATATTTACTCAAATAAACATTAACTTTCTAAATATTTTAGTTTTAATATTTAATATAGGATGATTATCGTAAAAGAAATCCTAAAGGAAAATATTATTTTGCAATTTATAGATGCTTTTAGCAGCAAACTAAATTCTGTATCCGAAATCTGAATTTTGCCCAATATATGAAAAAGTAACCATTTGTATGACACAGTACATTTACTCTTCATTATTATTCTAAAGAACTATATTCTTCAATGAACTTCATGGATGATTCAACTGAGATAAAAATAAACGCTAACGAAGGATGCAAGCATTTTTTTTCTTTCTTTACATCCTGAAGATTCCTTCGGTTGAAGAATTCTTACCTTTACAGAGGTCGTTTAAATCAGTCTACCGTAAGTCTAGAAGCTGTAATTCAGAGGGAAATGGGGAAAAAAGGATAGCAAACGCATCCCTTACGACATGTGTGCTCTTACGACCCATGGAGTAAAGAATCTATTTCTAGACCCTTGTAGTAAATGCGTTACTATTTAAATGCTATCTGCGTCAAAATGAAAATGTTCCGCAGTAATTTAGAATTTCTAGAAGCTATGCCATATGTGTTACTATTCCGCGGTGTAAAAATATTTAAATATACCTTAATAAGTATAATTTAGTTTTATTATGCGCTTTGTTGTTTAAATGTGCTGTTGATGAAATTAGTAATTTCTTTCTTTCTCAACTTGTGTTTGAATTTCTTCTAAATTACTGTTTAGTTTCAGTAAAATTGTCAGTTAAAATTGGAATCTGTAAATGTCTATGGATTGTTTTGTTATATTATCGAACACAAAGTCTATATTTTGACTCTCTTTCGACTGAAATGTGTGTGTTTTTATGTAACGCGCAAACAAGTGTTCTGTTATTGAAAATTAAATTTTTAAAAAACTTTCTTTAATGTTTTATTATTTAAGGTATCCGACTACGTTCGGAATCGAGATTTTAAAAAAGCGCATTAATGGATAATTTTCATGATATTTAGTGTCACTTAGATTAGAATGCATGTATAAAATTGTTTTAAGGACATTTTGACAAAAAAAAATTATTGAAATACAATATTTCGGCAAAAAGTTAACTTAGAATAACCTTTCTTCAAAATGTTCTCCTTTTGTGAAAATGCTTCTATTATAATAATATTTTGCCTGTATATAGCTCAGACCTCTGTACAGAGGCTCAACTATGATTTTTGAAAAAATTCACATTATTTTCAGAGTTACAACCCATTGAAATAATTATCGGTATTTTTTTTAAAAAAATTTCTCCCCTCTGTTGTCGTAAAACATGGATAAACCCCCTTCTAAGCTATATATTTCAAAAATTCTAGTTGAGCCTCTGTACAGAGGTTTGAGCTATATACGGGCAAAATATTATTATAATAGAAGCATTTTTCACAAAAGGAGAATATTTTGAAAATGGGTCATTCTTTGTTCATTTTTTGTCAAAATATTGTACTTAAATAATTTTTTATTGTAATACTATTCTTAAAACAATTTTATATACATTATCTAATCTAAGTGACACAAAATACTATAACTATTATCCATTTATGCGCTTTTTTAAAATCACAGTTCCTAACGTAGTCGGATACCTTAAGCTTTTAGCCCAGTCATGATTATAAATTTCCCTGTATCTGAAGTGATTTCACAATTCTATGATTCATCTAAATTTATAAATTTAAATTTTATAAGCAAACGATTCCTTTTTTGAATGTCTCGATGGAAAACTTTGAGATACCGTGAAATCAGTGAAATCAGTTCAATGGTTATATACCTGAGGAGCAGGGTAAATTGCGAATTCAAGCTTGGATTTCTTTCCGTAATCTACGGACAATCTTTCCATTAGTAAGGACGTAAAGCCAGATCCAGTGCCACCACCAAAGCTGTGGAAAATCAGGAAACCCTGAAGTCCAGTGCATTGATCAGCTAGCTTGCGGATTCTGTCCAGCACCAAATCCACTATTTCCTTGCCAATGGTGTAGTGACCTCTCGCATAGTTGTTGGCAGCATCTTCCTTGCCAGTGATCAGTTGTTCGGGATGGAACAATTGTCTGTAGGTACCTGTACGCACCTCATCTACTACTGTGGGCTCAAGGTCCACGTAAACGGCTCTAGGGACGTGTTTCCCTGCACCAGTTTCACTGAAGAAAGTGTTGAAAGAGTCGTCTCCACCCCCAATGGTCTTATCGCTGGGCATCTGCCCATCAGGCTGGATACCATGTTCTAAACAGTACAGCTCCCAGCATGCATTACCAATCTGCACTCCAGCTTGCCCAACGTGGATACTGATACATTCACGCATTTTAATAAAGCAGATGAAAAATCTGGAAAAAAAAATAAGATTGAAGTTGTTATAGAATTTAGTTTTGAGAAATCAACATCATCAGTTTTTACAGTGAAAATTTTAATGAATTATTTTAAAATAATTGACTTTGATTTCAGAGAGACATTTTTAAGCAATGGCTGCAGATAAAAGTATTAGAATAACACTCAGTTATTTGCAAAACATCATATTACAAAGTTAAAATAATTTATAGCATCAGCATGTTGAAATAAATGAAAGCAAAATTGGCATATTGTGCTTTGCCATGTCTACATTTTCCCATTATGTATCATTCATCGCAACATTTTTTTTTTCAATGGTTTGTTTAACTTGAAATAAAATCAAGCTACGCATATCACATTTAAACATATTGAATTCTTTTATTTATATCAAACATTATTTCCTAATATTTATAGACTCCTTTTTGAATAACATTTTTTTCTATGAACGCATTATTTGTTAAATGTTCATAAATATTGCTGCTTTAAAATAAATTTTGCTATAAATTTTTATAACAAAAGTAAATGAGCGACATTTATTTTTGTTATAATTTTTTGAAGTTTTGTTATAACTTTATTTAAGATGCAGTTTTACAAGTTTATGTGGAAAAAAATCTGTCACAGTGTATCACAGGATATAACCAATTGGTCGAAGGAAAAAAATATTGTAAAAGGAAATACAGAATTTATTTTAATAAAGTTCAGTATATATTAATAAGGATGGCAAACCCATGCTTGCTATAAGGTGTTATTGTGCTCTTTGTTCTTAGTTTCATTTGTTAGTCACTATGCCAAGTTAGAAAAC
>BMAV01013646.1:0-39331 GCA_019973955.1 Trichonephila inaurata madagascariensis | reverse complement strand
ATATACGATAGGGGCTCACATCAAACTAGATCGTCACTTTAATTTTAACACAAAATTAAATCAAGTGGAAACCAGATTTTACCTATTTAATAGATTTATTTACTGAATTTAATGAGTTTAATTTGTAGTTACAAGGTGACACAGAATAAGTTTTATTAAAACAAGGAATTATGAAATCCCGAATTATGAAATATCTTAAGAAAGTTTTTAATTACTTTTCCTAATGAGAAAGAGTTTCAGCGCGGATGCCAATGTAAAAGAGAGAGAGATAAACAAAAAAAACTGGACACTACCAAGGAGTTTTAGAGTTAAACCTGACAAGATTGGTACCAAATATTGAAAACTTGTTACTGAAACACCAAATTCAACCCTCCCAATCAAAGCATTTGTTTGCTGTTTAGTTATTTTATATATTAATTAAATTTTTATTTAATTAACAAACATGTGTTTCTTAAATTTTAATCACTTTACGTCACTAAAGTTAGTAATTTAAATCTTTTAAAGTTGTTCTATATACTAACTGTGAAAAAGACCTTTAAGTTGATAAATTTGTAAAAATTCAATATTAGGTAAGCAGGGGTGGGGTCTACCACAAACCAGAAAATATGGCAAGGGGTCCATGAGACAAAATGCTTTGGGAAACTCTGATTTAAAAAACAACACTCTGGTGTTTATGACTAGTACACCACAGTACATTAGAAATGGCGTCATCCATAAAGACTTCAAAACTGATCCTATTGAGAAATTAACAACAAAATTATTGAGGAATGTGTTCCTCTTACCATAGAGAGTCACCATATTCCAAATTGCAATCGTTTTACCAACCTACACTCGAGGTACAGCTATACATGTATAACAGCAAACTGATTGCTGTGTCAATTTCTGATTCCCCCACAAATTCAATTACAAAAACACAAATAAGCCTTTAATTGCACTCTATTAGTCGTTATGGTCTGTGGAATCGACCCTTCTGGAAATTTTCAAGAGGCTATATAAGGGACTTTTAAGACAACGGTCGAGACAGTTGAAATTAGAATCTGCTTGTGCGTTGCTTGCGATAAGACAGAGAGACTATTTGCCTGGTTCCTGCTTGTAAAACTGTTCTGGAGCGCTGTAAAGCGTGTTTATAATGAGTGCATTTTTCTATTAATGTAAATAATCTGTTTTAATATTTCTTTGTGTATATCAGTGCTTCTCAAACTTTCAATACTTGCGACCCAATATTCAATCATAATTTTCATCGCGCCCCCCTCCATACAGTAATATACTGTATTGTGAATTCGTTAATACGATACTTTGCAGCTAAAGCTACAATACAACTTTAACCTCTTAAGTGGTGCTAGCATATATAAACATCTCGCTCAGTCAGTGCGTAAACTGCCCCGGACGTATATATCGAAATACGATTTTTTTCTGTTCACTGCTATCTATAAAATTATTTCGATGGCTTTGAAATAAAAAAAAAAAAAATGACGGGAGTGCTTACGAAGGATTTACTTACTTCAGAGGATTTTCTTATTTATTCCCTTTCTCCTCTCCCAAGATACCACATATCCATGCATACGTCCAAAACGATGGCATTGTGGGGAGGGGAAATTCTCGTAAATTTAATCGGCAGTTAAGGGATTAATTATAAACAGTACAAAAATCTTATCAAGATACGAGTTAATTTTTGAATATAATTTTGTATATGACAAGCCCGTGGGGTCTCATTGGAAATTATAAAACTTGTTCTTAGCTTAGTATTGATAGGTTAAGTATAAAATACATTGTGCAGTACTGACACATTTATAAGTGTATTATATCAGTATAATTTTTTTTTTTTTCATTATGTCAGAATGTATTTTGTTTGCTTACTTACAATAAATTAACAATTTTTTTAAATAATCTTTTTTTTTTTTCGACTTTTTAATATGCTCGCGCCACGCCCCACAGTTTGAGAAGCACTGGCTGCATATACGTCGATGTGTCTTCGTGTAGCCATTTGTTCTTCCTTGTCCATTAATAAATTTGTTATTATTCAAGTGATTGGAGTCGACAACTGCTTTCCCCCCACGCAAATTTGCAGCTTTTGTTTTCGACTTTTCAATATGCTCGCACCCCCTTCCTAGGGTTATCACACTCCCCCTAAGGGGGGCGCGCTTCACAATTTGAGAAGAGCTGGTGCATATATGTCGATGTGTCTTGGTGTAGCCATTTGTTCGTCCTTATCCATTAATAAATTTGTTATTATTCAATTGATTGGAGTCGACAGCTGCTTTCCCCTCACGCAAATTTGCAACAATATGTATAAAATATATATTTTTAAAAAGTTTATCTACATTTTATTAAAAATTTCTACAGGTAACATAAGCAAAGCACTGGCCAGCAACTCAGTCCGAGATAATGAGATTAAAACTAGCATAAACAATTCGTCACTTCCTAGCAACAAAGCATCTCATCACAAAGAAAATTCGACAACACAAGTCTGTCAAACAGTTCCAGGTGTGATATGTCCTTGCGCTTGTAGAGTGACAACCTACGATGATTGCAACTCTTTTTACCATTGCCGAGGAGATGGAAAGGCATGCAAAAAGTTTTGTCCTCAAGGCCTCTATTTTAACAAAAAAACTATGGTTTGCGATCTTCCTCAAAATATAGAATGTAGAGGTAAGCATTTATTATAAGTTTCTCATTGTCTAAATTAACAACAAACTACTACTGGTATCTCTTAATTATTCACATCATTGGCATAAATATATTTAACAATATATTTACATTTACGGTTTTAAAAATGGCATTTTATTCTAATTGTAAAACTCTACCAAAGCCATTGCGTTATTACCGCTTTAATTACAGTAAACAAAAACACATTGCCAAAGTTTCAAAATTCGCTAGTCTTCCAATCACATTTTTCCATGCAATAAAAGTTTCAATTATATACATTATTATTCACCTTTATCGTAAATGTCTAATTATTTCCTGCATACAAACTAAAAGTGTTGTTGTACCATCGACAAATTTAAAATATTATCAAGTAGCTCTTTACAGTTCATATAGCTTTATTGCAGTGTTAACCTTAAACAAACTGAGGAACTAATGAAAACTTCACACAGAAGCGTGGAGTAGCATGAGCGTAGCGAGTGAGGTACTAACTCAGATGTCGACTTCGTCTAGTGATTATCAATAAGATTTATGAAACGTATTGGTTGTGGTCACTGAACTTTTGCGACGGGTGGAAAAAAAATTTTTTTAAACAGTTCATAAAAATCTTTAAAATGTGAATATTGTTTGCAACACTCCATGTTTCCACATGCAGCAAATGCCAGACATTTTTGGGTATACCATTAAAAGATATGCTTTTTATTAATACATTCAGCACAAAATATTAAAACAAAGCAAAACTTTTCTCCTGACTTGAATCTCAACTTATCTCAGTGTGGCATTTCGAATAAACCACCATGTCACTAAGCTTTAAAAGAACATCCAAAAGTTGCATTGATAGCAAGGTTTTCCCAATAGCAGTTCACTAAAAATTTAGAAAGTCTCACTTAATTAAAAAACAGAAAAAGGAGTTTTATCATCATCTAAATGTTATTTACGTAGCGCCTTACTAATTTCTAGAAGTGTATCTTATTTATATCTTTGTAACCAATTAGACATTCCCACCTAATAGATTTACAAATGGGTTAAATTCAAGACGGTCACATGATAGAGAAAATCACGTGTACTTCATTGAATTTAAAACAAACTGACATTAGACTCGTAGTTGTTGATCTTCTTGTAAAATTTAGATAAAAGTTCGAATTTGATAGTTGGACAAAGATGTTCAAGCATTAAGATTCTTCAAGGAAGTTTTTCAAAATCAAAAATATATGTACGCTCTTCATATACTTTGAAATCGAGAGCATTTTTATTTACCTATGCATTTACTATTATTGACAAATAAGTACTTTTTAAAAGAAGGTTTCCGCAAAAAGCAAACGTTGGCAACAGCGAAGTGCATGGACTGATTAGCTGGGAACACATTATTTTATTTATTTTGTGACTATGACGTCACAAGAACTTAGCCCAATAAATCAGCAAAATTAAATGCACTTCAAAATTAAGAAACTTTAAAGAATTTTAAAATATATGTATAACAGTCCTTAAAAACTTTTAAATTGCCAACTTGTTTCGCTTAAGTGGAAATATATCTATCATTAAAATTCTTCATCTAATAATAGACACCAATAAATATATGTACAAGCAAAATAAAATCAATAGATTCAATACACCAGTCAAAAAAAAAATTGGTAAAATACGAAGAAATAAGTTGAAGTAAAAGAAAATCTGTGGCTACAAGAAATTTAAAATTAATCTTTTATTTGTCCACGAATTATCCGCACAGTTTTATTAACCTTTTAAAATCTTGCCTTTTGATACCTATCCATTGTTACTTATTTATATATGACTTCAATTTTTTTATTTATTTTAAACATTTTTTATTTATTTTATTATATAACGCAGCAGTCTAAAAGCGTTGAACCGGTAACTCTGAACCATAGTTTAGGGCAGGGATGGCGAACCAGTGGCACGCGTGCCAACAATGGCACGTGACACAATATTTTGGGCACGCCGCCATGAAAATGATTTGCATTTTATTTCAAAATAACAAAATTCACTATGAAGTATTACGAACAAACGCGAGTGATCGGTCGTGGTGCGACAGGGAGCACACTAGTTTGTTATTGTCTTCATTTAGTTACGCGTGAAATACAATTGCTTATGATGCAAAGTTTTTCTACGCATAGCATAGTCAATTTTATTGACACAACTGTATTTTAAATTTTATTTGTATTTTATTTACGATTTTTAAGTGTTATTTAACATGGCCAGAGCCAATTCAGTTCAGCCAAAAAATAAAACGGTCAAAAGAGTATATGTAACAGAGAATTTCAAATTTGGTGAATCTAGAATTATGGGTTATATATTAGTTAAAACGACAAAGCGGTTTCATTTTTTGGAATAGTAATATGCAGAACATCGTCTGTAAAACTGCATTTTGAAACAAATCACAAATCCTCTTGCCAAAAAAGTGAACCACAGCAAAAATAATTAATTGCTTAAAAACCGATTGGCAGATGACACCAATTAGCATACATTCCTTACAAAAAGTATTAACTTACAATCCTAATAAGTTATTTGTCATTCAATCTGTAACAACAGAAGTCACACTAAATGTTACTTTCAATATGAATTACACGTATAACTAAAACATTTACAACTATGCAGTACAAAAGATACTTTTTCGTAGTAAATAACGAGTTTTGTTTTCTTATTATTTAGTTTTATTATTTTCCCAATAATCACAAGTCAAAATTACTTGAAGGCACGTATATACCTCATTAAGATATCCGATTACGTTCGGAACCGTGATTTTAAAAAAACGCATAAATGGATAACTTTCATGATATTTAGTGTCACTTAGATTAGAATAAATGTATAAAATTGTTTTAAGGACATTGTGAGACAAAAAGTTATTTAAATACAATATTTTGGCAAAAAATTAACTTAGAATAACCTTTTTTCAAAATGTTCTCCTTTTATAAAAATGCTTCTATAGCAATCATATTTTCCATCCATATTTACTCCAGAGAGTCTGAACTAGTATTTTTGAAAAATACCCATTATTTTCAGAGTTACCACCAAATAAAATATATAATTATCGGCGTTTTTTTCTTAAAATTTCTCCCTTCTTTTGCAGTAAAATATGCATAAACCCACTTCTAAGTTATATGTTTCAAAAATTCTAATTCAGCCTCTGTACGGAGATCTGAGGTATTTACAGGCAAAATATTATTATAATAGAAGCATTTTTCATAAAAGGAGACTGTTTTGAAACTTGGTCATTCTATGTTCATTTCTTGTCAAAATATTGTATTTAAATAATTTTTTATTGTAATAATTTTCTTAAAACAATTTTATATACGTTTTCTAATCTAACACTAAATATGATAAATATTATCCATTTATACGCTTTTGCAAGATCACTGTTCCAAACGTAGTCGGATACCTTAAACACTTCTTTAGAAAAAATGGCACGTTGATCCAGAAATGTTTGCCACCCCTGGTATAGAGTAAATTGAGCATTAATTTCTGATACCAAGTTAATTAAGTTCTAGGAATTATTTCAAACTCTTTTACACCATTTCTTTAAAAACTGGTAATAATGCTTGTTATCGTACTTAAATTCAATTTTTTTAATGGTTTTATGTCTGTTAAATACGGGGTACAGTAAATGATTCAAATTGGAAAACACTGCCTTTTAGTAAAACTTTTGAAATACGAGTAAAATAAATAAAATAGTAACCAAAAGTAAAGCTGAATAATGTAGTAGTAGCAAAAAAAAAAAAAAGGAGGAATTGGATTTCTCGATACGGGAATTACCCCAAAGCAGAAGGGGATTTATTCTAACAGAGTAATTGCTGCACATTATTAGGATTTTACGCTACATTTAACTGAGCCAAATCTATATCCATTCCATAAATTCTTCTGCTCTAGAACTTAGGCCAGTGCTTCTCAAAGTTTCAATATTCACGACCCAATATTCAATCAAATTTTTCTTCACGCCCCCCTTATACAATAATAATGTATTTAATTCAATAATTCTATATTTTGACGCTAAAGCTACTATACGACTTAAACCTCTGTTCCACCAGCGTATATAAACGTCTCGCTCAGGCAAGACATTAAATTTTCTGAACGTATATGTACGTATTTCTCCGAAGTACGATCTTTTCCATGCACTGCTATCCATAAAATCATTCCGAAGGCTTTGGAGGGCAATAAAAGGACCTGGCAATGGAAAAGGATTGACGATGTTTGCAAAGGATTTATTTATTTTAGATTATTTGCTTCTTTATCCCCTCCACCCAATACATCACATACGCGCACCTACGTGGAAAACGGTTGGCATTTGGAAGTGAATCACATAACTTTTAATCGGCAGTTAAGGGATTATTTATAAACCTTACAAATTATCAAGATAAGTGTTATTTTTTGTATATCATTTTATACATGACAATCCCATGGGGTCACTGGTAATTATTAAACTTGTTCTTAATTTAGAATTGTTAAATTAATTATAAAATATATTGTGTGCCACACTGATACATTTATAAGTGTAACATATCAGTGTAAATGTATATTTTATTTTGTATTATGTCAGTATGTATTTTGCTGGTTTATTTTCAGTAAATTAATAATTTTTTTTTAAATAATATTTTGTTTACCACTTTTCCATATGCTCGCGCTTCCCTCATTGTGTTGTCATGCCCCCCAAGGGAAGCGCGCCCCACAGTTTGAGAAACGTTGACTTAGGCATTTCTTTCGGCATTTTTTAAAAATCTTAGTATATGTTATTTTGTTCATTCAATTATGCTGACATCGACAATATTTAGTTTACTTGGAATGTAACATTGGCTTAATGTAACATTTCTATTATAGTGCGGGTAATGTAATGGAATCCCGTAATACTTGAGGTAAATTTTGAGGAACAGTATTATGCTACACTAAGAAATTTTTTTTGAATAGAAATATATTGGTTGAAGTGATGTATAGAGTTATAAGTACCGCCCTTTCCAAAAAAAAGTTAAAATGAGAAATAATTGCTTATTTACAATATATAAAGCCTTTGCATAAGCATCGCTTATAAAAATGTTCAAAACGACCACCACCATCAGTACCAACAGTAAGATTGGAATATCAGGGAACATAATCAAAGATGATAGAAAAAAGGCGAAGCAACCGAATAATTTCTCTTTGAGAGTGATATTCAACCAATACTTTTGTTAGCACAGAGTATGTTTCAGTCAGACATACCAGATTATATAATATTTACGTCTAAAAGCTGTTTTCCACATGAATAGATTTTTAGTATAGTATTCCTGTTCCCCCTCAACAGCCAATTCAAGAGCTACATGTCTTTACACATTCCAACAACTCTACCTTTTAAATAATTGAATGGGCAATGAGAACCATTTTCTCCTATGCACCTATCTTCTGCTAACTTGACTTGATGGTTAATGTTATCACATTTTTGGGAGATTTTACCAGAGTTGCTATTATGTCTTCCGATTTCCATTCGTAATCAAATATGCTTTTAGCATAATGTTGCATTGGTCGATTTTAGTGTTAGTGACCACAATTATTTGGTTGCCAATTTGGGGGCGTAGAGGATTGTACTAACAGGGTGATTTCGGCGACCGTTTCGATAGCCAAATTTATTGAATTGCTACAACTAACTAAGAACTAAGTTTGTTTGTTTTTGTCTGTACAACGTGTCCGAAAAAGATTGCATCTTTTTTAAAAAAAATTTTCTAGTTACTTTGAGGTACTATTGGAATGTTTTATAATACCAGAAGTCAGGTAATATATCAAAGTTTTTTTTTTTTGTACCAAAGTTGCACCCTGCAAAGATTCAATACGGGCGCTCTTCGTGGCACGGCAGATATCTAGGCGATACTCCATTACCGTTCATACTCTCAACAACATGTTTCTTGTAACGGCAGCAAATTCCTTTCTGAACCACCCTCGCAGCTCCACCAGATCTCGAGGTAATGGTGGGACAAAGGCTTTGTCTTTGATAAAGCCCCACAAAAAGAAGTCACAGGGCGTCATGTCCGGAGGCCTTGGATGCCATTTCAACAACGCTTTATCATCACGACCAGTTCGACCTATCGAACGTTGTGGGAGATGTTCATTCAGATACCTTTTAAAGTCCTTATGAAAATAAAGAGACTCCAAACCCCACAGAAGGCACAAATGCTTTTTCTGGTTTGGTGGGCACCATATTGACAATTTGGTGCATACAGAAAAGGCGGATTTTTCCAAACTTGGATTATCTAGTAGCTTTCAGACCAAATTTCAGCACTCTCTGCCCACTGGGTACCTAGAAAAAAAATAAAGAAACGGGTGCATTCTTTTTCGGAAACGTTGGACCAAGTCTTTGTCCCACCATTACCTCGAGATCTGGTGGAGCTACGAGGGTGGATCAGAAATGAATTTGCTGCCATTACAAGAGACATATTGGTGCGAGTATGGACGGAAATGGAGTATTGCCTAGATATCTACTGTGTCACGAAGGGCACCCACATTGAACCTTTGTAAGGTACAACTTTGGTACAACAAAAAAACTTTCAGATATTACCTAACTTCTAGTATAATAAAACATTCCAACAGTACCTCAGAAAAACTAGAGAAAATTTTTTAAAAGGTGCAATCTTTTTCGGACACGCCGTACATATTGTGTGACAACTGACTAAGTGTAAGCTTTGGAATTACTTAATCCATTATCTACCGACGCGCGCGGTACTTATAAGTACCACTTACTTTAAAATAACATAGAATAACCAATTTTGCGAATATTCTGACAATACTTAGCAGGAATATTCTTTGAAATCCACTCTTCTAAGATATATGGCAGCACGGGTTCTAGGATGAGTATTTCAGCGGGGAAGGCGGATGGTTTTATAGCAGAAATTGCGTTTTCAGCTGACGGCGTTTTCAGCGAATTACAAAGATTATCATTTTTGTCCGGAAAAAATAGTTAATGTCAAAATTTAAGTGTCTTTTTTTTATGTTAATGAGGACCTTTGAAAACTATTTGACTCTTTATTTTAAGTGAACAGTGCATATAATTAATTTTACAGTGGAATATCTTTAGTTAATTAATTAGCTCTAACGGATTAAATTTCCCAAAGTTGAGTATTTTGTTTATGTATATCTCTTAATTTTCAATGTAGTGATCCAAAAAAAAAATATTGCATGAAAAACTGCATTAAATCATAATGCGGTACATAAAGAGTTAAATTAATCATAATAAGGTTAAACTCCCAAAAACTTTTGAATGGATATCGTTACTGTGTGTATACAGAAATTAATTTTTGTTCATACTTTCAATTTAACTTTAATTCTTTTTTTTTCTATTTCCTCAGATTTTTTCTTTACAACGCTGAAAATAATGAAATCTTGGAATACAGTCAAAATTCAAGAAGCAACACTATTTCGATCCATAAGATAAATATTCAACATTTGTGGAACAGCAAGTGAAACTTAATTCAATTTCCTTGTATTTCTTTCCTCCGAAAGTCATCCCAAGCAAGTTAGCATTATAATATGACCAAACACAAGAGCGGAAACTTCTCGTTTCGGAAGAATAATACAAATATGGTAAAACTCTATTTGGCAACGTGTATACTAATAAATGCTTTTTATATTGTTACTAATAAAATAAATATTTAATGTAAACACGGTTTCCTTTTTATTTTTTTATTAATTAATTTATTTATTTTTGTCTTATTTGATTAAATTGATTCTGATTTGGAATAACATTGGAGATCTCGGTTGCCTCTAACGCGGTTGCCAAACGGTCAAGGTCACGAACTCGTGGCTGGCGTGTCATGAATTCCAGCCTAGTACCGCTGAAAACCGTGTAGAGGGGCCGCTACACGTTAAATCTGTCGAGGCTCGAACGTCCTCCCGCTGGTGTGGAAGTTAGAGAGGAAAGTGGCAGCTCAGGTGTCGTTCTCGTTACTTGACCGTAGTTCAAAATTATGAGGTTCGTCACCAAAAGCCCTCTGGTAGCTTTGTAGTGTGACGTTACTATATCTCTCACTCAATCTAACAGCCCAAAATTATTACAAATTGCAATTGATTGATTGATTGAATATTAGCGTCGCATGTTCAGCTACACGAGGACTTTTGGCGACGGACCACGTAATTTTGAACCATAGTCAAGCAAATTGCAATTGAGCTCCTATTCCAAAAATGGAGGATGTTTAATGGTTTATTAACATTACTTTTCAATCGTATTGATCAGGGTGGTCAACTTGCTTTGACTCGCGGGCCACATTGTGGAAGCGGAGGATATTGGAGGCCGCATTTTTATAAAATGATTGCATTCATTATTAAAAAAAATAATAAATATAAGTTAAATAAAATATTGGCAGTATTATTCAATTTGTTTAATGTGCTAATTTCATCTATATATATATATATAAATGGATGTTTGTACATATGAAATCGCTTCACTCCAATCCCGTTCAACCGATCACTATCAAAATTGGCATGTGTATGTATTTTTTGTGGGAAGATTTTTGTGCTATTTTCTTTGTTGCAGATCCCCACCAGGTGAGGCTATAGCATATCAAATTCTGCGCGTTCCATCAATCGCCAAGTTGCCAACGTGGTCGCCAAAAATAATGACAACTTGGCTCTATCACCAACATTTCGCAATGTTTCCATTGAATCGCCGTTATAATGTAAGGAACGGCGTTGCTTGCGAATATTACAATTTTAACATAAAATAAATACAACAGAAAGTAATATTAACGTATTTCACATCCAAATATAAATTATTTGCACTACTTTAAGCATTCATTTCACAAAATTTGTAACAATGTGTTACTTTTGCTGAGCAAAGATCAGCTTAGAAAGGTGTTTTCAAAAGAAAGTTACGGGGTGTTATAAATAAAAAAAATATCCATTTTATCAGCTATTGGACCTTCAAACTTAAAATTTAACAAATATCTTGTTGTTCTGTTGAGATATGCAAAATGCTCAATAAAACTCAAATTAACTCATTAAAAACTTATTTATCCTTCAATCTGTATTGTTTAATTTTTCAATTCACCCATACGAAGAATGGGTATACCAGCTAGTATTGTTTATAGTTGAAAAGATGTTTAATTTTCGGATCAGCTGAAAATGTACCCTATCATACTTTGCAACTATTTTTTTTTAAACAGGAGTGAAATTGCTTGTTGAAATTCTCATCACAACCTGTAAGTTTATGTCAGCCAACTTACATATATCGTTATTCATGCAAGAAAAACTTCGCTCACAAATAATGCGGACTAAAATATAAAGAATTCCTCAGGTGCTGTATCAATATTAGCAGAATGGGATAACAGTGGAGAAATTGAATTTAGGCTCATCTTTCTTGAAATTCTTAAAACTTCTAGTATCCTCGTCCTCCAAACTCTGCAGACGATATCTCTTAGTAGAAACATTTTCAAGTACTACTTTGTTTTCCTAATAGTGAAAATAAAAAGACTAATCTTTGATCAAGTGCGGAAAAGAAATCTCGTTCGAAGCGAATTTTTTTTTTTTTACTGACTTGGAGAACCACTAGTTGCCCACCCCTGGTATAGACGGACAGTAATTTTGAGCCATGGTCAAATGAAGAGTACGACACCTGAGCTTGAAGCCCTCGCGAAGACCTATGATTGGCTAAATCGCCGCTTATTGACATGAAGGAAGATCAGAACTGGGCACCTTCCAATCCGAAAACGAGTATCTTAGCCACCATGCCAAAACGATCGTCATAGCATGGAGGCTATTACTGGTTTATATAGATACCACCGCCAAACACTCCCATGCCAGTGATTCGGCGAACGTACGATACCATATTTGTGGCAAGCGTATGAGCAGTTGCGTCATTTTGAGTGCGACGGCTTGTTGGTTGCGTCATGTGTTTGACGGCTTGGTTGATTTTGAGGTGGATAGATGGCGCCACGACTACTGCGGTTCTCTTATCACATCCGGGTCACCAATGAAGGAAGATTAGAACTGGGCTCCTTCCGGTTAGAACTGATTGAATATTAACGTCGCACTGTTCAGATACATGGAGCTTTTGGCGACGGACCACGTTTTTTGGGAACCATTGTCAAGTGACGTGGACGACACCTGAGCTGGCCCCCCTTTCTCCTAACTACCACACCACACCAACGGGAGGACGTTTCAGTTCGACAGATTTAACGTGCATCGCTGCCCCGGTAAGGCCCGGGTCTTTAGTGGTACTGGGCTCGAACTCGTGACAAGGCAAGCCACGATCCGATATCTATACCACTCGGCTACCCTTCCGATTAGAAAACGAATATCTTAGCCATCATGCCAAAAACGATCGTCATAGCACTGAGATTATTACTGGTTTATATAGATACCACCACCACAGACATGATGTGAATAAACCTTATCACCGAGTAGCACATTATAACAGTGGGAGTCAAATTTAAAAATACCGAGAAGGCTGAGGGTGATGGGCCTCATAATTGTCAAACATGGTCAAATGACGCGGGCCAAAACTAGCGAGTATCCCACTTTCCTTTCTTCGACATCACACAGTAGCCTAGTGGTTATGGTCACGAGCTCGTGGTCGGCGTGTCGAGTTAAAACCCTAGATACACTGAAGATTTGCCATGCAGAGGAGCTGATGCATGTTATAGTCATGGTTCTTTTTGGCGTGGTGATAGTTTGGAGGGGTTTACAGCTTCAGAGTCGGCCTCGTCACTTGATGTGGCTAAAAATTATGAGGTCCGTCACCAATGGCGACGTTAATAAACACTAACTCACTCCGCATCACAACCAACGTTGGGATTCTGAATCCAGACAGATTGAATATGCATTAGTAAATCAAGTTCAACTATGGTGTTAATAAATCACGTTAATTAAGAAATTTGGAACTAATTAACGATGAGGGTTTGTTCTCGCGAATCCGATTTCACATCTTAAATTTAGCTGAAATTTAAAGTTTCGTAAATTCTCCAATAGGATCCAGAAATAATTTAATTCATTCATAATGGAAATGCTAATTTTTATTTAAAATCCTATAAATTCTAATTATGGACGTACTGCCAAGTTGCTTTCGTAGTCTTCCAAAAGAAAACCGCAAGCATGAGATTTTATAATTAGCACAAAACGTTTCTCACCAAATTGCAATTTTAAAGCTTTAGAGAAACACAAGAAATGTTCCCAGTGCAAAATAAACGTTTTATCCATATTTTTCGATATTAAAAAGGCCTACTAATCGAAATTGGAGATACGGTTTCCTTAGATTTGTTTTCTTTACTAACGTTACACTCGAAAACAATGCGAAAACTATTGGCAACGGACCTCGTGATTTTAAACTTCTGTATTCTTTGAGATACATAAGATTTTGACAAAGAGGTCAATCTGCTAATTTTTATCCTAAAATTTTAGAAAACATTAGAAAGAAGATTAGTTCCACCTTTTCACCTAAGAGCTGCCACACAGAGAATGTTTTTAAGTGTCAAGTTATTCATTATAAAAATAATTAACATTTCCAACCAATAGTCATGTTGACAACCTGCAAATTTCATGTACCATAAAAATGAATATTGCGAAAAGCTATTTTCAAAAGGCAGAAAGCAAATTGGACCAATAAAAACGGCTCCTACTTCTCATTGACTAAAATTGCATAACTACGTAAACCCAGTTGTGTTAGAAAAACCTATTTCAAATCTTTGAAACAAAAATTGAACTGATAGTTTAGATATTTTGTTTAAAAAGGAAAAACTCTTAAGAATTTACTAAGTAATCTAATTTTTTTCACTTTTGTTAAAAAGACCGAGAAGCGCGAGTTAAATCTTCTGAACTGTATAAAATTCAAATGTAATTTTCTTATTCTGAATGAACAAAGAAAAATAAACCAGTACAATAAAATTAAATAAAATCTTTAATTAGGTAACCCTTTACTATACAGAGTAACTTTTAAAAAAATAGTATACAATGCATGATGAATTCATCAAAATATGGAAACATTAATAAAAAATAATTCAATAATTCAAAACATAAAACTTTGGCTTCATTATTGAAACAATCAACAAGCATTTAATAAACTTTTAAAAAAATAACTGCATAATTCCAGTTTTCATACCAAAGTATAAGAGCACTAAACTTAAGTTTAATATGCAATTATATATTTGGTTATTACATAACTTTCCCTCTTTAACAATAAACAAAGAAAATCATTGATAATTTTGAACAGAGAATTTCTTCGATTTCATGTATTGAGGAAGATTCTGTTCAAAAGAGTGTTACATATTTAATAAAATGCATTGACTTTTCCTCTTCAAGAATGAAATTTTTTTATACAGTTTTAAAAAAGTCAATCTTGGTCAAAAATCAAATTTTGGAATAGTAGGTTACAGATTCGTTCATAACAAAATTAAATAAATATTTACAACAGAAACATCTCATCATTTCAAACAGAAATAAGATTTTTTACAAAATTCAGCTAGAGAAGAAATTTTATAGCAAAAACTTTCACCAACTTTTTTAATTTGCATTCATGTTTACAAAGAATTAACTAAAATAAACAATGGACAATCCAATTCGAATGAGACTAGAATAGCTTTTTAGATTTTTAAATATAGAAAAACATACATCAAAAACTAAAAGCATTCATAAAACATGAAACAAATTAAAATTGATATGTCTCACAAAAAAAATAATAATGACTGCCTTTATTTAAAAAAAAAAAACAATGCTAGAAAAATACAAAAACAACAAATATGTACATTTAAGAAAAAAGAAATATCCCTCACAACACATTTTATATATTAACAGTTTCTTGCTTTATTTGAAGATAGATAAATATTATTGAATGACAGTCTCGTAAAGTTAATTATTTTATACATGTACAATTTAAAAAGTTATATAAATATAATGCTGGAAATAAAAATGTAAAGAGTTGCATTCCATTTTTTTTTTTAAATCATAGTGAACAAATTAAGCCATCAAGTTCTGATGTAACAATTTTACATTCAACTTAAATTATTTGGGATATTTAGTACTATCATTGAAAAAAGTAATAAGCAATTATTAAATCTTAAACAATCTTCTTCCTCAGAAGTCATTTTAAATTCATTGAAAACTAAAATCATCCCATTTCCACAAAAAACTTTGGAAGAAATTTCTAAATTGCTTAAACAAGAAATAATCAACATCTTTAAATAAATAGCACATAGCAAAACTGTTATCTTAAATTAACATCAATAAATAAGGCTCACACACATACTAGACTGTCATCTAATCGTCTACGCTTATACAAATGCACCTTAGCAGTATAACAGAAGAACAGTACACAGCAAAAACTTCAATCAACGATTATAACTCACAGAAATTTAATTACACAAAGAATCTTAAAAAGTACTATAGCTGGTTACTAATAAATACATATGCTCAATTGTTCAAACAGAATATAATAAGAGTAAAATTCGTCTGAAAATAATTTTGATAATCTTTTACTTTTTGTTAAATTTTTATTTGGAATGCAATTATTTTAATGGGAAATTAACACAGTATAGGTTTGTCATTTATCAAAGCAGTCACAATAGTTAAGTGTTCATAATCATGACCTTAAGATAAGCTTATTTTTCATTGAATCAAGGATTTGAGTCCTGAAGGCACTAAAAACCCAACATGTAGAAGCAAATGAACTAGGGCCGATTTAAGCTCATTTCGGACCCTGGGTGCAAAAGATCTATGGGCCCCCTTGGCAATGGAGGATCGAAATTTATAACCAGAAAATATGCTAAATTCAGCTTATCTGGGCCCTTTCGAGTTTCCGTCCCAAGTGCCAAATGGATAAACCGGCACTGTAATGAACATTAAATCTTTAGAGATTCAAAATCCTCATAGTGTGGAAGTTTTGAAGAGTGAAATGCTAGATCAAGGAAAAGATTCTTGTCGCATTACAACAGTTAAAAATTAAGCGGACCATCTCCAAATGTCCTAGTATTGTTTCTAAGAGCAACACATTCATACACAATCAATTTGCATTCCCCACTAAATATTTTAAGAGACACTTCTAGCATTCAATTCCTTGGTGAAATACTAATATAAATAAAGATATGACCCTCCTCTTCTTGATATCAAAAAAATAATAATAAATTTATTACTACCACAATATACATCTGTATTTTAAGCATTTGTACGAAATTCCTATTTAATAAAAAATCACAATCAAGTCAAAAAGCTTCACATTCTTATTTTGCTGAAATATTTACAAAATGATCAATTTTAATAAAATGTTACACAACTAAATATGAATTAGCTTCATGCATTTTCATATTTTGTTTTGTTTCAACCAGTATAAGCAAATTATGGCCTGCAGTCCACCCAGAGAATTTCTCACACAGACTAGGAAACAATATATAGTAAAGAATTTTTAAAAAATTTCATTTAGAGACATGTTTTTATTTTTTGACACATGTAAAAAAAATTTAACCTACTCTAATAAATATGAACACAAACAAAATTATTAAAATATACTTCACTTTTACACTTTTTAAAACTTATTTAAAATACAGAAAGTATTTCAAAGAATTTTCGAAATACAAATTATTACCTGTGCACCTAAAAAAAAATTACTGAAACTCAATAATACACAACTTCATATAATCACAAATAATATTATAGTCATACAATTCAATGTAAATCACTTACTGCCTGTTTGAACCCATTATACTGCATATATTTCCCACTTGAACAATAAAAAATCTAAGCAGATCTAACAAGAAATTCATTTTTTTTAAGAAATACTAATACCAATATTTCCAAAAAAAAAATTTCCAAATTTACAGCATATTGTTAAAAGGTTTGTTAAATTATATTTTTCAGTTTTGTCAAATTCAAGTAAGCATTTGACAGCAATCTTGAATTAATTCTTTTATATTTTTCAAAAGTAAAAAGCTCCAATTGTTCACATTTCACATATAAATTTTGTAATTTAACATTAATAAATAGAAAAATAATTTGCATTCATTTCTGTGCTGATTCAAACTTTTTGATTTTTAAAATGTATATTTTCACCATTCTTTTTCTTTTCCTCAGTGGTGCAACAGCCATAAAGGGCCAAGGCCTACTGTGTTCATCTTAGTTACCATGACCTTGGACGCTGAGGTGCATGAGCAGATGTCACGATTAGGAAGAAGTTTTCACCATTAAGCTTCTTTATTTTATATGTCTAAAGGTGGGTTGAATTTCTGTCCAGCATTTGGATCATATTTCTTTTCAAAAGACTTTTTAATCCAAAAGCCCATTAAGTAGCAAACAAAGAATGGGGAGTAAAAATTCACAAACCTTTCCTATCATTTTCAGCTCTAACACATCTTTAAGAAAACAATTCTGAACTTTCAAAGACTTTTCAAAGCATGTGAACCTTATGATAAAACTGATTTCAGCAATCACAAAATTTATACAAGTTTATACAAAAATGCTACATACAAGTTTATACAAAATACACAGCAAAGTCCAAGGAATAAGGCACAATAACTATTTACAATCTTGCATGATCCTCTTTAAACTATCCATTACTGTGCTGTCTTTTATAACATTCAATCCACTCGCAAATCTGTTCAATATTGGACAACATATCATCTGGAGTGTTGCTTTCCAGCTTGTATACAATATTTTCTTTATAAGCCTTCTTGGCCTCTTCCAAAAGAACTTGGAATATTTCACACTGAAGGTTGTTTTCCAGTTTCTTTCCACTGTATCCCCTGGTAAAAAAAGTGCACTTATAACTCTACAAAAATTAGCTTAGAAATAATAAAAATTAGAAGCTTCAACAATGCCAAAATAAAGATATAAATGAAAACCACTATTTATTTATTTATTCCCAGCTGTATTTCTTAACTTTAACTAGAAATATAATGCTATGGTGCAATTACATCTATCTCATTCAAAATATGTAAATATTTCTATCAGTCTACATTAGACTCCTCTTACTATTGCAACATATATATTAGATAAAGAATGTATATGTACTGCCTATGTTTTTATTTTTAAAAGATTCCTTTTTTTCTGAAAAATGTTTGGAAGTTTGGGTAGTTTTTCCCGGAAAAATAACTGAATGGATTTTAGGGCTTTAAAATATAGCTTATACATCAAAATAACACATGGGCTATAATTTAGAAAGATATTGTGTGAAGTGTCCAAAATATACGATAATAGTCAAGTGGGAAAAAATTTCTGCCATCTGCAAGAATTCTGGGGATGCTGAAAAAAAACCGTTATAGCATTTTTTTATTTTTTTGGGAAGCCCTTTTTTTTTGTCCCATGCCTCAGTGCACCCTTGCTTTTAATTTATTCTGTTGATTTTTAATCACTATTTTTTATTTCATAATAAAACAAAAATTTCAAAGGGAGGTGGGGGCGATTTTAACATAAAATAAGTACAATAAAAAATAATATTAATGTATTACACCCCAAATATTTGTTTTTTACTTTTCTTAAAAAAGGGTAGCAAATTATTTCTAAATAAACTTTTTTAACTTTTTTATTATTTTAAAACCTAAGAAGGAAATTATTGTTAAAATAATGAATATGATAGTTTTGTATAATATACTTTTTTTCCCGTCTGATACGTGTTTAAATAATTTACTAAACACAGTGGAATGAAAAAGTATAAAATTAAAATAAAATATCAAAATGTTTTTATCAAGTAGGTTTTTTTTTAAGTAAATGTAATTTTTTTATCTAGGCTTTCCCCCATACTTTTTTTTATAACTTACATATATGTTTATTAAAGCATTAAAAAAAATGCAATTGTTTCAATAGCTATCTGTAAATTTTTCTTTTATTTATTACTTATTGAAAATGGATTTTAACTAATATATGTTTTTTAAAAGGATTATTTCTATTATTTCATTATAAATTAATTATTTTAAAAAAGTAAAAGCTATTATTTTGGAAAAAAACATTTTAGAGACATTTTTTAAACAACTATATTACATTGTTGATTCATGAAAATCTGAAATAAAATCTGAATTTCAGATTTTGAAACTAACTATTATTAAAAAAAAGATGGACGTTTTTGTTTTTTCCCTTTGCATCAGAATCGTTTTTTTTTTTTAATAATTTTTAACAAAAATATTTTTTTATATCATACATGAAATTTTACTATATCTTATCTGTGAAGGGGAAAGGGGGAAAATAATTTTAAATAAAAAAAACCCCGGGTTTTGCCCAAACTGGAGAGGGGAAAAAAAACCCGTCTTAAATCAAAATCGGGAACAAATTTTGAAAGGGGGGAAAATTTTAAAGAAATAATTTTTTGAAATCACTCATATTGCCCCGCAAACACACATAATTGCTGGCATCATGAGGGAATGAGAAAGCCCGTGCAATGCTGGGCCATGCAGCTGGTTTACAATATTTTGCTGAAAGCAAGTTATGGAATTATTGGTACCCAAAGCTTTTTCTGATTTTTTAACAATTATATGCAACAGAAAAAAATTAGCATCCTTTTTCATGTGATTGAATTGAAATACATTGCTTTTCAAGAATTTTTTTATGTCTGTATCTCTAATTACTTTGACAGTTCTATTCAGTTATTACAAAAGATTTTAGTCTAAACAACTATTCTATATTGTACCTCCAGTGCAATTGCAAAAAAAAAAGGGGTTATATCTTTAATTATTATTACATTTTCACATAACAAATTAAAAATCAATAACACATAATATAAAGATAAACTTAATTCTTATGCTGATGGATTACCATGATTATAAAATTTAGTAGAGATTGTTTTTTGCCAGAATTAAATGCAGAAAGGCCTGAATGTTAAAAATGGAATATCGACCTACAATCTTAATTTCACTTGAATCTGATCATTAATACCAGATATTTGGGGAATATTACTAAGGAATCATACACAAGATTACTTATCAGTACTATGTCTTTTTCCCAATGAACTCAATTCATGTGACGTCACAATCACGTGATGAGGATAGCACATGATTATGTTTTGGTTTATTTCCCATTTGTGTTTAGTTTGTGTGCAAATAAACATAATAAACTACAAAATAACTAAGGACTAATTATAAGTATACTAAAAAATAACCTAGAACTATTAATAAATATATAAACAAACACTGCAAGTAACCAATGGCTTTGCACACAACACCAAATGACAAATATACTAAACTAAAACAAAAATTATGCTAAAAAAATAACTAAGATTACTTCCTACCTAATCATTAAACAAGGATAATGCAAAAATATAAAAATAAATAAAGTTTCAGAAATAAGTTTCACACACAAGATATAAACAGATCAAGTATAGGAAATTAACACACTAAAGCAAAGCGCGGGGAAATAATTGTATACTCATCACGTGATTCCGACTAGGTACCCGCTTAGTCATAAATTGACCCCATTGTATTCTTCATTTTGAAACAGTTCTTTACTCTAAAATATTTATTTCCATTAATACAATATAAAATAACTTAAAAAATAATATTGCAAGCTCAAAAAAAGTACTAAAGAGTATTTTTTTTTTATTATTAAAAATGAACAGTAGGTAAATCATCAGTTAATAATTATGAACTAATATGCAGCAACTTAAAGAATATCTTCTGAATCCTTGATTACTTTCTTAACTATTAGAAGATAAAGAAATGTGTTATATAATTCACTTTTTCAATCATATATTCATATTTTTATATATTTGCTACTTGAATTTTCATATTTTTAGAACTAAGTCAAGTCAAAAGTTAAATATCAAAAGTTTAAGATGCACAATAAATGTTACTGGACCTTTTAATAAACCAATGTAATTCAAAAGCTTAAAAAAAATCTTACTAATTTTGAAATTTAGACTTAATTAATAAAGAGAAATGCACAAAAAAAAAAGAAGAAAAAAAGATGCATCCCTCAAATAACATTCTGAATTAATACTGATGACCATTACAATTTAGTTATCATTGAAATATTAATCAAGATCAATTTAATCCAGACTTTACAATTTTAAAAAAACAATCTTAATGTTATAATGGAAAAATATTTTATTAACAAAGGAAATCTCTTAGGTTGAGAAATGTTTCAAAAAAAAAAAAATGGAATTGATAAACAAGAGGTTTATTTCTTCTTAATCAAATAACTAACTAGATAAACTAAGATTTTTGAATCCTTGTTATGAATCAATGTTCTACTGATCATGTGCCCAACTAACACCTATCATGCATGTGTTTGTTATTTTTGTAAGGGCACTTGCCCTCGCTTTTCTTTCCATGTCTTGTACTTATGAATAAATTTGTTATTGATAAATGCTTATCTACTTTCAATAGTGTTGCTCTCTTTTGCTTGACTCAATACTTAAAGATCCCCATACACATAAAGCTTTATAAAGTCAATTATTGTAGCCAAGATTTAAAAAATATTTTTTTAGTATCATGAAAACATCCATGAAATTTATTTAAAATCAAAACAGTAATTCTAAAAACACTAGTACCACCCAACATAATTTCTCATTTTGTAGCAGTTCAAGGAAAAACACCTATGCAATTTCTCAACATATCACTTCTTTAAAAACCAATTAAATTTTACAGATACCAATATTACTTCATAAAATGGAGTTCTAATGTGCAATCAATCAACACTACCAAATATGTTATTACAGCTCCGCAAGTAAAAGATGAATTCTAAGAATGATTTGAATGTGAGTCTCCAAAGTGACTGGTATCAAACCACAAGGAAGGACATCTTACAAGTTACATTTCGAGTACTAAAATAAATTCAATACTGATATCAAGTTGAAACTGAATGCAATAAATGCACCACAACAAGACCTCGGAAAAAGTGCAACAATTTTTCAAATGAAGAAGGCAATGTTGCTATCAAAACATTTAATCATGTTTTAAGTAACGTATAAAACACATGCAGAAAGATTAACTTTAAAATAGTCTAATTATACAATTTCAGTAATACTTTTATAGCGAAGTATAATTTCCAAACATTTAGCTGACTTTTAAGTATTTTGGCAACTCTTCCAAAATATTCCATACAACTATACTTTAGAATGACTTCAATGCACATATTTAATTCTGATATTGATTGATTGAATATTAACGTTGCACTGTTCAGCTACACGAGAGCTTTTGGCGAGGATCTAGTAATTTTGAACCATGGTCAAGTGGCAAGGACGACACCTGAGCTGGCACCCCCCTCTCCTAACTACCACAATATACTACACCAATGGGAGGACGTTTGAGCTCTCGACATATTTAACATGCATCGCTGCCCTACACGGCGGGTCTTAAGTGGTACTGGGCTCGAACTCATGACAAGGCAAGCCACGATCCGATACCTATACCACTCGGCTACCGCGGCCACTTTAATTCTGATAACAGCACTCATATGTCTCCAGATTAATATTTCCAAAGCAGAAGTTCCACTGGAGCTTAATAAGAGGAAAATCTTTATTTCTTATTAATACACATAAATTTTAATTATTATACCATATACTATTTTTTTTAAAATAAAAAATCTTACAAGTGTGATTAACATTCTCTTTAGAGATAGTTATATTAGACTGAAGAAAAAGAGACCCATTATTTTATCGGTAGATGGCTGTAGTGTCGATATCTAATGAAGTATCGATCAAACAATTTCAAATTTATGCTCGTTGTCAAGATGACATTTCACAAAAAAAATTATTTTGCTGTTTTTTGTTTGGTCCATTCAGTTGTGAGTTACAGGGTGTTAAAAATGGAAGTCAACAAAGAGAAAATTCAGTTCTTTTTAGTTTTTCTTCGATAAAGGTGAAAATGCAAGCCAAGGTGGCTGAAATTACGAATGGTGTTGATGGTGCTGATACTATAACAGCTAATTATGTGCAATTTTGGTTTCATCGATTCCGTTCAGGTATTTTTGATGTTAAAGAGGCACCTCGCGCAGGCATGTGCGTCATTGAAAATGTCGATAAAATCACAGAAATAACAGAAGTTGACCGGCATGTTAGTAGTCATAGCATCGCACAGAAGCTAAAGATCGACCATAAAATAGTTTTACGCAATTTGCACAAAATTGGATTCAAAACAAAGCTCCATGTTTGGGTGTCACACTAATTAACACCAAAAAACATGATGGATCGAATTTCCAAACGGAATGAAATCGACCCATTTCTTAAATGGATGGTGACTGGGGATGAGAAATGGGTCACATACTACAATATTGTGTGAAAACGATCGTGGTCAAAGTGCGGTGAAGCAGCTCAAATGGTGGCCAAACCAGGACTAACGGCCAGGAAGGTTCTACTGTGTATTTGGTGGGACTGGAAAGGAATCATTTATTAGGAGTTGCTTCCGCATGGCCAAACACTAAATTAAGATCTCTATTGTCAACAACTGGACCATTTGGTGCTAGCGATTGACCAGAATTGGCCAACAGAAGAGGTGTTGTGTTCCATCAAGACAACGCCAGGCCACACACTGCTGTAGTGACTCGCCAGAACCTCGGGGAGCTTGGTTGGGAAGTTTTAATGCATCCACCATACTGTCCGGACATGGCACCAAGCGATTACCACCCTTTTCTCGCATTGCAAAACTTCCCGAGTGATAAGAAATTGGGATCTAGAGAAGATTGTGAAAATCGATTACTAGATGTTTTTGCCAATAAGGGTCGAGACTTCTATGAAAGAGGCATTAAGAAGCTACCTTTAAAATGGCAACAAATTATACAGCAAAACAGTGCATATTTGACCCAAATTGGACAACCGGAAGCATGTTAAATAAAGTTTTGGTTTTCATGCAAAAATAATGGATTTCTTTTTCCCCAACCTAATATATAAATAAGTTGAAAAAAAGCCTAGGTTACATCACTCATTTAGATCCATACGATATCACATAATTTAACAGTCAAATTGTCTTTTTTGAACTTTCAATAAAAGTTCATGGCAATAATATTATTCTGTTATTTGAATTATTAAAAATTATACCAAATGTATTTTTTAACATTCAATTATTTCTGAAGCAATTTTTGAAAAATGATGAAGAAATTAGGAAAATCAGATGCTTTAAATTACTGGGTCTAATACAGCAAAATAAGTATTTTTACAGGGATCACTTAATTGATCATAAAGAAAAAGAACTTTAAAGCAACTGGAAAATTCTGTCCATAAAAACGTGTCAAAATTGATGCATTTTAGAAAACATCAAGACATGCTAAGTATCATTATTTTGTAAATAAATATAATAACCTGGTGAATTAAACGGTTTGCTCGATGTTAGATAGGAAGGAAAGATGGTAATTTTAAAAACAATGGAAATGTTTGAAATCATTCCCCTTTGAATTCTTTGAAGTCTCTACACAGTAGATTGTGTTACAGGTATAAACAAATCATTCATTTCAACATTTTTATTAAAAGTATTATTAACTATTAATACTTTTGGAATTTAAATGGATAAAATGAATTCCTCAGACTATTTTCCACCTTTTCCTACCTTCAGGGTAGGCTTTCTGCAATAAGCCATTCATAAAAAGCCTCACGGATAAATACAGATATGATTACTCTTGAATAGATAGATAATATAGTGTAGATAATATAAGTCATTTGCATTTAATTCACATATAATCTGGCTTTAAAATGACAAAATAGAATTCAAGAAAGATCATTCATCATAATTTGAACACTGAAAAGATTTTAAAACTATTTACCTCCTTGCAAGTCGGTCATAAAGGATGGTGTTGTCAGTGGTGAGAACAAAGACTATGTCAAACCATTCTTCAGGAAAAAGATCACAGCCATGATAATCTACTATTTTTCCTCCTTCTCTCATCTTTTCTTCCAACTCTTCAATGAGCTACACACAAGGGAAAACATAAATATAGATATTTATCATTGAATGCAAAATTTTCCATAGATTGACACCATATAAAACAATCTTCATACTGATGATGAAAATACGTTAAATACATAAAGTAAACCTTTAGACTGGCGAAAAAATAAAATTCCAGAGTGTCTGTAACATAAGAACTTTCTTTTAATAAGTAATTTAAAATGGTTTGTAAAAATTAAACAATATCTTAATTACAATTATTCACAGTAATTTTTGCTACTTGTGTATTTTACTGTTGACTAATTTTGAGAAATAAAGAGACATTACCAAATGTTGCATTATTACTGTTCAGGAACATATGCGAGAAAAATTTTCCTCAATTAGCAGCATATATTTTGATTTGAAGAAACTGGTAGACAATATACAACATAAGCATTTTTTTTAACATTAACAAAAAAAATACATTTCATACTTTTTGTCAATTATATGCATTTTCTTGTTTAAAAGTTTAATGTTTGCAAACAGTATAAAACTTTCTAAAATGCTCATTTAGAAAGGTTTTACAAAACAAGCTATTTTGTCTATTTCCATGTTTAAATTTATATCCTTTTGCTTGTTCCTGTATAACTCATTATACAACAATTAGGATATTTTTTTGTCATTTGTCAGAAATTATTTAATACATGAAAAATAACTATTACATAACAACCCTTTTCCCAATACAATACTAAATAAAGTGCTTTTTTCTAATTTTTTTTACCTTTCTTCTTTTAGCTTTTCTTTTATTTATATCTACATACACATTACTTATCAATGTTCATTTTATGCATTGAAATAGAGTACTATTTTTTTAATGTGCAATTTAAATTAATAAGCCAAATAAAACTTACATTTCATTTGCATATTGTTATAAAAGTTAATTTTCACTGATTATAAATATGTATACACACATGTATCAAATATATCAGTTTAAACAAAAATATTAAATTTACATAACATAACAATTTTAAAAAATTAATATTTTTAAATCCTTACAAAGGGGATAAGAACTAAATAGTTCAAACCACTATTCAACTTCTCCATTCAAGAATACAGTTACCTCAAAGCTTTATTGCAACAATATTTTAATATTTAACTGTGAAAGTAGGGAATTTTAACCACTAGTGAAAAATCTTAAATCCAGCAAAAGCTAAGCACAATACAAAAAGGATGAAATATAAATTATACAGTAGTGAGTTACACTAGGTGTTCACAAAATTTATTAAAAAAAAAACTTTGATAAATCTTAAATATATGTAGATTGCACAAGTCAAGCCTTAACAGTAGAGGTCACATATCCAATCATATAGTACAGTATCACTTATTGAAATATATTGTTACCTAAAACAGTTTCAAAATTGCAAAATCTGTCATTAATGGTTCCAGTATAGTTGAAAACATAAGTTCATAAAAAGCAACCATTTTTTTTAACATGTAGAGCAAATTGTTAAGAATACTAGTGAAGCAGAATACTTAACTTTAAAAGACATGCAAAGGAACATATGTCTTTAAAAAAATTATACACGAGGGTTGGGGCAAAAGTCATGGCAACTATTTTTTTTCTTGAAAATGCCAGTCCGGTTGGAAAATGTGACATATACAGATGGAAGGACAAGGTGTTAACTACATATGTAAACAATGAATGGCACTGAAATATCGTAATACACTAATTTATTATGGTAGTATATAGGGCAATATGGCCTTCACCGTGCAAAAGAATGACAGCAAAGTACACATAAAGTTGACATGACAAACCTGGGTCTAAAGACCCTCAATGTAGTCCCCTGCTACTATCACCACCTGCTGCCAATGATGTGGGAGGTGCTGAATACCACCAGCCTCAGCATTTGCTGCACCATGTGTGAATTGGGTCACCTGTTGGTGCACAGCATTAGCAATGTCCTTTCGTGTTGCAAACCACCTACCACATATTGGTTCCTTAATCTTGGGAATGAGATCAAGTCACAGGGTCAGATCAAATTCATTGTGATAATCCACTGCATTTTTCCCTCGGAGAATGGCTATTTTGATGTAAGCAGGCTGCTCAACCCGGGTTACTTCCATCTCACACGACACTCGCCCACTGACTGATTTCACAGCCCTCCCTGCGCTACTACCAGCTATCACAGAGCCATCTGTTGTTCTGCATACACACTATGGCTGCAGAACTTCCATGTGACACACATACGTTTGTGATTTATTCACATATCTACAAGAAAAAAAATAGTTGCCATGACTTATGCCTCAACCCTCGTAGAATATTGCAAATTCAAATGTGAGCAGAACAGACTCGCACAAAATCTTAAAAGTGAATTCTGTATAAATCATACAAATGCATACAGCCATTTATGCAAAAATAGATTGAACAAAAATAAACAATGGAAATTTCCAAAAAAATTAAAATAAAGCCAAAATTCTAATGCAAAAGAAATTAGGCTTTATAAATAACTAAACAAGAGATAGTGATATACTTGTGAAAATTGTAAAATATTACTCGCTTAAAGCATGTTCTACTATATTTATAATGAATGTAAATTGTCTTTTATATCCAAATTTATAATATTAACATTTAATTAAAAAAAATGACAATTTCATTTTATACAATCCAAATGTAAGCTGAATGTGTTCATGTTTTATTCCTTGTTTGTAAGGAAACTTGAGGTGTTTTTTTTTTAATTATCTTCATATACAAATAAAACACACAATTCATGAAGCAATTATAGATTGTAATGAAGTATGAAAGGTCCACAAAATAGAATAGAATCCTATATATATATATATATATATATATAAAAATAAATCTTATATATATAATTTATATATATTTATAATATAATTAAAAATAACCATTTTTATTGAATGAATTTTAAAAATTTAAAGAATAATATAATAAATATGAAAGGAAGCCCTATCTTAGGTTAGGAAGATTTTATATATAATAAGAAAAATTTTATTAATATATATTAGAACATTATAAACCATTTAACATCAGAATCCTTTATATTGCTATATAAAACATAAGAAAGCAAAATATATATATATGTAGATATATTTTATATATGTAAAACCCTTTATATTTATTGATTTGAAGAATCTATATATATAATACATTGATTATAATTATTTTAAAAAACCTAAATTATAGTGAGATAAACAAAATACATCAGTCTATACAGATATTATTATTATAAATATGAAACAGAAAATAGCTTATATATGAATTATATTGCTATTATAATAATAAATTGGAATAGGAATGCCTCATGTATATATATATAATGTATGATTAATATATTTTTCATGGAACTTTTTAATTTATTTTAATATATAAAATATATAAAAATAATATAAATTTTCCAATAATAATATTATATATAAACAAATAAAAAAAGAATTGAGAAATAATTTCCTTAATTATAAAAATTTCATAAATAACACTTTTATTAAAATAATTTTAAGATGTAAATAGGGCCATTTATTTTCTTAAATAATAAAAGGAAAATAATTAATATTTTTGGTGTACAAAGGCCACTTTTAGCTTCAGGCCTTTATCTTGCTCTGCAAAAACATAAGAGCTACAACTGAAGGTATGATAAATGAGAATGTGTTATGATTTTATTCAATTGACATTAATAATTTAATTTTTAACCATTTTTTTTACCTCGGAAATTTAAAAAACAAAATACAAGTAAAGATATTATTGAAATACTGAAACAGGAAAAAGTTTTAAATTTTAAATTGGGCTTTAAATAATAAATTGCTCAAAGAAACCTTTGTATTTTTAGAAAAATTTTCCAGGAATTTTTAAATGGTATTTTGCAATAATATGCAAAATAATATAAACTCTAATAATATGATCTAAACAAACAAAGAAAAGAATTAAGGGGGATTTCCCTATAATTCGAAAATTGCTCTTAACTGAGTTGCCCTGATTATACTAATGTTGCAAACTTTCACATTTATATCTTAAATGTGGGGAAAATAATTGGAAATTTGGCTTCCTTGGTGTACAAGGTCCGAGGGCCCCCTGAGCTTGAGGGCCCCAGTGCACGGCACTACCTAGCCCATTGGTAGCTACACCACTGGAAGGTATGATAAATGAGAATGTGTTATGATCATACAAACATTTAATTTAATTTAAGCCATGTCTTTACCTGAAAATAAATATCAAAGTACAAGAGATATCCTTAAATATTAGATAGGATTGTTTTAAATATGAATTGAGACTTTAAACTTTATGTACAACAAAAACTTTGTATTTTTCGAAAAATTTTCCAAGTTAATTTACAATGGGTACTTACTTGCATAATATCGCAACAATCGTAAACTCTATTAATAACTCAACAAATTGGCAACCCTAATTTCCCATGTGTTGTATGTGCTGAATTGGCAACCAGAGGCTTTATTTCATATAATGTCACCCCAATAGGTTGCGATAACACGTAAGTACCTTACAATGTTTGGGGATGATTAAATTTATTGATAAAAATAGAAAAACAGTTAAAAGGTTTAACATGTATTATCTTTTTCATGCTCCTGAAAATTTATAACGAAAAGCTAAAAAATAATTTATTGATACTAATATAGCAAAGTATACAATGTTAGCAATGTACATATAAAGTGAAACTAATAATGAGAGAAAAAAACCGAATTATTCTAGTTACCTTATCTTCGTCCAGAACATGACATTCTAAATTTTCATCATACTCTTCATAAAAATTGTTGTCTTTTGCAATCTGACCAACATTAAGCCATTCTAGAGAAGTCAGTTCACTTATCTCAGAGCTAAGTGTGGATTTACCAGTACCAGGTGTACCTGAAAGAATAAATTTCTAAATTAATAAAAAATAATTTATATCACACTAATAAATTCTAATCCTGAATTTATCTATTCCAATACATGTTTATTCTTAATATATAATTGCAACATAATTAACATTTTTAAAGTATAAGATTTTTATTTTAGGAACTCTTGCAAACAAAATTTGCAATGATTTTTGCAATTCAAAATTTTACAAAAAGCCCATTTAAATAAAAGTTCTATAATTTCAAAAATGATAGTAAAACTTGTTTTAAAATTGGTCTACTTTAATATACCTAAGTGTAAATTAAAACAAGTTTGGGAAGCCTCATTGATTATTAGTTGAAATATTGATTATAAATATCCAATAAGAAAATATATATTATAAACTAAAAATAAAATATGAATTTGACTTTAGCCTTTTGGATGTTGAATAATAAGAGAAAAACAGAATGAAAGATATATATTCTATGACACACACACACAAATACAGTTAAATGGAAATTTACATTCATTAAGCACTTAAATTTAAAAATAGTACTACTATAAAGAGAGTTATACATCAGGTTGTTAGGAAAGTAGCTCCGTTTTTTTATGAAAATTGAAGGATTTTCTTATTGAAATAATATTTTATTGAATTATATATTACCCATTCTGCTTAATACTTTTTGTCATCTTTCTGGCAGTAGCATAAAACCACGGTCCTAAAATTTGTTTCTTGTTGACAAAAAACTGATTCAGGTGATTTTTAATCTCATTTGAATTTAAGGTTTTACCATTTAGCAAGTTTGTAGAAATCGGAACAAACAATAAACAGCAGATGTCAGATTGATTGATTGAATATTAACGTCGCACTGTTCAGCTACACGAGGGCTTTTGGCGACGGACCATGTAATTTTGAACCATGGTCAAGTGACGTGGACGACACCTGAGCTGGCACCCCTCTCTAACTACCACACCACACCAGCGGAGGACATTTCAGCTCGACAGATTTAGCGTGCACGCTGCCCTACACGGCGGGTCTTTAGTGGTACTGGGCTCGAACTCGTGACAAGGCAAGCCACGGTCCGATATCTATACCACTCGGCTACCGCGGCCCAGAAGATGTCAGATCTGGAGAATATGGTGGGTGTGACAGTATATCTAATCCAAAGTAAAGGCTTTCGGTGAGTTACCAAACATACAAAGTACGAAGCCTCGCATGTACGAAGCCTCGCATTATGTACGAAGCCTCGCATTATCTTAATGGAACACTACACCTTTTCTATTGATCAATTCTGGCCTTTTTTGTTAAAGTGAATTATTCAATTTGGCCTGCTGATGACAATACACTTCAGAATTGATCATCATATTGATTGACAGATGGTAAAATTTCACAAGAATCTGTTGTTTTTTTTTAACAAACAGATAGCATAACATCTTTTGGTAAATATCTTGTTTTTGATGTGCTTTGAGCCAGTTCATCTTTTTTACTGCATAATTCCAACATTGTTGTAGACAATCCATTTCTTATCTCCAGTGATGATGTACTTCAAAAAATGGATCATTTTCTTGACATTTGAGAAGCTAATCCCAGCCACCAATGTAAAAGCATAAATTTCTCTCCATAAGAAAATGAGGACCCCATATGTCAAGCTTTGAGATTAAACCTAGGAGTTACAAATAATCATGAACTACCAAATTCAATAAGTTTAATCTATCTGCAATCACACAAGTTGCTATGCGAGTTTGCATCAATTGCCAATAGTGTCTTCATCAGCATCAACTGGCCTTCTAGAATGAGGTCGATCCAAATCATCAACATCCAAATTGTCGGATAGAAATTTTGCAAACCAGTTTTAGCACTGGTGTTCTACCAATATACCTTTCTCATGCACATCAGATAATTTTTTTCTTCTTGTTTAAACAGGATTTTAACCTTTTCGATAATAAAAAGTAAACTATGCTGAAAAAGCTGTTTTTCACTATCTATATTTGATAGGATACCAAACACAAACTAATGGATAAAATCAATCCTTGTTACATCAACAGTCAAAATACAATTAAAAAATACAATGGAACCCATTTGTTATCAGTACTGTGTTTGTGTATTTATGTGTGTTTGTGTATTTATGTGTGTTTGTGTATTTATGTGTGTGCATGTGTTTGTGTGCGCGTGTACGTGTGTGCGCATGTGCGTGCGTGTTTGTATGTGTGCACGTGTATGTGTGCGCATGTGCGTGCGTGTTTGTATGAGTGCACGTGTATGTGTGCGCATGTGCGTGCGTGTTTGTATGTGTGTTTGTGTGCTAAATACCTTTTTGGAATAGTTTTTAATCCAAGATGGTAGCTTGGCCTTTAAGAACTCTATATAAAAATTATGAAAGTAGCTTATCCTTGAAAATGTTTAAGATAATAAGATTACATAGATTTTAAAAGAAATAAAATAAAAGCAAAAATGTACTTACTTTCTAGTGGAAAGCAGCATGGAAAAATAGAACCAGAATTTTAAAAAACTAGAATGAGAAATTTATAAATGTCGGAGGGGAAAGCAGAAAAAATATGGAAAATGAAATGGGAGAAAAAAATTGAATAAAGGTTAAGCAATTAAAAACTTCAGGCCAAAAGAAGCCACTACTACCAGGAAAGAAACATAACACATTGCCTGTTGAATGTTATGAAAAGCTACAAATCCGATTCCTCTCACTACCCTTCCCCCAACAAGTCAATCAGCCCAATCAATTAAACATATCATTCAATCTTTTTTTTCTCTCTCATCGATTTCAACAGTTTTATTCTTTTTTTTTTTATTTTCTCCTTCCTGACCTCAATTAAATCTGATTAACACATCGAACAAACAGTTGCATGAAACAACAGCGCCTTGTGAAAAAATTACGAGATCTCGATGAACTTCATCAAAAAATTTGTTAATTTAAATCAAAAATCATTATTTGCTGCCAGTACAAAAAGAATTATGTCCGATATAGTTACTATTGTGGCAGTGCGAATCTGCATCATAAGATCAACAATAAGGCATTAAATTTTTTTCCTTCCTTTGCCACACTCAAATTTCCCAATGGCCTTAATGAACAAAATCTTAATCCAGAATGAGAGGAAAAAAACAAATTCAAAATGACAAAAAATGCAAAAACAAAACAGACAAGAAATACAAATTTGGAAATCCTTCTAATACATAAAAGTTGAAAGCAAAACCAGTACTTTTCTGTTTTGCCAGCACAAATCTCACCAAGTACTTTATTGGCGACAACACACAATATACACATAAAATACTATTAAATGTCATTTCTTGTAGGTTTTTCATCTATTTTTGATTTATTATGAATAGGCATTACATAAAAAAAAAGACTGGGACTTGTTAAGAAAAATGTGATGGCATTGGTTGAATCATTTATAACAACTTTATTACCTGTGTTTAGCTAAAACTGAAAGAACTGCAAAATCCTCAAATTCATTAAAGAAAAAGAACCTTTGTACTTGCCAATGATTGAAATATCCACGTTGGAATAACTACAGAGGACGAAAGCTACAAAGTAACAGACATAATGTAAAATAAGAAAAATGTCAACTATGCAAGAAAACAGAATTAAAATCAGCTGAAATTAAAAAGGTAACCCCCCTTCCATGAAAGTAAACCAATAAAAATAACTATAATGTACTTAATATATAACGACGGATACCACTATACCAAATAAAAAAATTCAAGGTTATTGTAGTATAATCGCCTAATTTGGCGAATATCAACAACTTAGTGCATAGCGTACTCATATTAAATTAGTACCAATTATAGTATAAAAGACACCTATATTGGGAAAAAAGATCTTACTTTCCGAACAACCCAATACAAATTAAAACTTGCAGAGTCGAATTAAAACGTTAATATCGTTTTGTAAATGTAAGTCCAAAATTAACTACCACGAAAGAAAATAATTCAATAAAATACCAAACTAGAGTCAAGTGAGTGGGATATTTTTCTCTGTGTATAATTACAAAATTTACAGAGTATATCACACTTAAAAATAAGTTTATTATAGTTATACGGATTGGCAAGATGATAAACGTATAAGTGAAAACTAAAATAAAATAGAAACACCACGAAAACAAGTATGAGGTGTGAACTGAGTCATTTTCTGAGGAATTATATAATTATGTCTCTTTTTTTATCAATACCATGTGTTACTTTAGTTTACCACGTGGCTGCTAATACAAAATGTGGGGTTCATTAAATTTTGATCAGATTAAATAAATTATGCTAGTGTAAAATCAAAAAACTATTGTTTTTTAAATACCTGTTATTAAGATATTAGGCAGACGACTCATTTTGTGTGTGTGTATTCTTCAAAGATATCACATTCAATTCAGCTGCCGCTGCAATTTAAAACGCAAATACTCTAAATGTATTGCTATTGCCAGACAATGATACAAAACCTAACTAAAATTGCATCAGGTGTATTTTCTGATGATGATTAATGAACTGTTATGCGAAGATATAAATGCGTTTAAGATAATTCGGGAACAAAGAATAAATTATATAATAATACAAAAAAACAGGTTCGTAAATATAAACTTTTTTTCAACAGTTATATAAAGTTTGAAAGCTTTATTTCAAGCTCACGAGTAAATAAAACCGATTAAAATGGATTTCCCCTTTTCAAATTATAAAACAATTTTTTAAGTATCGCACATTCATTTTATAAAAAAAATCATTAAATGAGTGTCACTTAGAAAATAATTTTTTACATTCCTTCAGAACTGATATTATGAATTTGAATAAATTCAAAATCTGTAGAACATATGAAGACCAAATCTACAGACGAAACCACCATTGGGATATTAAATTTCATGCTTTCACACGTTTCCTAAGTCAGTGCAATTAAAACGAAAAGGTTCGTAATTTACTTAGCTTAATAAAATAATAAAGTATATTATTTCGTAAGTAGAAGAAAGCTTGATAAATGTATTCAAAAATGGGTGATAAATACACTAATGGCCATTAAAATTGCTACACCAGGTAGAAATGCAGATAACAAAATGATATTTATTGAACAAATATATTATAATGGAAATAACATGTTATTAAATTTTGAAGAAATTTGGGTGCATAGATCCTGAGAAATCAATACCCAGAACAATCGCTCTCTCAACATTCTCCGTATCAATGAAGGTCCGCACAAAACCGGAAACATTCAGTCGTGCATTGTCCTGCTGAAATGTTAGATCAAATCTTAAAAATAATCACGATTTTTTAAGTGATAACTTCTTTAGGCTCGTTTTGCTAGAGAGTGAACTTGAATGAACGTCATGCTCAGGTTTGTAACGTTCATTAGGCTTTTCTTTGTTTTTAGTTGGAAATCGTGCTCGGACAAAATCGTCAACCCCTAAAAAGAAATCGCGTGACCAAAAGAGGGACGTTTCCCCCTGGTTTTGAATAGTACTCAGTCTTCTTTCTTGTATACTTATTTAATTAGTTCATCTTCCCACGTGTATTTATTACTCAAGATATATCAGAGGAATAACTATAAAGAAAATTATGAGAGATATTTAGATTTTTGTATAACTTTATTCTTCTGGCATTGTTGAATTTCTTTCTTTTTAGTTTTGAGGGCACTATATAATAAATTGATGCATTTATGCCAATATCCCTAATTATGTACAAATTTAAGATATTTTGTTTTACATAAGAAATAAGTGTTTGTTTTTTTTAGTGTTTTGTTTATTTTGTTAAATCTTAATTATCTTAAGAAAATTTTATAAATAACAATAATGCATCGTTATTGTTGTGTGCCCAACTGGTCATCTAATAAACTTGGCAACCGTACGTTTCAGTTTTTTGTTTCTTAAAAGATGAACAATGCAAACTTCAAAAGAGAAAAAATCCCTAGGGAATTTAAAAAGAGATCAGATGATATTTCAATAGAAGAGTACCAAGTTTTGAAATACGTAGCGTGTTATTGCGTTCATAATATAAAATTCGAATGCCGATTAAAAATATAGATTTGTTGTAGATAAAAAAAAAATCAATTTCAATTCAGAAAATGTTGAAGGGACAAAATATTTGAGACTTCTGGATAGAGGAGGTTTAAAAATGTTCTCAGATAATGTTATGAAAATCATTTCAACGCAACATTTTACTTTTAATTTGTACATCGAAAAGATTCGAGTTAAAATATCTTACAGTTGATTTGCCAATTATCTTGCTTAACAAGCATAACAGAAGCGTATCTGCAATTACATGAATTGTGGAATGTCTTGCATTTGTTTCAATTACCTTCTGTAAACTGTAACACACCAGCATTTTCATATTTAAAAAAAGTATTCATTACATTCCCCTTAGGGAATACATGCTTAAATAATTATTCAAAATAACGCAATGAAGAAATTTTAACGGGGAAGGATAATCGAAAAATGAAGGAACAAGTTCGATATAAAGACTTTTTTTAAAAAATCGGCACCTTTTTTTTTTACCCCTCTTGTCCCCAAAGGGGAACCCAAAAAAAAATGTTGTCCCCCCCCCCCCATAATTTCCATGAAATAATTTCCAAACCGACTAAATGGGGCTCTCACCACCACTATCTCTTTCTACAATAATGATTGGCGGGATTCTTTCTAATCCTAGTAGAAGCAAGAAAATGAAACATATATATTTTTTAAAAATGGGCTTAAAGAGAGAGAAATCCTACAGTAAAATTAAGCATATAATGTAGAAAAGGAACAAATTTTTATAGAACTAAGTAAATAATATAATTGTTATTTGCAATATTGCAGTGAATTCAAGAATAAAAATCTATTTTTTTTAGATATTTAAATCATTTTGAGTCTAAAATATTTATAACCTATTTCAGCTACCGTAAACCTATGGTTTCCTTCTTAGAATACAATTCACAAATATGATTGTACACTCATGGACAAAAAAATTCGCGCACCAAGAAGTAATTGTGGGATCAAAACGAAAGTTGGAATGAAGGTACATGTCGGGGATAAATGCAAATGATTAGAAATGCAGGCGTGATTGCGCATTAATTTATACCCGGGGAGGGCTTAACGTCGTTCTCCGTGGGTAAAAGAAAGGAAACCCAAAGCGTGTTTGGTGGCTGAATCGTTTAAAAGGAAGAGCTGGGGTACCATGTCTTTTACCGTTTTTGAAGACAATATGAGCAGCTGTCGCGGTTTGGGGGGGAAACAGGGCATTTTGGGAAAGCGGGGGTCAGCTAGGTGAGTAGCTCGTCAAAGGGTTTGATTGTGTTGTGAGGGGTGTTGGGAATAGTGGATCCGAGAGATGTCATTTCCCGAAGATCAGGCTCAGGACCCTCGACAGACCAGTCATCGAGAGACCACCATCGTTGAAATGCCCCGTGAACGCTTCATCGGCCACCGTCCCGGTACAGGTAAACCTTCATAGGGGCCCCCGTGTTTTCGAACCATCGAAAAGGGCCGGGTGAAGGACATTTAATCTCGGTGTCCATTTTTGGGGGCCCCTTTTCGCTGACCTATCGGCGCCCCCGTTTGGAGTGGTGCCACCCCCGACGAAACTGGACTGCAGCGGAATGGGAAATGGGGCCTTTTAAACAATCAGATTCAATCTCAGCAGTAATGACAATCGTGTTCGTGTGTGGAGCCCCCGTGGTGAATGCCTCAATCCTGCCCTTGCCTTACAGCGACACACCACTCTCACAACTGGTGTGATGGTATGGGGTGTCATGTGTCATTGCCTACAATACGCGGTCACCCCTTGTACTGAACCGTGGCACCATGATAGCCCAGTGGTATGTCCATGACATCCTGCAACCAATGTTAGCCACTCTTTAAACCCCCGGACCCCTTTTTCAAGACAATGCTCGGGCCCCCACGGCGGGGGTCCAAAAACTGTCTCCACACTATTACTAACCCCTTTACCTGCCCGATTCCCATTTTGTCCCAATCGACATATCCCTTGGGGGGAGTTGGGGATCCCGGGTTTTAACAAACTAGAGGGAAAATTCAGCCAATATGGAACGAAATGTTCAAGACATCATACAAAAAGATGCCCTCCCGTCATGGGTTCTCCGTTCTTTTTTTTTCTGTGAAATTATGATCCTTTTTCTTTGATTTTCAATCATTTACTTATATCAAAGTAGTCTTTCTGAGACAACCATCCTGTGATGACCATGTTTCCCTTCCATACAGAGGTTTTGGGGGTTATCAAAATGATGAGACATAATTTTAATACAACTTTTATTTTTTTAAATACTTAAGTTTAAGACAAATTAATTAGAGGAAGTCGAGCCCAAATTAAATCACGTATTTAAAATCCCAATCACCCAATTAGATCCCTATCTCAATTATCCCAAATAATCCTGTTATCAATTTCTTATATCTAAAATTACCTTTTTCCCAAATCTGGTCCCTTGACTAAGAATATAATCTATAACTTTATCTATGAAGATTCATCCGCAATGCAGCTAATTCTTGACTGCTTATTCGGTCCGAAAATTTCACACTAAGCTTTGTCAGCTATTGATCAGAATGATTCACACTCAATCTCTGGCCCTATGCTTTTTATCTACTTATGTATCCTCTGGTTTGCCACGCTATCCTTTTATAGTATATCTCATTTACATTTTCTTTCGTTTATCTTCTTTGGAGGGGTTAAAATTTGCCTTAATCGTGGCCGTCAAAAAACATAGGGTCATGTTAATCAGAAAGACGCGAGAGACGTCACAACCCCCTAAGGAAAAAAAAAGTATTTATTTAAAGGGGTTTTCAATGCCCTTAATAAAAAACGGTTTAAAACTCTATTTCTAAATTTTTTCGCTTTTTTAGTTTTTTTTTAAATTTTTTAAACTTTAAAACATCATTTTAACTTTTATAATTTCAATATCTATCTTGACTTTATTTCATTGAATTTTAATTTCTTTAAAATTTTTCTTTTTAATTTTAAAATTTTTTGACTTTAATTTTCATTCAAATTTTTAAACTTAAATTTTAACTTTTATAATTTCCCAAATTTATCTTACTTTAATTTTCATTGAATTTTTAAACTTAAATTTTAACTTTTATAATTTAAAATTTTCTTGACTTTAATTTTCATTACTCATCTTAGAGTTTTTTAAAATTCAATTTAATTTTAAAC
>BMAV01013645.1:0-19126 GCA_019973955.1 Trichonephila inaurata madagascariensis | reverse complement strand
TATTAATCAATCATCAAAATCTATGCTTCTCGACTAGAATCCATATAGACTTTGAGTAGATCCACAAGAAAAAATCAAAGGGTCTTGTGGTTACCAATACAGTCAGTGATATCTTAAGGGGTCTCAGGGGTGGTAAATTTCTCTAGAGGGCAGAAAATATAAACATTTTTCAAACAGGTATAATTATTTTAAATTTAACTTAAATAATTCGAATCTATTACATATTATTTATAAAGGAATGGGGCTTCAGAAAAGTTTTAAATGTTTAGAATATATTCATAATCTTAAAAATTATAAGCATATGAAAATAAGAAACTTTTCTATGAGAAATATTTATTAAGTTTTTCGTTGCGCATGCTAGTTTTCTAAAATAGCAGCTTTAATTGTGCTAGCTATAAGTTGATTTATAAAGTTAAATGTATCCTTGTTACACACTGTAGTAATATTATATTAATAGAATAATAAATTATATTTTTTTTAAAAATAAAAAAAAATTACATTTTTAAAATATTTTTTAAAGCATTTCGATATTTTTCAAATATTTTGAAATACAAAAGATATATAATTCTTAAATAATGTAGGGTTTAAAGAGTATGATACATTTTATAATTCTATAAAGTTTTATACATGAGAGGCTTGTATTTTAGAAAATAGCGTGCGCAACGCAAAAATTACTTAATATTTATTACATAATTTTCATATGCTTATATAATTTTTAAAATTTATGATTATATTTAAAAAATATTGTACTTTTTTGAAGCCACAATCCCTTGTAAATAATGTGTAAGAGATTCGAATTATTTAATTTAAATTTAAAATAATTATACCTGTTTGAAAATTGTTTAAATTTTCACCCCTCCCAGAAAACATTAACACCCCTGAGACCTCTTAAGATTTCTTGAGGTCCCTTTGCAAAAATAGACCTCATCTGCGGTTCTTTTAAGTACAGAATACATAGCATACGTTATCAAATACTCGTACAAACCATAACCGGTGACAAATAAATGTGCGTGAATCACTACCTCACAAACGTAGACACAAATAGACTTGACCGATTGTAGCCTTTCGACTAAGTAAGTAATAAGGGTGCATTGGTGGTTGGTTTATATAGGTGGTTGGACAAGGGCGGCGGACATGACATAGTAATGAAGCCTTGACACTGTTGCCAGTTGACATACAGCTCGTAATTCCCAGTTTTTAGGTGAATATTTAAGGGAATAACATTTGACGATTTAATTAAATGGTTTATGATGTTGAAACCGAGTCGAGAGAGAGAGATGAGATCGTGGCCCTGTGTTCGGGCACAGTTGGTACAAGTCTTAAAAAGTTCCTGAGTACAATAATTTAATAATAATAAACTAATAAAGAATTCATGGTTAGAAGATTCTCATAATTGTCGTATAACAATTTTTCCATCATCATATATTGTTGCATGTGGCTTTATTCGATTTATAGTAATTATCAAAAAAAAAGTGTATACAGTCGGACCTCTATATAACGAAGTCGCTAAATCCTGAAAAAAAGTTCGTTATATAGAGGTTCATCTTTCAATTTTCTTCATAAGCCACATAAAACAAATTTTAAATGCATAAATGCCATATAATAAAAAAAGTAATTTAATACTTTAATTTACTTTATATACTTTATAAAGTAAATTAAACAAATATACATTAATTTTGCAAACTAAAGTATATTTGTTTTATATATCTACCCATAAAAAAATAATAGGAAGAAAAACTGCAAGGAAAACAAGACAAAAGAATGTCGAAGCATAGACTGTATTTTCAACATTAAGAAAACAATTGTATATTAATTTTAATCAATTTTATGGACATTCTAATCTAAAGCATACAAGTAATAAGTTTAAACATACATTATTTACTAACTAAAAATTCTAAACATACATTATTTATTAAATAGAAATTCTAAACATATACTATTTAATAACTAGAAATTTTAAACATACATTATTTAATAACTAGAAATTATAAACATACATTATTTAATAACTAGAAATTCTAAACATACATTATCTAATAACTAGAAATTTTAAACATACATTATTTAATAACTAGAAATTTTAAACATACATTATTTAATAACTAGAAATTCTAAACATACATTATTTAATAACTAGAAATTTTAAACATACATTATTTAATAACTAGAAATTTTAAGGATACATTACCACATGCGTCCTTAAATTTAATTACTCATAAAATCTGTTAATTTTATTTGAGTCTTTTATTTAAAAAATTACGGCAATTTTTTTTGTTCTAAGTAAGTTTTAGGCCACTGGTAAAACCAGTTTAAGATTTATGACCACCTTAAAATATGTTAAAAGAGAGAATATAAATTGAAATTTTTTCAGAAATACTTTAAAAATAGGGAGAAAAAAAATTGAATTACAAAAGAAAAAAATTCGGTATGTAGAAAATGCACTTCGCTATTGAGAGGTTATTTTACGAAGAATTTCGTGAAATTTTCATGGTTCCACAAAAAAGTTCGCTATACAGAAAAATTCGTAATATAGAGGTTCGTTATATGGAGGTTTGACTGTACATATATTCGACTTGTTATAAAAAAAGAGGTATCATCATCTAGCTTTCACAAAATTTGAGATTAATATCCTGACATCAAAACCGTTGATCTCATGCGTAGAGCCTATTTATTTAAGTCTATGGGAATGCATTTTTTTTTTTTATTTTTATTTAAGTTGTTGGTATTTAATGTCTTTTTATTATTGCTGTAAGCAAAAATATCTTTTAGTTTCATCAATTAAAATTTTCAAAAATTGTTATTTACATTTTATATTACATTTGTTTAATTATTGCGTTTTAATGTTCCACAAATAAATATATATTACGAATTCACATATCTGAGATTGGTAGTCTGGAACAGGGACATAGCTACCACCGTATCAGCCTTGTTAATGATACTGGGCCCCCAAACTACAGAGGCCCCAACTTGTGCAGTAATTTGACACTTACAAATGTTTTATTAATACATTATTATTATTTATTTACCTAAAAAGAGCCCTTTAGAGAATTTCGATACTAGGCCCACTCAGGACTAGCTACGACAGTGGTCGGAAGACCCCCATAAGGGTTGAGAAACTTTGATCCAAATTATTCTGAGAATGCGTTTAAATTGGAATCGATCCGCTTTGTATTTCTTCTCTTGGTAAAAACACAATTCTGTAGATGAAATTCAAAAATAAGCCAAAACACCATTTACATTTCATGAAAAAAAAAACGAAAAATTTAAGGGCACTGTATATATTAACAAAGCAATTCTTTAAATTTTACACGTCATTTTTGAAATGTTACTGGAAGCAATTTTAAATTGCGAAAAAAAGAAGAAATTTTATTTTTGCGTCTTTAGTTTTGGACAGTATTGTATTTATGAATTAAAAAACCAAGAAAGTTCCCTATTTGCACTTTAAAAGTATTGCATGATGTCCAACATATTTTTAAAATAACCTTTCTATTTATTATAAATATTACTTCAAACATATATGTATGGATGGACAGGAAAGTCTTAAGCCATAGGCCGCCTGGGCCCATGGCCCCACCCTCGGTGGGAGCCTCGTTTTGTTCTCAACTCATGTTTAATAAGATCCTGACCCTGACAATTTTAATTGCCAAGTATTAATTCCGTACCTATTCTCCAAAAAACAGGGATTTTCAAACTGCGTGTCAACTGGTAAAAGTGGTAAGACTATATTATTATGTGATGACCGTTGTCCATGTTCAGACCTAGGCTAATACCATAAGCAATCATTCAATTCATTTAGTCGAAATGCGGCCTTCGGTCCAGCTGGTTTGTACCTAGGTTTGTGAGATTGAGAATCTGGTGCACATTTATTTATTTCAAATTATCGTTTGTATGAGTTATTGACAATGCATCCTATAGACAGTCATCGCAGGTAGGGTCTACTTTTGCATAAGGGCCTCAAAAAGTCTTAAAACGTCCATGTGGATGGATTGTACTGTTTTTGTTTCCTATTCGGGAAAAATGCATAGTAATAACGACTGAATATGCAAAAGTTTATTTTACACATATGGTGTTCTTTATTTACATAACAAATATATATATATATATATATATAGTGGCTACATTTCAGCCACTCTTTTGATTTAAATCTGTATTAGGGTATAGAATCTGGCAACAAATTGAATGTTTCCACTCAGATTTAGCGCGGGCATTGCATTTGTAAGTGCAATTTTTAGGTAAGTTACCTCAATCTTGTAATGGATTTAGATATTTCTATCCATTATTTCCTATTGGTTTTTGCTCAGTGTTATTTACAAAAAAAGGGGGAAGGTTGGCTGGCCAAAAAACATGTTCAACCCCACTTTGATATAATTTAATTTTTATATAATAACTGTCCTAAGTCAGTAATGTTCATAGCACTGCAGCATCCATTTTATATTTATATTTATTATCTCGATTACTCTTTTGTCCTTCATTGTGTGATTTTCCTGCTGTCTATGTGTTTGTCGAATGTTATTGTTTGGATGTGATCTCTTGTTAGTAGAGAATTGGCCTATATATATATATATATATATACACTGGTGTGCAAAACTTAAGCAACAGGTGGGTTTATTGCCATAACTTCACGAAAAATCCTCTGAGAGACATGAAATTCTGAAATGAGGGAGAGTATTATGTACGTAAAGGATGACGAAAGCATCGGTGCTGAAAAAGGAATACAACGCATACGGTATAGAATCAAACAAAAACAAGCTTTATTGAACGCATAGTATCGTGACTCATGATTGTCTATCCAACAGGAAGAACCACAAGCAGATGTTCCTTAATATGGTATACGCCCTCCCCTTACTACAATGGTTGCTTTGCACCGTCTCCGCATACTCAGAACCAGCTGGTGCACCATTTCTTGAGGTAGGAGTGCCCATTCAGCAATCAACATCTGTTTGAGTTGTTGGTTGTACCCGGATGATGGAGCGTGTGGCAATACGTCTCCCCAAAGCATCCCACCCCATGTTCGATGGGATTTAAATCTGGGAGCACGCTGGCCAATCCATTCAGTGATATCTTCACTTTCCAGCAGCTCCTCAACAGCAAGAGTGCGATGTGGCAGTGCATTATCATCCATAAAGATGAAGTCTGGGCCAATGGCACCTCGGAAAAGATGCACATGGGAAGAAGTACCTCCTCACAATAGCGATCCCCGGTTACAGACCCTCTGTCGAAAATTGGAAGCTCAGTTCCGCCGTTCAGCATAATGTCACCCCAGACAAGAACTCCAGGACCACCATAACGATGTCTTTCCTTGATGTTACTGGGATAAAACCGGGTCCCAATCTCTCTCCAAATCAAAACGCGTTGAGAATCGCTTCTGGTACTGAACCGACTCTCATCCGTAAAGAGAACACGACTCCATTGATCAGTTGTCCAGTTTTTGTGCTCTCTGTCCCACTGTAAACGGTGGCTTCGGTGGCCATCTTTCAACGGGAGGCAGCGTTCAGGACGGCGGGTGAACAGGCCCCCTTTGTGAAGGCGTCTGGCCACAGTAAACCGCTACACTTGTCGACCCGTTGCTGTACAGAGTTTCTGAGCAATGGCGCTTGCTGATGCTGTCGAACTTTTTTCGCCTGCAGGATGATATATCGGTCATCCCTGCAGTTGTCGTCCTCGGGCGGCCACACCAACCTTTCTAACAGCTGTACCTGTGGTTTGGAACGCTTTCCAAACGCGCGAAACGACACTTTTGTTGATTCCGAACTCTGCAGCTACACTGGTGACAGTACGCCCCTCCTCCAGCTTTCCGATCATTCTTCCACGTGTGAAGTCATCCAGATGATTTCTTCTAGCTATATTTCACGAACTGACTCACTGGCACTTGCAGAGAATATGGTGAATTGCGTTTCCGTCCTTCATTTCATTCTACTGTTGAGCAGCGCGCGCCGACATCACGCGTTTTGCGTACGCTCACATCGCTTCTGACGTTTTGTTCCTGATATTTGCATACGCATGACGTTTCTACTGACTTACGTGTTCCCTCTACTGATCTCCAGACCTCCTTTTCTGCAATTTCATGGCTATCTGCTAAATTTTACATTGTTGCTTAAGTTTTGCACACCAGTGTATATATATATATATATATATATATATAAGCCACATAGGAGTACAAGTATAGGAACAATAACTATTATTTTAACATTACTTCCTATTATCCCAGAATTTAGAATAAATTACAATTCCTTTCCTTAATAAAGTTCTCTAACTCAGGGGTGTCCAACCCTCGGCCCGGGGCCGCATGTGGCCCGCGAGATTCCATACAACTTTATAAAATTCGACTATTTTGTACAATATTTTTTGTTTAAAGAGTTTTTTTTTTTTGTAAAAAATAAATCCCATAACAGTTATTGTTTTATCAAATTGCTGCTGCTACTGTGAACCTCTTTTTTTCCCCTAAGTTGAAATTTATCAAACATAAATCGTGCTCAAACTCAGCGCACGAAAATCTGCAACATCAATTACGATACGCAAATACACATGCATTGAGATCGACTTGCTAAAACTAAGTGAAAAGGTTGAGAAACATATCTCACTAATTAAATATATTAAGCATTATTTGATCATTGCATTATTATTATTATATTATCTATGTATGTTTTAAATTTTCACTCCAACACAAATGTTTAAATGAATCCAAATATAATATAAAGATATATATTTTTATATGCGGCCCGCGGGATTGTAAAGTTCTTCCGAAGTGGCCCGCGAGGTCGTTTGGAATGGCCACCCCTGCTCTAACTCATTGATCAATTCACTATTAACCCTTTAGTGAAGGTAAGATGGGATGGAGAAAGATATTAAATATCTATAATCCGTGTTCAGAATGTTGTTGCTTTTAGAGTTAAAACGATGTTCCACAAATCATAAAATAGTAAATTAACTTTAATGTGGCTTGTTACTAGATACATGTGAGAAACATTGCAATAGGATGTTCTACAGAAAGGTAAGCAATTTGTTCTCTTCAGTTCAGGTAACCACAGCCCTATTTGGGGAATTATTGCAACTTCTTAAAATTAAGTTTTAATTCAGCGCGGTATCATAAAAAAGTTCAATGTTACTCTTTCGATAAATTTTGATTATTAAATTGGAGTAATAAGAGACTGTAGGTAATAAAGCTTTCTAAAGTCGAGAAAATATTTTGTTTTGTGTAATACGGAATATCACAGCCGGACAACACCATTTTGGGTAAATCGACGAGCTTAGAGAGCGCGAAGAACTCCATCCCTACATCAGGACTAAATTGACCTGGAGAGATCATCGCACATTTTGCGTAGAATGCATTTCTCACCGCAGCCATTTTGACAGGAATTCGACCCCCGATGTAAAATATCGAAATCATAGAAAGCGAAGGGGTCACAAGAGAGAAAATGTTTTCGAACAGAACAGATGGTATAACCCCTTCTTGGAGAAGAAGCAGAAATGACAAGGTCGTAAAACTGGATGCAATAAAGCCTAAGCACTGTAAGAAGGATGTCACAGAAAACGTCTGTTGTGCGGGTCCTGCAAAACAGCAATGTTTTTACCGTATCTTTCGGAGAGATTTGACTGCTATTTTAAGAATTCTTCTGGAGGCATAGTCACTACATCCTCTTTGAATTTTTCCAGAGATTCAGAAACATAATATGGTTAACTGTTAAATACAATATCAATACAACAGAATTACAAAAATGAAGGAATCTGAAGTGAAGCAGCATTTTTACAGAAAAACAGATACATTTAAATACTATATTCCTAATATCCAATCAATACATGAGAAATTGCGAATATCCATCTAAATAAGCTCAATCCGTACTAGCTATAATTCCAATTGGATAAAACGTATGAAATATAAAAACGCAACTATCATAAGACACGCATTGACTTTAAATTTCCCTATGGATGCAGTCATAAGCTCTATTTTTTGAAGTAGATGCAAAATGTTCCTTTTTCGAAAGTACATGGAATACCAAGACAGCAAGTGTAATGATTCAGTGGCAATATAACCTAGATTTACCTTCCAGTTTATGCAGCTATCGGAATTTGAAATGGAAAGCATAACCAAAAAGTCTATGCTAGAAAAGTGCAGTATAATAATGATGAAAAATATGATATCAGTCGCTGCCAATTCTTTTTTGGCAAAGGATTTGTTAATCCCATTATTATTAGAAATGTCAGCAAGCAGCCAGTTTTTTTCCTTTATAATAATTTACGTGTATTTTGAAATTGTTTAACATTTTTTTTTCAAGCCGGCTATTAGCTGTAATGTGTATTCCAGTTCTATAATTTCATCGTATTTTCTAAAGTTCCAAAAAAAACCAATCCTCTGTTATACGCAGACCAGTTTTAATCCAGTGATTATATATCGTTGAAAGAAAGAAAGAAAACAATTTGTCAAAGTCGATTCAAAGTGTTTCTGAAAATGGATCAATGAATTATTTTCTACTTGAATTGGGTTCCCATTTCCAATAATTATATATTGGAAATCAATACTTTTCTTGCTTGAAGGTACAATAGCTTTTAAAAATTTTTAATATCAACTTTTGTTGATCAAATATTTTTTCCATTATCCCCGTTAAGATCTTTTTAATTATGTAGAATTAAATATATTGGGAACCCTTTTTCTTTAAATATATACATATATATATACATATATTAGATCAGCCAATGAAATTAATTTATTAAAATGTAAGAAGTTCTTCATTTTTGTTAAAAATTTTGTAACAATTTACTTTTTTTTTTCTCAATCATATTTCATCAGTTATGAAAGAAGTTTTTTTCAATATTCTGCTCTTATGAAATGGAAGATTTTCAATAAATTTTAACTTAAGGTATCCGACTACCCTAAAATTGTGAGTTTTGCCAAAAGTTGACAATTTTTTTTAATGATTTATTTTATAGGCCATCTTATTAGCTATATCAAAATACCAAGTTTAGTATTTTCCATTCACTAGAACGAAAACTGCAAGTGTTTTAGTAAAGGCAGATGCCACTACTTTAAGCAAGATATCATACCTTGAAATGCGTTTTACTCGAAATATGATCTTTTGAAAATTCTCAAGCGGGGACAGTGATTGCTTAAAAAGTTTTGAAAATAATTAACTCAATTTTTTGGTGCATGTTCTGTATAATAGTAGAAGTGTTTTAACCTTCAGATTTATCAATCACTGTTTTATTACAAAATTTACAGTTCATTATGTGAATATAATCACTGTTTTTTAAGCAATTTTATATAACTAAGATAAAGTGCTCTAGTTTTTGTGAAAATTAAAATATCGCTTATCCTGAAGGTCATTTTAAAAGTGAATAGCTAAGCAACACACATCAAAATTGAAAACTTTTTCACAAACTTTTTATACAAAATGGGTCCCGTTTATGTAATTTTTTGTAAATTTTTACCCGTTTTTTACCATTTTCGTAATAATAATTTCTTTTGCTCCTCATAATTTTTGCATATTTTTCTTAAAATGTACTAAATAAATATAAAAAACACAACAAAAAAAATTACCATATCTCCATTTTTTCAACAAAAAAAAAAGTCGTAAATAGTCAGATCCTAAAATTTAGATCGATGTAAAAAATTTTGTTACAACCTCCTATACCGTGAGATCATTTCTATACATACGCACAATTATTTCAAATGGGCTGCATTTTGGCAGCTAAACCAATGCAGACACGACAAGTCCCCAAGAGTAGGAGCCATTTCATAGGTGGTGGCTCCCTCTACCAAATTTTGACGTTTCAATGTATTCAATTCAAACTCTCAGCGGATGATAAATATTGCCGTGATTTTATTTTACCGAGAGTACTAAATCCAAATTGATACTCAATGGATCTTTTACATGCCAAATAATCAATAACATACGTGCCTACGATTTTTGCACGTATCGACTGCAACCGGGATTAAACCCGCAATCCTGACTGGAATCACCCACGGTCAGTGCCGGTTTATCCATTGGGAGCTTTGGGCGAGCGCCCAGGATGCCGGATAAGCTGGACTTAACCAGATCTTCTGGTTATAAATTTCGATCCCCGGTGTGCAGAGGGCCCATAGATCTTCTACGCCTAAGCCTCGAAATAAGCTTAAACTGGCACTGCACACAGTAACAATATTTGTGTGATTGGAGCATTGCTATCACCCGAAAGGCGAAGCAATGAAGTTAATAGAAAGATGCGCAATTTCATCATTATTCAGAAATGCTTTATAATATCCTCGCAAATTGATATTGCAGTAGCAGAAGTCGAGTGGTCATGGTCTAGACGCGGGATCAAACCACTGAAGACCCGTCATGTAGATGGGCTGATGCATGCTAAATATGTCGAGGCTTAAAGTCCTCCCATTGGCAAAGTGTGGAAGTTTGGAGAGGGGAAAAGCTATCTCCGGTGTAGTCCTTGTCACCTGATCGCAGCTCAAAATCACAGAGTTTGCCGCCAATAAACCTCATGTTGCTTTATAGAGTTCATGTGTTTCACTGTTGCCAACTTTTACTTTTTTGGAGAAACTTTCTTTTAGAAAGTACATATTTGTCAACGATATAGTAATGCACATAGTTGAACAAAATACACTTAATTTAAAAGTATTCGTATAATGTAATTTTTTTTTTAATTTGGAAAACTCTTTGAAGCATTTTAACACCTGAACTCTTTACCCAATCATATCACATTTTAAATGTAATCTAAACTTTACAAATTGGTTAACTAGTTTGTAAATTTTTAATCAATGGGAAACACGTGATTGCCTTTATCATGTGACCATCATGGATTTAATTCATTAGGTTTTGCCAGTGTCGCACATAAAAATTTTCCCGGATCGAAGGTCCACCATTCCCGTATCATACCTTAATACGACGCCAAAAATATTTTTTTCATTTTGTCGATTCTGGGAACAAAAAACATTACAAAATATATTATTTAGTTAATAATTAGAATTATTAATAAAATAAATTGTTAATAACAAATACTTTAATACTTGATTAAATTTTACGTACTATATACAGAGGCTTTTCATCAATCGAAAGAAATCAAGGGCTATGGGGCGTCCTGACCCGTGAACCCCTTCCCTTGTGTGCGCCACTGCGTTTTGTTATGAGAAGAAATAAATTTCAAACAAAATATTCATCCAAGATGTAATTTAATTTTTTGTAGAAAATCGTGATGTTAGCTTAATACATTCATTTTACGCATTTAAATTATTTTAATATAATTAACTGTACCATTTACAGAATAGTAAAGTTCAAAAATATATATTCCTCTATCTGTATACAAACATTAATGATGCACCTTTTCAATATGTGTTTAATAGTATTCTAATATATATTTCTTTATATTTTCACAAAAAACCCGAAAGATGGTGAAAAGTATATATCCTATCTTTCCCTTAAATATAATTACCTTTTTATACTTTTTAAGAACTTGTAGTTCAAGTAGAGTTCTTTTCGATTAATACAAAAAATCTTATTGAAGAAAATCAATATAGGACACATGAAAGAGAATATAGAAAACAATCAAAGTATGCAAAAACAAATCTATGCATAATAAACGTATTTTAAGGTATCCGGTTTTTCAAATGCGAAAAAGGGAAAAATTTTCTTTTTTGGTCATTTAGTTTAAAACATGTATATAATTGTTTTAAGGAACATTTGAAAAAAATTTTTTAAAATTTTAAATTTTTTAAAAAATTAATTTAGAAAAATTTTTTTTTCAAAATGTTTTTTTTTGGGAAAAATGTTCATTATAAAATATTATTCCTGTTTTGCCGGGACCCCTCAGGCTCAACAAATTTTTGAAATATAACTTAGAAGTGGGTTTATCCATATTTTACGACAGCAGAGGGGAGCAATTTTAAAAAAAAAAAACGCCGGTAATTATTTTATTGGTTGTAACTCTGAAAATAATGTGAATTTTTCAAAAATCATAGTTGAGCCTCTAAAGAGGTCTGAGATATATACAGGCAAAATATTATTCTAATAGAAGCATTTTTCACAAAAGGAAAACATTTTGAAAATAGATTATTCTAAGTTAATTTTTTGGCAAAATACTGTATTTAAATAATTTTTTTTGTCAAAATATCCTTAAAACAATTTTATACATGTAGTCTAATCTAAGTGACACTAAATATCATGAAAATTATCGATTTATGCGTTTTTTTAAAATCACGGTTCCGAACGTAGTCGGATACCTTAAGGATGTACTTTGAATACACGTAGCTATGCATTACGCTGCATAGGCATTTTTAAAAGAGAAAAGAGAAACTATTGAAATAAGTGGCAGTAAATTTCAAATTTATGTGGAAACTTTCTACGCTTCCTTGGAATATCAATTTGTCCTACTATTGTTTTTACAGTAACTGTGATACAAAACACCACGATACCTTACTATCAATCAATGTCTTTGCATAAGAATAGCTCTTCCAGTAAATATCCCTGTCCTTTCCTAATAGCTATAGTTCCATCCATAGCTATAGTCAAATATTATCTGATTCCATATTTGAAAACTACATTTGTAGTTTTTAATAAATCGTTGATTCAAATGTAATTGAATCCTTCGCTATCACATTTTATTAGCGTGAGAAAATATGAGACAGTGATTTTTTTAAAATTTTTATATTAATTCATCATTACTAATTATTATAATTGAAAAATTTCAAATCCATGAATATGAAGTCATTTTTTACCACTTTTTGTTTTATAAATAGTTATATATATATATATAAAGAAATTGTTCCTTCGGTTTTAGGAATTTGCCTTTAAATAACGTGTCTCGGACACGTAATTACATGTGCTAAGAAGATTCAGTAAATATTATCGAAGATTTTGGCACGGTTGAACGGTTTATTGAGGCCCATGATCTCAAGAGAGGTCTTAATCCCATGTCATAAAATTTTGTTGTTGAGCATTAGACGATGGTTGAGGGGTAGAGTTTGAATAATAAAAGGAAAATTAAGTTAGAGAGAATAAATTAATTTGAAAAAAGATCAGATTATATATTAAAATTAGATTTCGGCATGTGTGAAGTTACAAATACGTGAAATGAATATATATATCATTTCTATTTACACTCGTTTCAAATGTCTGGCTCCGGTGGCTTAGAGGTTTCGTAAGCTTAAGGTTGCGGATTCAACCCCAGCTGGTGTCGATAATTTTTCTCGATCGAAAATGGTAGGCACGCATGTCATATGATTATGTATGTGAAAAATGCAAAAAACACTGAAGGAGCAAAGGGGTGATTGATTGACCCGGGGGAGGGACGAGCGCCAATTCTTAGTCCCCCAAAGGGGCAAAATTTGGCCCTAGAAGGGGTGAAAGCGTTTTTCTTTTTTCTCTGGTGGAAACGGGGGGGGAAAAAGCGCCCGGGGGAAAGAAAAAAAGAAAAGCCCTCTAGAGCTTTTGGGGGGAAACGGACGGCTATGAGCGTCCCGGAAAATTTTAAAATTTTTTTATGCATCCTTGTAAATCTTAATAAATTTTTTTATTTAAAATTTGAAAAAAACACTCGTACCCAAACATCATTTTTTTCGCATTAGTTTCAGTTTGTGAAGGTTTGTAAACTTTTTGAATTTTTTTTTGGGTCCCCGGGTGGGTACGAGTTTTAAAAAAGCTTTTTGAATATAAAAAAAGCGGATGCTTTAAAATTGAACGCACGGTTGAGGAACCTTCCGAAGGCTGTAAATCATCTTCGGAAATTATCGAAAATGATCCTGTAGATATGAATCCCGAAACTCATTTGAAAAATTTAAAAAGGTAAAACCCAAAACTTAAAGGTAAAAGATGCAGTTTTAGAATTGAGTCGGAAAACTGCGCAAGAAGCGTACAATATTAAATTTTGAAGCCATTTGAAGGCTATGCTGAAAAGATGATTGCCTGGAAAGTCCGCGTGAAAAATATCGAAGACAGATGCTTTGGGACAAAAGGGCAACCAAAACCTGGTCACATCTTCGCCTTCATCTCTGCGTCTTCCCAAGATTCAGTTCAGCGTTTTCGGGAGAGTTGACGGATTGGCTGCGTTTCCACAACCAGTTCAAGAGAATCCATGAAGATGAGAGCTGATGATGGGGACATTTAATACCCTCACCCGGGGCCAACCCCAAAATCCCGGGCCAGGGAAAAGTTGAAAGTTTTCCGGCGCCCCCGAAAACTACAGAAAGGCTTTTGAATATCAAAAAATGCGGTTCGGACAAGAGGATGTTGGTTTAAAAGGTGTATGCCCGAAAACCCTTTAAAGCTTTCTAAAAGAACACAGAAGAAAAAGTAAATTTGTCTTCGCTGTATGACAAGTTTGGGGGGCCCCACTACGCCCTTGAATTTTTAAAGTCACCAAAGAAAATATGCAGCCATCTGTTCCCGATGGGGAATCTGTCTTGGTTTCCGCGCCTGGGAGGAATACGTTGGCTATTCCAGATGAATCAGGTGGGCGATTCTTTATGAAATTTTATCGATAGGGTTTTAGTGAGGACAGAATAAAACTAGCTAGGAATAGTTTTGATTCTGAAAAATTTTAAATTATAAAAAAAAGTTTTTCCACCTGCAACTCCCAGATTTATTTAATAGTAACTTTAAAAACAGGAAAGACTTTAAATTTAAAGAATAGTAATGATAATTGTATTTTTGTAAAAAAACGCTTTCCCTTTGAAAATTTTTGGGAAGCAGCTTTTGCTATATGATGTTAAGTAGAATGTGTGATTAAGAGGGCTTTTATATTTGTTTAAAAAGGGGTCATTTAAAATTAGTAGATCAGATGTTAAATGCATAATATGCAATAAACGACATTATCTGTTTATGCTCTAAATTACCTTTGAATGGGGTTTTGGGGAAACCGAAAGTGCAAGCGTTGAGAATAACGACTCTAGTTCATCAGCTCTAATGTTTTGGCTAACGCTTGCACTTCTTTTTCCTTTTGCAGACCTTTTGGTTGTGTTGAAAAACGGAAACCATAAAGTTTAGTAAACTTTAAATGACACCGGATCTCAAAATCGATAAAAACCCCTGCGGAAAAATTAGCATTTAAAATGAAGGAAAGAAGAGTTTATTCATTCTTTTTTTGGGGTACAAAAAAAAAAAATGTATAGAATAAAAATTTATAAAAATTTGTTTAACAAATGTTGATAATAATTATACTTGTAACTTAAATGTGTATGAAAAAAAATTATATGTAATGATGTTCAGTATAAAGACATGGCCCTTTGGGATAAATAGTTAAAAAAATAGAAAAATTAATTTATCAGATGCGGTCATAATTTGGGAAAAAATATTAATAGACAGATGTAGCGGGAAGCTACGACCTGTTCTTTAAAAAATCTGGTCCTGTGAAAAAAACTAAATTAGGTTGGACATTAGGGGAAAAAAACGTAAGACAAAGTTTGATCTCTTTTTTGAATGTTACTTCCATGTTTTAAATGATATTTTATTTCCATTTTGGAACCTCAAAGATGATTTTTATCTTTAAAAATTAACTGCAGAAAATTGAAGGTAAGGCTAAACTAAAAGTCATTTTATCCATAGCTAACCTATTTTTGATCAATTGGGTTTTTACGGCCCCGTGATTTTAAAAACCAAAAATTTTTAAGGAACTTTGGAAAAAAAAAAACGGATGAAAATTCCCAAAAAAATATTTTAAATCAAGTTAAAAAGGGGTTGAGCAACTCCCATACTTGCAGGTTTAAAATACCTCGATGTTTGTTTGACCCTAATGGAATTAAACAGATAACATTGCATTTTTTTGGGCCCAAAAGTAAAAAGCGTATCCCCTTGTTTTTTTGAGGGTGTATAGGAAAATTTTTTTTGAAAAGTACAGGCAAAAGCGAGGGTAGCCCCTTTTAAAAGTTTTTCTATCCCCGTTTGGAATATAACACTTGGAACCGCTTGCGGCTTTTTAAAAGAAAAACTTGCCAGATGTGCGTATTTAATTTTTGACAGATTCCATGACGGGGAAAAGGATACAACAAAATGGTTGGGGCGTATTTGTTTTAACAGGGTGAAAGAAACGAAGCCTTTCGGATGTTAGAGAACACGTGCCAAAAAAATTTCGCGGACATTCTTACCGGGGTTTTGGGTAACAGCTTATTTATTTAAGATGGTGGGAGGGTGGTTTTCAAAACCGGTTCAATGCCCCAGATCAAAACAAGTCCCGGATGAAAATGCGATAAAGAGTTGGGAAAACTGTTTTGGTTAATACCGCTAAGAGAAGAAGTTTAAGGGACTTTAAAAATTTCTCATCTTACTTTAAAAATTGTTCCAGTGGCTTGGGTATTTCTTTTTTTCAAAAAAATTGATGTTTGTAAAAAATAACATTTTCTTTGCATGCGAAAAAAAATTAAATTAAAAAATACAAATGGAAAAATTTAGGGAGTGACGGATGAAAAGGTCCTTTAAAACCATTTTTTAGTAATTTGGAATTTTTGTTGAAAAAAATTTTTTTTTCGGGAAGATAAGATAATTTTTAAATTTCCTATCATTTTCCCCAAGGAACACCCCGTTGTTCATTTGATGATCGTGCGTAACGGGGAACTTTCTGCAGGGGGGATCTTTGTAATGAAACATTTTCGAGAAAATTTTTTTGGGTTTTAAAATTATGAAAATAATACAAAAAAGCATAGGTGCAAAAAAATTTTCGGCTCAAAAAAAAGGAAGTGGTACCATCTTCTTTACCGAAAGATAGGGTAAAAAACTCTAAAAAAAATTTGTTGTAGGGTTGATTTTCAGGACCACTTTATTTAAAAAAATAACGTAAGGGTTGGGTAGTATTATTCAATTGTGCTGTTTTTAGCGTGCATTTTTAACTTATTACATCTCTTTCTACCCACAAAAAATCTTTAAGAAGATTTATTTCGAGAAGAGGGCCGACCTTTTTTTTCGGGTAATGGAACAAATTTTTTTTGGGTCCCAATAGCGCATTTAAATTTTATTGACTGGGATTGTAATGTCTAAAGCTTAAAAAAATAAAGTGGAAATTTAACCCTCCCCGTGCCGCATGGTGGGGGGGGTTTTTTGGGGAAAAAAATTCAAATGTTAAAACAAAGGGGAAAAAATGTTAGGTAGAGCTTCGTTTTTTACGAAGAATTAAAACTTACTATGTGAATGGAACATGTGTAATTCTAGACCCTTAACTTAATTTAATGATTTATCACCATTCCCCAGCCATTTTTTACAAGAAATCGAAACGTCAGATGTAACGAAAGTTTTCTGATCATCAAGAAATCAATAAAAGAGGATTAGACATGTTCAAACCATTCGGGAACACAGGAAAGATTTAGAATTGAGTACCTAGCCCAACAAAAGCAAACGCAGCTAGGAAAACAAAACCCTTAACGGTGGGGGGAAATAGTTTGGTGGAAAATAGTTTAAGAATCGGGCTCTGTGGTCTCTTGCTGAGTAATTCCTAATTCCCGGAAAAAATGGGGGCACATTAGAGTCGCTCGGGTCAAAAACGGATAGGGGAACTGGTCGACCAGTGCAAAGACTTTACAATCTAGAACCAAGAACCAGAAATTAATTTACCAAAAAATCTGTGATTCTGTCATTCGCACAAGGGAGGCAGAAAGTAACTACTCCCAAGCGTTTGACATACCCAAAATTATTTTGTACAAGTTTTGTTTACTGTAAATTTTTTTTTTATTTTAACAAAAAAATTTTTTACACCTATATTTTTAATCTTTTTACTGTTGTATTTTATAGTTTTGTTTGAGTTTTTACAGCAGGAAAACTCAAAAGGGGGTAGGAATGTTGGAAAACACGGAAGGGCGAAGGAAGTGATTGTTGACCCAGGGGGACGAGCGCCTAATAAATCTTTTTAAAAGGGGGCGAAAGGGGGGACTGACCCAGGGGTGGTTGTTTTTTTTCTCGGGCCCCGGGGAGAAAAAAAGGGGGGGAAGAAAAATCCTCTAGATGCGTTTGGGGAAACGGACGGCTATGAGCGTCGATAATTTTAAACTTTTATATCCTTGAAATACTTAATAAATGATTTAAATTGGCCTGTACCCATCATTTTTTTTCAAAAGTTTCAGTTTTGAATGAGTTGTGAACTTTATTGAACAGTAGGTATTAATTCGGCTCTGATACTCTCGGCAAAATTTTTAAAAAAATAATTCAAGCACCCAAATTTGTAGCGAAATTGCCATTAGTTGGTTCCACCCTAAATGGTCGCACTTTTTGGGAACTAGTCTGTTGCAAAAGGGAAATTGCAAAAAAAGCAGTCCCAGAAAAAATAATAGGTTTTGCTTTTAGATCTGATGTAAGGAAGGAATTTTTTTTTAAAAGACGTTTTCTGACAAGACTACAGCGAGGTAAATTGAAAACATTTCAAAACTTGTTAAGTAGAATTAAATGTATTAAAACTTCCTACACCGATAAAATTCAAATAAAAAACTTCAAACTCTGAATAAAATTCGTTAAAATTTAAGATACCTTTATCAAAATGAAAACACGCATACTCCATTATATTTTGGCAATTCCTTTGTTCACACTTTTTAATGGTATCTTCTTTTTTTTTTTTTCTTTTTTAATTTTTTTTAACCTAGATTTTTAATACTATTATTATAGTTTTGTTATTCCCAATTTCTTTTTCTGTTTCATGAATGATACTCACGATAAAAATCACCATGCAATATAATTTGCTATAAATGAGAGTTTCGTTATTCCAAAGTTAATTAATAAAATCAACTGATTTTTCACTCTTTTCTTCGTTTTTCTATCATTTTGATATATGTCAGCCAGCAGCCAGACAGAATTTCTAATCTTTTTTGATGTTTCAAATATGAAATATTGATTTCGTAATGTTTTCCTTAATTCTCATTTTATAGTTTTTAAAATTGTCAATTCCAAATTTTTTTTTAAACCCCATTTTCCATTCATTGTCTATCCTGGGTTTCCCCAAAAAAAGTTTCTAAAGTTCTCAAGGACAAAATATCTGAAGTTCACTCTTCTGGCAGAGGGGGCGATCATTCTTTTATCCGAATTTAATTTATGTAACATGACAAAATAAAATAATATAATCAACGATTTTTTCATCACAGCAAGAGTAAGCATTGAGAGGGCGAGAATTGTTTGTTGGAGTGTCTGAGTAATAAAGTTGGGGGTCCCTCGTTCCCTGTTTGTATTATTTAAAAGTT
>BMAV01013644.1:28234-40335 GCA_019973955.1 Trichonephila inaurata madagascariensis | reverse complement strand
CAAAAAGGGCGTGAACTGTCTTTGTCATCTGCATAGATGACAGTGAGATCCAATTCTTCAGAGAAGTCCACCTTTGCTCGTCCATGCATCGCCTAATAACTCAATAACCAAGGGTGGGCGTTGGCTAGTAAATGCAGTAATAATATTTGTGTATGAGAGACCCTGAGACAAAATACAACGTGTATCAAACTCTGCACAGCTATATTCCACGTGGAGAATACATAAAAAATTCCTATAGAACTGTACCTGTATGATTCAAAACTTACGAGAAAAATATGGTAAGGTATTTTATTCCAAGACTAGGGCGCATTTTTCTGTGCTTCTGTACATGATTCACTAGATACGGTATACTCCAGCCATTGGATCGGTCATGGAGGTCCAGTTCTACGGCCACTACAATCACCATATTTCACGCCATTGGAATTATTTTTCCTATGACGCAATTTTAAGGAATTTGTGTATCGAGACGGAGTGTCTACACAAATGGATTTACTTGCTCGTCTGCATGCTGTCATCTCTATGGTGCTCAAGGCTACGGCCAATGACAGACGTGAATCTAGCCCCTTGCCGTGATGAATTTCGTGGGCCTGGATCTGACACAGTCCAGTGTGAGTGAGTGAGTGAATATTAACGTCGCACTGTTCAGTTGCACGAGGGCTTTTGGCGACGGACCACGTAATTTTGAACCATGGCCAAGTGACGTGAACGACACCTGAGCTGGCACCCCCTCTCCTAACTACCATACCAACGGGAGGACGTTTCAGCTCTCAACAGATCTAACGTGCATCACTGCCCTACATGGCGGGTCTTTAGTGGTACTGGGCTCGAACTCATGACATGCCTGAAATGATCCGATACCTTGACCACTAGGCTACCGCAGCCCTCCTGACACAGTTGAGATCAGGTGGCATAAGAAACAACAACAACATTGCAACATTTCAGACCACAGTCCTCTCTCCCGAACCTTCGAATCAGTCCGATCCAAGCTTTTTTCCAGCTCAGGTGTCGTCCTCTTCACTTGCCTGTGGCTCAAAATTACGAGGTCCGTCGCCAATAGCCCTCGTGCAGTTTTACAGTGTGACGTTACTATAACCCTCCTTCTCCCTCTAAGCTTTTTGTCATCCTCCGCTTTGTCGTGCACTGTTATTCCGACAGAAAGATTTTGAAGGAATAACTTCTTTAGGTGCGTTTTGCTGGAGAGTGAACTTAAATGATGCGTTTTTTTAAAAAAGCCAAGCATTGTTACGCTCGTAACAGTGGTAAAAATACCATTGAACGGTAACTATACTACTCATAACAGTACTACTAAATCATTTGGGTTTAATGAGTCATGTATCGGCCAAATTTGTGCAGCGAAATGTAGAGCAGAAAATGTACAAATAATTTTAATGATTACTATTTATATTTCACTAAATCAAAGGGTAGAGAAAATTATCGAATTTATTCTCAAAAATTTAGTTGCCTACACTGAAGCCGAATCAACTCTTCTGAACAAATCGCCTACTTTTTAAATGGGTATTTTAATGTAGATTTTTCTTAAGACAAATCAGTCTTTAGAAGATTTTTTAAAACCAAAATTCAACTTAACTATGCCAAATGATCCAAATGAAAGCACAACAAAGTACGGAACAACGCTTGACGGAGTTTTTTTTAAATATTTAAATAATTTTAAATCTTAAGTATTTATAATCTATTTCAGCTACCGTAAACCTATTGTTTCCTTTTTAAGAATACAATTAATTCACAAATATGATTGTATATTTCGCAAAAAATATTACTTTGTGAGTACAGACATGTGAATAAATAATTTTAAATAAGAGAGAGAGACAATACTAATATCTCTTGTTTTTTACTCACCTAACTCTAATCCCTGAAATAACATTACAAAATTTGAAGTTATCACTTCTATCGTGTGGCCATAAGCACACACACGCTCATTCTTTAAGGTTTAGTATTAAAGAACTGTTAAATGTACTTGATTTTTTTTCTGGCAACTAATTTAGTGTGTATTCTCTTATCACAAAGTACTAAAATGCTTCTTCTTAACCAAAATTAATTTGACTTTTTACCATAAAAAAAGCTCAAATACCTATCCTTGGGTGCGGTATTTAGCAAGAAAATTTTTTTTAAATTTTATTTCATCCTTCATTTATATACCATAGAGTACCTTTTCGGATTAGGTAGGTTCTGAAACTCTAAAAAAAATTCCATCCACCCTATTGTAGGTTTTTATAATCTTTGTAATTTTATATTGAAAAGAATGTATTAAAAATTAAAATTATAACTTTTTTTCATTATTTCTTTATATGAAATACTACTCAGAATTGAAATAGGGATGAATTTATTAAATGTATTTAACTATCAAAAATAAAATCTTAAGAAAGACTCTTGATAAGTTATTACTTTAGTTTCGCTAATGCTGTTTGTTTTTAACTTTTTCATCGGCTTTCAAATGAAGACTTAGATTCCTATAAATATCCTAGTTAAATTAGGTTTTATTAACTCTATACACTGAATTGACATTTAATTGACCATAACTATTCGTCTTCGACTTCGCGTCGCTGTAGCATAATCAACAAGGTAATCAATTTATTGTGCATGACATTAAGGCTTCCATGTGTATCGGACATTTTGAATTTGTGAAAGTAATGTAAATCCTAAGGAATTCTACTTTCCTTCTTCAAACTTAGACTAGCGAATAAATTTGGATGCAATTAAATGCATCTAAAAGAGCGCAAAAACAGTGACAAATAATATTTTTCTTAGATACAATACTTTAGTTCATTTTGAATTATCTCATTCGTATTAAAGTCATCAATTTGCGATAAAAAATGCTATAGATTACGAGATTCCTTTTAAAGCGATGTTTCTCAAACAGTTGGGCACACCCCCTAGGGGGTGTAATAATCCTACAAGAGGGAGGGGCGAGTATATCAAAAAGTCGAAAACAAAAGATTATTTTTAAAAAAAACTATTAATTTACAGAAAGGAAGCAAAACAAAATACATTCTGATGTAATAAGAAGTAAAATACACATTTACTGATATAATACACTTATAAATGTATAAGTACTGCACAATGCGTTTCATAATTAATTTAACAGTACAAGGTTACGAACAAGTTTAATAATTACCAGTGACCCTATGGGTATGATATAGAATTATATACACATTTTAATACTTATCTTGATAATTTGTACGGTTTATAAGCCGTATTGTGTAGCTTTACGTCAAGGACTATTTTTAACTTAACTCAGTGGCGTGACAGCCCATGAGGGCCAAGACCTACTGTGCACATATCAGTATACGTTACCTTGGGCCCTGAGGTGCATGAGCAGATGTTCCAATCAGGTGGTCAGTCTGACGCGAAACCTCCAGTGTTAATGACTGCGCTTCCATTTTTCGCTCTCTTATGTAGTTGTGGCCGCGGTAGACTAACGGTTATGGTCACGAACTTGTTACCTGACTGTCGTGGGTTCGATTCCTGGTGCCACTGAAGATCACCGTGTAGAAAGGCTGATGCACGTGAAATCTGTCAAAAATCAAAGATCTCCCGTTGGTGTGGTAATTAGGAGAGAGTGGGGCTAACGCAGCTGTTGTCTCGTCACTTGACCGAAGAGTTCAAAATTACGAAGTCTGTCGTGACGTTAATAGAAATATTAAACTCTCATATGTAATTTTTTTTCTCCTTGAATTTAAAATCTATCTTTAAAAACATGTGAAGAATTTAAAAAGGAAAATATTTTATGCACTATCTTATACTTACGTAAAGCATGGACATTTTTGTAATTGCTTTATACTCATTCGTAATAGAGTTAAATATGTACTATTCACACATAATCTATGCAATTATTTTTTATGCTTTGCTTTATTTTGATTCATTATTTATATTATTTAACTAAATAAATTTTTAAATGAATTATTATTGCCTAAAAATGCGGGATATTTTTCCAAAGAAATTGGTAAACGATTAAAAAAAGCCACTGTACAATTATCAAAATAAATATAAGAGTTGGTTATCGTTTTCACAGCTTTCGTTATTCTCATTGCGTCTGTAAAATAGTGGTGTAGTTTAATCATTCATTATTCAAATGGAACTTAATTATAATATTAATTTAACATAATTATCCAAGCACTAAAATACCATTTTCTAATATTTTCTAATACAGAATTTATTTTTTTAAAGGTTTGAACAGAAAAGGCTGCAAATTTCCCTTATTTCATTTAAAAGATATATAGAAAAACTGTTTTGGAGGCATATAACACATTACTTCATTCAATTGATTAATTTAAAAGTGAAACTTTCACTTTTTATTCAATTATAATTTTGTAACGAATTTTTTTTTAAAATAAGTTTTTACTTTCAAAAATTTTGTTAAATTGCTTTAGTATTAATGCAATAAAAGTATTTTTCTAATTAATGTTGGCTAAGAAAGAAAACAGATTACTCATAATATTTTTACGTTTGAAATTACAGATGATGGATAGATCGAAATTAAAAATTATAAAATAGCACACACTTTTTGATTTTGGGTCGTAAACATTATTAGAACGCCACTGCACTTATTATCAGAGCTACTAAAGAAAATTCTTCAATATTTAGAGAGGTCTCAAGACATACGAGGTATGACACAAAAAAACGATACTGGTCCAATAAATCATTGTACTTACAGAATCAGCTCTCTCCGTGATGTATTACCTTCAAAGTAGTTACCTTCAGCATTCACATATTTCTGTATTTGGTACTGCCATTGCTGGTAATAGTTATGGAAAGAAGTTTTAGGAAGGCTCTTCAGGAGATTCTCAATTTTTGCCTGAATCTTTTCGAGGTAAAATGGGTTCCCTTTAAGCAAAATTCAACTTAGAAAATTAAAAAGAAAAGTCGCAAGGGAAAAAATCAGGTGAAGAAGGAGGATTCCCTATCACAGTAATGTTTTTGAAGGTCAGAAACTGCTTGTCAGATTGGGCCGTGTAAGCGGGTGCATTGTTTTAGTCCAACAGCCATCCGTCACCTTCAAATTCTAGCCTGTTTTTCCTAATTTTTTCACGGACTTTTTAATACTTCAATGCTGTAGGGTTGATTAACAGTCTGACCACTGATGTGCATGAGAACCCATTCATATGCCGAATTTTGGCAATGTTTTGGTCACTAATCACTGACCTTGGATGCCCTGCAGGTTCATCCTCTTCCACACTGACCCTTCCTGCTAAAAACCTCTTATACTATTCAAACACATGCGCACGAGAAAAGTTTCATCCCCATAAGCCTCTGTTAATATTTGAAGTGTTTTCGTGGGGCTGATTTCTTAAGTTTCACAAGAAACTTGATCTTGAGTTGACATTTTTCGGCAGAATGCAGTTGCCTGTGTTCACTCAATGATGCAAAACTTCCAACTGGCATGATCAATTAAGGTGAAACTGACCAAAAGGATAGAGGAAGTGCATAGGATGACATCGCCAAAACAGTTGTTGCCAACCCCACTCTTTTTTAAGCTCCACACTTCACACTTAGTCTCGCTTTTTCTTGTATCACACTTTGTATAGTATTCAAATATTTAAAAATTTGGCACATTTTTAACTGCATTATATCAGCTAACTTTTTTTAAAATTGCACATTTTTTATTGAATTTACGCAGAAAACTTGTATATACACTCAAGGAACATAATAACACGAAAAATGCATATTTGTATGATTTTATTCATTTTATCAGCCTTTTTTTTTAAAGTTTCGTTAATTAAATTTAATTAATGAATTAATATTTGAAAAGACTATTAACATTAAGTGTCATCCACTACAAATTTTTTAAAAAAATGTATTTCAACTTGAGTGGATGAATAAAAAGTATGTTATTAAAGATTGAAAATTTGAACAAGATGTATAAATATATGTAGGAGAGTGTGAACTAATAGTAGGAACTATGAGAAAAGGAAATTGATAGCAAAATTGATAGATCTAATTCCTTGATTGGTAGAATTTCCCGCTAAATTTTTAGTACATTGCTCTCCAATAATTGAATCTTTTAGTGCTATGGACCATGACCGGGCCACTCAGAAAAGGCCGGTGGGCAAAATGCGGGACACATGTTGAATACCACTCATTAACGTTAGGAGACTCATTTTGTTTTTGCAAGCTCTCATAATTTAAAACCATTTCAGCACAATCTTACGAATTTTTAATTTAAAGTAATTTCATGTGCTGTGAAATAAATTAAGCAAAAAAAAACGGTGTTTTTTCGTAATGAGGAATTTAAGAAAATAGGTGCTCCCACACTTTAAATTAATTACTTTACATCACAATTTAATTATCTTTGGGCTATTAACATACATATCACTTTTGCCTTGCTGTGTCGAAAATTCCAAAGATCATTGAGGGCGTCCTGAATTCATCAAAGGATTCTCTCAATATTTCTATTTTTTTCGATCCCTATTATTAATTCATTCTCTCCCTATATATATAGCAAAATATAAGAGTGGTGATTGTTGTATTAAATATGAGAGAAAAATAGTTCAAAAATTGTGAATTGAATTATTGATAGAATGCTCTTTGGTGAGTTTTAAATGATTTACACTATTCATTTGTGAACATACTTGGTTTTTAATTTGAACTTTCGGATTTTAGACATTTTTTCTACCTATACAACTATTTTAAAGATGAGTGCGTCATTTTTGGTGTTCGAGGATTCACTTATATTATGCAATTAATTGTCTTAGAATTTTAATATTTTAATATAATATCTTCCAGAATGCGATGACGAAGAGTTTAATTTTAACTTTTTAATTTTTAAATTTTTGAGAATTGGATATTTTCCGATTAACTTATCAAGTTGCAATAGGGGGAAGGTTGGCTCCATCAAACTAGTTTAACCCCACTTATCGGTCCTAAGTCCGAGGTTGCACTTGGATATTTTATAAATTTTTATTTTATAATTTTTTAATTTTGTTTGAAAACGTTGGAATTTTATCTTCTATATTCGCCATTGATATTTTGAAATGGGATTTAATGTTATAGGATTCATTTTGTTTCGATTTTTTGATTGATTGTTGGGTTGTGATTGAATTATATATATTTAAATATATATATATATATATATATATATATATCTTGCTCAAATATTCAATCATTAATAAAATACTTTCTATTCTCATGCATTTTTTTAAACTTGTAGTGGATGACACTTGATGTAGTAACAAATAAAAGTTTTTACAAATATTTTAATCCATTAATTAAATTTAATTAATGAATAATTAGCAACAAACACAAAAATACTAGTCCAACAGCATATATAGGAAGAAAAATCATCCATGTAGTGTCCAATGGATAACGCGTTGGACTTCTAATCCGAAGTCCGTGAGTTCGAATTAAACCTGGGATGGTCTAATTTCTGAGAATGTGATTTCTTTTTTACTATACTATTTTATTGTAATAATTAAATTTAATGAATAAATAAATAGTAAATACGTTCTGATGTCCAAAAAAATAGTCCAACACCCTATATAGAAAGGAAAATGGAAAATTGCAAGAGAATTACTTTCTATCTTATCACTTAATATTGCGATTCCGTCATATGTATATACATATTTATATTAATTGTAATTATTTAATAAAAAGTAACAAAAATAAAAATTTTATTTGTTAACCTAAGTAGAAATTGCCTTAAAAAATTATTTTTTTTATATTACTTGTGTTTTTAAATATATCTCTTAAATCTAGCAGAGATATATACAGGCAAAATGCCTACAAAGCAGTAAATACATTCCTTAAAAATACAGCGATGTGGAAAATCGCGATATAGAAAGCATTAATTCAATAGAACAGCTGAGATTTTCGATTCTGAAAAGAAGAGCTTTTTACGGTGTAACACTTTGATCACTTTTATTGCAAATGTAACGCAAACACATACAAATACAAATATTTCATAGCAATTTGGGTATCAAAATCATATAAATACTTAAAAATACAGGATTTCAAATTTAATAATTTAAATTAAAAATGAAAAAAAAAAGAGAAACACAATGTTACGTTGAGAAATTCATTTCTTAATGTCTCTTGTTATATTGTTGGCCAATGTTTCGGATTTTCCGGTTTTTTCCATTTCCGAAAACGTAATACTCATTCTCGAAATCCCCAGCAATACATCAAAATTTCGAAACATTTAAAGACAAGTTACTTTTAATTGATATCAATAGTAATAATATATATACCGTAAAATTTCGGCGCATAACGCGTACTTTTAACACTAAAAAATAAAAGCGAAATTTATTTGTGCGTGTTAAACGCCGGGTATAAAAATAAGAGCTTCAAAATTAAAATAAAATAAAAGATGAGTATAGAAAAAAATGAGGCTTCTATATTTATCAAAATACTGTTTATTTAAGGTATCCGACTACGTTCGGAACCGTGATTTTAAAAAAGCGCATAAATGGATAATTTTCATGATATTTAGTGTCACTTAGATTAGACTACATGTATAAAATTGTTTTCAGGACATCTTGACAAAAAAAAATTATTTAAATACAATATTTCGGCAAAAAATTAACTCAGAATAATCTTTTTTCAAAATGATCTCCTTTTGTGAAAAATGCTTCTATTATAATAATATTTTGTCTGTATATAGTTCAGACCTCTGTACAGAGGCTCAACTATGAATTCTTTCAAAAATTCACATTATTTTCAGAGTTACAACCAATTAAAATAATGATCGGCGTTTTTTTCTTAAAATTGCTTCCCTCTGTTGTAGTAAAATATGGATAAACCCACTTCTAAGTTATGTATTTCAAAAATTCTAGTTGAGCCTCTGTAAAGAGGTCTGAGCTATATACAGGCAAAATATAATCATAATAGAAGCATTTTTCACAAAAGGAGAACATTTTGAAAAAAAAATTTTCTAAGTTAATTTTTTGGCAAAATATTGTACTTAAATAATTTTTTTTTTTGTCAAAATGTCCTTAAAATAATTATATTATAGGATTATATACTTAAAAATGTATTATTTTTTTTAAAGTTTTGAATAATACCTTGAATAAATTACTTCGAAACAAGTGCATTGAACACGTAGATTTCAGATTGCTTCGCAAAAAAGGGGATGCCCGTTATATGGCAAATTCACGTAAAAATTAAAAATTGCTGCTTGGAGGTATGGGTGCGCGTAATAATCAGGATTACGGTATACAAAATAAAGATACATATAAATTTAAAAAATTATACTCATTTATTCATTTAGCTAACAATACAAAAATTCAAAATATGTTAATTGTTCCTTTTTAAAATATGGCTTGAAAAACATAAGCAATCTGATTTTATCTCTCAGCCTAATATTTTAGCTTAGTTATGAACAACCCTCAACAGAAAATGCTCTCTCAGTTTCAGTTGATATCAGAGGAATTTTATTTTAGATGTTTCACCCAGTTTCTCGATTTTCAATTTTTTTAATATGTGTGTTTGTGAATATACTAGAAGAAAATTTATTTGCTGTTGGAGTAACACTCACGTACGTTAAAAACATTAATTCTTGTACTTAACAGCTTTTATTTGTGTAACTGATTTCTTGTTTATAAAACTGCTATGCTTTGTTACGCATAAATAACTAAATATTAAAGTCAGAATCTCACACAAAGGTTTGATTTAGAAAAAAAATAAGTAAGAAAAGTTGAATCTTCTTAAAGTTTTCTCCCTCAAACAGCTTGAAGGTTCATCATTTTCTTCAAACTGCTGATTCAATTAAATAATTTATAATGAAGACAAGTATCCGAAAAAAAATTTTAATTGACAAATTAAATGAATAACAGTTTTAAGTATAAGTTTATAAGCTTGTGTAATACGTTTTCAACTTAAATTAAGGTATCAGAACTTTATCAGAATAGTCATGTTAGCAGACTACGAAATGATGTTCCTTCAAAAATTAAGTACTTTTAGTAAACGAAGTGATGTTAGGCAGGCAGGAATTGATCAGGACAAATATTGTCGTGTATTTACTCTTTCTTACGACAAGCTACGAAAATTTTCCCCAACCCTACGGGGGTGTTTCTCTTTCTCTTATTAAACTCTTATCCTACTGCTGGGTGTTCAAACGGATATTTCTCCTTCAAAGAACTCGAGGTGAATGATCTCAAAACTCAACAATGCGGTCATCTAAAATTTGTGTATTGGAGGTTGAAATCCACAGTCAAATCAAAACTAACTACTTAAAATTATTTTTGATTCGTTTCGGGCCCGTTAATTCCCGGGAATACAAAAAGTGTGAAAATCTTATGATGTCTCGGGATCCCGGATTCCCGCGAAAGAATCCCTAGTCGAAAACTATCGAATCGAATACTACAAAGAAAGCGTCGACAACCTATGGCACGCGGTACAATTTCAAGAGCTACTCTACATCACTCTACAAATTCGTCAAGTTTTGAAATAAAACTTATTGAACTAGCATCTTCAGAAATATGGAAAATAAAATTTATGGAATAAAACGAAAAAAATCTAAATGATAAATTGGTAGTTATTTTTTTAAGTCACTGCTAAGGATAATTAATTGTTTGAAAAAAATTAAGTGTATTCTCCTTTTCGATTTTGGTTCTACATATCTGAGAAAGAGTTTTTTTATATAAAAAATATTTTAAGTCAGCAAAAGAATTCTTAAACTGCCGAGCATTCAGGATTTGAGTATAATTTTCTCAAGAAAGTCACGAATTATACCCTTGATACTGCGATATGAAGTAGATAAAGGTTCGCATATAAATTTTTATTTTTTTCATTTAACCATATTTAAAAATACTTACATTTTATGTTGTTTAATTCTTACTTTAATAAATATGTTTAAAAGAGATTCATATTGTACATAATATCTGCACCATTTTAATTTTTTATTTTATGTGTTGAAGGAATAGTTATATTTTATGCTGTTTGTTTTTATGAATAAATATCTTTCAAAGATGCATAATTAACAAATGATAAAACTTGAAATCTGTATTCTTGACCTTTAATCCCTAACTTTTGACCATTGCCGTCCGAATAGAATTATCTCAGATGCTTTCTACTGCTCCGCATCCTGAATCATATCGGCGGTTTGGCTTGACTCACCACAGCTACTAGGTTGCCAACCCCTGATATAGAACTATAATAAGTGCCATATATTATACGTTTCAAAGGTAACTTCTTAACTACGGTCCTGTTTCTTTACATTTAGCATTGTTACGATTAAATTACTTTTTCAATCGGAATTTATATTAAAATATTTTTTATATGTGGAGAGTGAAAATCTAAAAAAAAAAAAAAAATAACTTTCAGTAAAAAAGTAGTTGTTAAAAATTTAAAGCACTTATCCACAGCTGCTTCATATTGTAGTAAGAAAAATAATGCTTGAAAATATTTTCTTTTGTTTTTCTTCATCGAAATGGGAATCCCCATCACCTTTGTTGTGGTCTGAGTCACTGAGTCTTAAATACCTAAGATATATAAGCGCATACCAATAGTACCCACAAGAAAAACTGGTTCGCCTTTAGAATGAGTACAGTTAAAACGAAAACGAACTACAAATCCGCATTTATATATGAATGTTCATATTTAAACTATACATTTGTGAAATTTTTGTAGATTTGTGGAATTTTTCTAGGAACATTTTCTCATTCCATAAATCACATTGTAGGATGCTTACCTGCATGTGTATTTTTATATCTTCAATTATTTTTTAAAAATATTAAAGCAATGAATTATTTAAAACACACAAAATTCGTTTTTGTACTCTTAATACATATCATGCTCACACACTGTTATTTTCCCTATTCCATCACATGCGATGTATGTAACAATATATCTTTTAATTATCTATGCTTTTTATTTACGGTTTTCTTTCTGGGTACTGATAGGTTTATGTCCTCAATAATAACATTCCAAAAGGCCATGTTATATATTCATAAGAATTTATGTGGCATGTTCTCATAATGTTGGTTGTTTTAAGATTTTGTTTTTTATTACATTTTGCAAGTTATACACGTAAGGAAAAATTTAATTGTTATATTCAAACTTAGATTACAGTTTTATAAAAATATTATATAGAGAATACAGTCGAACCTCCATATTACGAATTTTTCTATACAGCGAACTTTTTCCTGGAA
>BMAV01013644.1:7701-25649 GCA_019973955.1 Trichonephila inaurata madagascariensis | reverse complement strand
TCTACCAATGTACAAAAAACATTTGTTGCTGTTCGTTGGTTATAATCAGTCTCTCGACAATGCACGTTCAATTGCTATTTCTCATTGCACTAACAGCACGTACTTGACTGAAGACGAAACTTTCAATGAAAGAGACATTATCGATAATTTGATAGATTATGAAGACGGACAAAAAGAACCAGATTGTTTGAGAGCGGATAAAATATATGCAGAGATCCAGCTTTCCAACAAGTCGAAAAAACATTTTTTTTAAAATAGATATTAATTCCAAAAGGAGTTTGAAATTCCAAAAAAAAAAAAAAAGCTTCGATCGTGCATATCTGGTCATCGTAACGTTCTCAAGTAACTGATCTGCCGACCGTCGACCCCAAAATTTACTTTATGGTGTCAAAAAATAAATCAATTGAAATGTATATTCAATTGACGAAAGCGATTTTGAATATTTCTCCATGTATATAATGAGAAATTAAATGTTTTTAAAATGTTTCCATGTGGAATTTTATTATTTATTTTGTTTGGAAGTACTTTCTCAAAAATTTCGTAAGTAATTGACATATTTATAAGTGCGACTTTTTTTATGTGGTCCCTCTCCACCGCATATAAAAAAAATTCTGTGTTGTGTCGACAAAGTTGTTCATTATATGTAAGTATTTATGAAATATTTTCGTACATTTTTTGTGCGGTTTCTTTTAATGCGGTCCCTATCTACCGCACAAAAACAGGTTTAACTGTATATTTTATTACAACAATCAAAAATATTATTAATCGCGGTAACCAAAATGAAAACTGTTTTGGTATTGAAATAATAAGTTTATCTCTGAATGAGTCTTGAATCAGAATCAGAAATTGTCGACAGGGATTTTTTTTTTTTTTAGTCTAAAAGAAAAGAAAATGTATAATAAAGGACATCGTATTATTTAATATTTTTCAAAGGTTATTTATCCATTGTGATCTACTCTACTTAAATTGCTCTAGAAGTAAAAAAAAACTATTTCTCAGAACTGTGGTTAAGTCATGTAAAACCCTTGGGTTTTAAATATTAAAATATACATATATTCTTTTGAAAGAATTATTTGTACTCCTGAATATTGAAAAAATTTTAAAATTTACAACCACATAATTGAGTCACAATTTCTCATTTAGACTTATCTGGTTTTCACCATCACGTCATCTAGTGGTTTCTTATATTTTTTTTCTTCTTTATTTCTTTATCTTGTTCAAATATTTTGTATTACGTAATCGTTATTTCTTGGGTGACGAATATTCGTCAACATTTCTCAAGTGGGCGGAAGTGTCTATACAACTCAATTCCCATTCGATAAATAAAGTTTCAGTTTCACACTGGCATTCATTCGATCACGGCTATTGTCTGTCTGATTTTAAACCAATGCTTCGTTTCCTTACAGTGGCCTTAACTACTTAAAGGGAAGAGAACAATGACCATCACCTATCAGAAAAATGTCTCAAATACAAGTTTTATGGGATTCGCCAAGCTGCTTTTCAAATGGAAAGGCAGTATTTACAAATTGGTCTTCAAGGAGCTTCTCATGTATGGTTCAGCCTTCGCACTTATCAGCATCTGTTACAGGTTTTACATGACAGATGAACAAAAGAGGTGAGCGAGATTTCTTCTTTCCTTACTAAATTTTTCAATATATGTAAACGGATAAAAAACTTTCATATAAATACTATTTGTTGAGTAATTGTTTCTTATGCAATCTGATCAACGGTGTCAGACCAAGGCCTACGAAATTAATCGTGGCAAAGGGCTAGTTCTACGTCTGTTGTTAACCGCAGCTTTGAACACCATGCGTGGGTGTGGAAGCCTAGGGGTCAAGGTAACGGACTCATAACCGGTGTGTTATGAGTTCGAACCTAGTACAGATAAAGACCCGCCGTTTCGGGGAGCGATGCACGTTAAACCTGTCGAGAGCTCAAACGTCCTCCCGTTGGTGTGGTAGTTAGGAGAGAGTGGTGCCAGCTCAGTTGTCGTCTTTGTCACTTGACCATGGTTCAAACTTACGAGGTCCGTCGCCAAAGGCCCTCGTGAGTAGCTGAACAGTACGACGTTAATACGCACTCACTCACTTGAACACCATGCAGTGCCAGTACGATTTGACTCGGTACCATCCCAACTTTAAGGGAGAACACCCTAGGGTGGTCAAAGGACCTCCCACCAGCTTCTCGGGAGAACTTGTGGTTCAACGAATATTTAAAGCACCCCATGCCGCATATAGGCACTATACATTTACAAACATCCATGCCTTCTCCGGGATTCGAACACAGATCCTGCGGCACAACAATCAACGTCGCTAACTACTATACTGGAGAACAACAAATAATATGTAATAATAATAATATGTGGGCAACAAATAATATGTAATAGTTGTGATTGTAGTGTGGTCAACTCAATTCTACTTTATCTCCGTAATTGCTTTAATTAGTATTGTATTATGAAGAAATTACTAGAACGCTATTGGCAGCGGACCTTACAATTTTGAATGGTGATCATGAGATAAAGGTGACACCTAGTTTGGAGAACCCTAGTCTTTTAGATTCCCCTCAATGTTACTGAAAAAACTGGAGATTTTTTAATTCCATTTCAAGACGTAATTTGTTATTATTTTGTTTCATTTTTTTTTCAAACATAATCCTCTGACAATTATAATATATATATTTTACCTAATTTATAAATTCAAAAAAAAAAATTCTAACTTTAGTTATTTTAAAATTTAATTTTAGTAAAAGGTTAATTATTTCTCCTCACAATATAAATCAAGAGGTCATTTGTAAAAAGTCCGTTTTCACTTTTTCTTTAAAAAAAAGAAAAAATATTTTAAAGGGGCAACTTTTTGAAACATCTACTCAAGTAGAATTTCTAGAACTAGTACAATCTCAATTTAAAAAATGGCTTTAAAGTTTTATGCTTCCAAATTTGTTACATGGCTTCTAAGTTTCTGAAGACCAGATATAGTGTATATATTACCATAAAAGTGTGAAATCCGTTATTTTATACAATAACTAGGTATTACATGAAAATACTAGACAAGTCTGTTAAAGTATATAAAATTATTGAATTCCATGATTTAACTAGGTATTCTATAGAATAACGATTACTCGATTTTTAAAGTATGAAATACGGCACTCGAAAGTTCCTTGAACAAGAGAATGGCCGAATAAAAAACGATTGTACTCTAGACCTCAGTTCAATGTATGTGAGCATGAATTAAATTCCATTGAATAAGTTCCGAATAGTTTCAATCTATTACCACATTGCTAAGTTGCGGCACTAGACAAGGATTTAAGAAGGGCTCGTGTAAAAAAATGTGTAATAGTAAAAGGTGTGCTTGTTTCAAAAATAATATGCAGTGCAATTCAAAGTGTCATCACAGTAATCCTTGCTTTAATTAATAATGAAAAGTAAAATAAAGGTACTTCATAAATTTTAAATTAATGTTCTTTTATATTTTTGTTTGAAAAGGTTTACACAATGTTTTTATGAAGCAACAGTTTTTCTTCCCCCAGTATATATATTTTTTAATATTTAAATATAACTAATCCTGTGCATTATATTCTTTTTTTCCTTCCTGTTTGACTAATGTTAGCAATATAAGCAATAGTAAGTTATATCAGCGGCTTTTCCCTATTATTTATCATTTAATCCTCTACAATAGACATAAAATGTCTTTTTCAAGAAATTTTAGCACTTTACGAACAATTAATTTATAAAATAACTTTGAAGTCGTTTATTTTTCACTTTAACGGTCTATTATTAGTTATTTCTTGGAATAACTAGGTTAAAGTATGAAATTTTTTATCTTCATATACTTTAACTGACTTATCTAGTTATTTCATGAAATACTTAGTTATTCTATGAAATAACTGAATTATACACTTTAACGGTAACATATATATAACATGCATCTACAACGGTTACACGACGATCGTTGTTGTATACTTTTGCGATAAATATAAAACGAATTTTATTATATAACTAAATCAATAAAAAAGACAAACCTGAATTAAGAAACAGAACCACAGTAAAGCATTAGCAAACTCTTGGAGTTATGACTAAGATATTAGGGTTGAACAAAGTTTTCAGGTGACACCTTTCTCCTTTATTTTCCTCTAACTACTGAAATAAAATTTTGTAAAGAAAAGAGTGTTAGAAATAATATAAAAGAATTGTAAAGAGCCAAAATTATTTTGTGAAAATCTAAATCACATCATAATCCAAGCGTAACAAAAGTACTTTGTTTACTTAACTATAAAGATCCAACTAGGAGAAAATTGAAGAAATGAATTTCCAGAAATAATTGTGCATGAATATATATTTTTTATTTAAATTAACAACATATGCGTAGAAAATATGAAAACTACGTAACTTAAATATTTTTTTTAAATAGGAAAAAGTGTAAAATTTAAAATTAACAAACTGTAACACTTTTTTATAAAATCCAAACTATTTAATTGGTTATGACAAAGCGGAGGAAACCAAATATATTAAGAGGTAAATTAAATAAAACTAAAATTAAACTTTAATAAATAAGTGTTTTAAGAAATTTGATAGGGTAATCAAATTCTATAAATACTTTCTTATACATTTTTAATTTTATGGATTTTATATAAATGGTTTTATTAAGGTATCCGAGACAACCCTAAAATCATGATTTTTTTTAAAAAAATGACAATTTTTTATGATTTTATTTTATGGGCCATCTTATTAGCTTAATAAAAATATCAAGCTTCTTATTTTCCATTCCCTAGAACAAAAACTACAAGTGTTTTAGTAAAAGCAGATGCCATAACTTTACTTAAGATATCAAACTTTAAAATGCATTTTACTCGAAATGTTGTTTTTATCGAAAAACTCAAAAGGGGACAGCGATTGCTCAAAAAGTTTTTAAAAAAATATGCTGAATTTTTTTGTGTATGTTTTGTATAACAAAGAAGTGTTTTAACCATCAGATTTATAAATCACTGTTTTATTACAAAATTTACAGTTTGTTATGTGAATATAATCATTGTTTTATTAAGCAATTTCATAGAATGACTAAGATAAAGTGCTCTAGTTATGGAAAAAATTAAAATATCTATTATCCTGAAAGTCATTTCAAACATGAATAACAAAGTAATACATTAAAATTGAAAAATTGAGAATTTGTTCATTTACTATTTGTACAGAGTGGGCCCCATTTATGTTATTTTTTGTCAATTTTTATCCATTTTTTCCCATTTTAGTTGTAAAAATTTATTTTTCTCTTCTTAATTTTAGCCTCTTTTTCTTAAATTGCACTAAATGTATCTAAAACCCACAAAAAATCTCTATATCTCCGTTTTTATGAAAAAAAGAGGCCGCAAGTAGTCGGATACCTTAAACAACTAATAATTTTGCTGCATATATTTAAATAGCTTATTCCTATATGTTTCTGCATGAATATTATTGTTCCAGAGAATGGAACTGTAATTAAATAAAAACTACATCCATTTTATCAAAAATAATGCTATTAAATTTCTGGTCTACAATATGTGATTCGTCTTCGAGTATTCTACTATAAGTTTATTTGTTTAATTTTAATTTTAAAAGATATAATAAGTAGTAAAAAGTAAAGTGTTCATGTTTGTGTGTGTTTATTTTCAATATTCTTTGAGATATATATTTTAAATTTAAAAAAAAACATTTATGTATAAAATTTACTTTGTAATTTTAAAATTGTGAATACCTCAGAATAATATTCTTTAGAATTTAAAAAAAAAAAAACTCTTAAGTTCTTTAAAGTTTAAATTGAATTCTGACTAGGTTTACCTTACACAGGTTAAAGCAATGCTTCTCAAACTTTCAATATTTGCGACCCAATTTTCAATCTTAATTTTCACACATCTCGCCCTCTTCCATACAATAATAATGTATTAAATAAATTAATAATGTACTTTGTGTGTGTGTGTGTGTGTGTGTGTGGCTCTCTTTAGCTACAACACGACGTTAATTATAAACCACACAAATTATCAAGATAAGTATTAACCCTCTAAGTGGTCTGCACTTAAAGTCTTGCCATTCTGGAGATGCTTCGGAAATGCACCGCACGTATGTTTTTACCGTCAGGTGGGGTTCTCAAAAGTGGTTGAGCCGTATTTTTAAGAATGTGGCTCGGCCGCTTTTGGGAATCTTGCTTGAAGGCAGAAAAAGCATCTCTGGAATGACGGGATTTTACGTACAGACCCCTTGGAGGGTTAAATTTTATACGTAATACTTTTAAGTAACGGATATATTAAATAAGTTACTTTTAAGTAATAGGATACGTATTATGTTACTTTGCTTTTCTAATTTTTAAATTGGAAGGTTGCAATAAAAGTGCAGCATATATTTTTATTATGCCAGAATGTATTTCGTTCTGATTCCTTTCAGTAAATTAATAATTTTTTAAAAATAATATTTTATTCCGGTTTTTTAATATGCTAGCCCCCCCACGTAGAGTTATTACACCCCCTAGGGGAGAAGGTGCGCCACAGTTTGAGAAGCGCTGGCTTAAAGGTTAATTTGACCATCTGAGTCCTTTTTTTAATGCATGCAATGCAGTTTTTCAATATGCATGCAATTATAGACTGGCTTTCAGTTCATTGGTTTATAGATTGCATAGCATATTGAGCAATAAATGCATGCATCTCCGTATGCCTGTTGACACTTTGTAATTTTGAATGACGGTCAAAGAACTAAGTCGACACCTTGTACTACCACATCTCTCTCCACATCTGCCCTACACCAATACGAAAGCTTTGAATCTCGACAAACAAGTTGAAAAAAGGTTTACAAATCATGGTCATGGTACTAAAAATTAAATAGCTGTCAAATCACTTTTTAATTGAAATATAGAGCGCGATCACGGTAAATGATTCGTCACAATCACAAACTCGTGGCCATTATTGTTGTTGTCAGATAACTAATTTGAGTTGTAATAACACAAGAAACCCGTCGTGTGGTATTGTTGATTACAGTTTCTTTCCCGGGAATCCAGGATCCCGGGTTTCCGGAAAATCATGAGATTTCCATATTTTTTGTATTCCCGGGAATTCCCCGGAACGACATGGAGCTGAAATAATCTAAAATAGCTAGTTTTGACTTGACTGTGGATTTCGACCTCCGATATAAGTTTTAGCAGACCGCACTGTTGCAATTTGCCATCGTTCGCCCGTAATTCCTTGGAAGAGGAAATGTTCGTCTGAACTCCTAGCAGTGGGATAAGAGCGCAATTAGAGAAAATGTGTTGTTGTGACTAATGCCACCTGCCTGACGAAGTCAGATCGAGGCCCACGAAATTCATCGCGGCTAAGGGCTATAATTTTTGTACGCCTGCCGTTAGCCTTAGCTTTGAGCCCCATGTAGGTGACAGTACGATTTTGCTCGGTTCCACCCAAATTAAGAGGAAGAAAACCCTGGGGGTGGTCAGGGCCTCCACCTCTCTTCCCCTTCCACCAACCAGACGAGAGAACTCACGACTCGACGGCTATTTAGAATATCCCCATGCCGCAAAGGCACTATACACTTACAAACATCCATGTCTTCTCCGGGATTCAAACCCAGTCCCTACGGCTCCGCAATCAGCATCGCTAACCACTATACCGGTTGGGCGACAGGGGAAATGTAACATCCACATATGTGTGTGTGTGGTTGAGGAGAATTTTACCGAAGGAGAGAGTAAATATTAGTAACTATGTCCTGGTCAGTTTCTTTCTGTTACTGGAACATCTGTTCGTTAACGAAAACTATTTAGTTTTTAAACGAAAATCATTTCGTAGCATGGCTATTCCAGCATGATTATTCTGATAAAGTTCGAATACCTTAATTTACATTAGTAGCGTAAGTACTTATACTTAAAAGTGTTATTTATTTAAATTTTTTTTTCGGATACTTATTTTCATTGTTTACTATTTAATTGAATCAGGAGTTTGAAGAAGGGAATGAACCGCTAAACTGTTCAGGGAAGAAATTTATTTAAAAATCTCGCAACTTTTCTTAATTATTATTTTTCTTAGCCTAGCTTTTGTGTGATATTCTTACATAGATGTTTAGTTTTTTTAGTGAAACAAAATTATAGCAATTTAATAAACAAGAAATCACTTACACTAATAAAATCTCTCAAAAACAAGAATTAATATTTTTAACGTACGTAATAGTGCTGAGAGAGCCTTTTCTGCTGCAGTTATTCATTTCTTGAGAGATAAAAGCATGGATTTCTTAAGTTTTCTCAAATCACACATTAAGAAAGAATAAACATCATATTTTAGATTTTTCTTATTGTTAGCTGTGAGTATAAATTTTGCAATTTATATGTATCTTTTTTTATATAATTATTACTGATATCAATTAAAAATAACTTGTTTTTAAATTTTTCGAAATTTTGATGTATTTCCGGGAATGTGTGTGAGTATTACGTTCCCGGGACTTCATCGAAATTCTCGGAAATGGAAAAAAACCGGGAAATCAGAACCCTACTGTTCATGCATTATAAACTTGCTTCTTGCTTTTTCTAGAAGAGATGTTAATAAGCAATCAAATAAAATCAAAATATAAGAGAATTTGTTGTTACATACAGTTGAACCTCGTTTGTCCGAATCAATTGAGACCGGACACCGTTCGGATACGCGATTATTGGGATAACCGAAAATTGAATGCGATCCATGCAGTATATGAAACCGGACACTAAAAAAATATTGAAAATCAGCACATGCGGTAGAGTGAGTTAATATTAACGTCGCACTGATCAGCTACACGAGGGCTTTTGGCGACGGACCGCGTAATTTTGAACAATGGTCAAGTGACGTGGACGAAACCTGAGATGCCACCCTCCTCTCAACTACCACACCTCACCAAAGGGAGGACGTTTCATCTCTCGGCAGATTTAACGTGCATCGCTGCACTACACGGCGGGTCTTTAGTGGTACTGGGCTCGAAATCATGACATGCCTGCCATGATCGGATACTTTGACCACTAGGCTATCGCAGCCCTCATCACATGTGGGAAACGTGCTTGAAAAAAAAAGAAAATAGGTGCAAAATGTCGCAATATTACCTTTATTAAGGAAAATAATAAATTATTTTTCTCTACCATTGTAAACTTTTTACTGTAAGGTCTCTGATTCTCTGGAGCAGCAGCAGTTGAGTAGGACAGCACTCTGATTGTTGTTCGTACCAATCTCGTCATCATTTAGCATTTGAAATCCACAGTCTTCTGCACCGCATGCCATCCAGGAGTTTCTACATCTTCATCGCACTCTTGAAATCCTGGGATTGATTGGACAAAGTCGGTATTCTCCTCCCTGTGGTCGTCACTGAAGTCTTTTTCACCTTCTAAATCTGGCCTCTGCTTATGTCATGCATTTTTTATATACAGTACATGTAGTTGGGGGGAAAAAACCGGATAAACGACGTTCTACTGTATGGCTTTATATTGGAAGGATCAATCCAAACATATATAAGAGAATTTTTTACACTACATTTAGTTTTCTAATAATATTTTTTTCTCATATTTACCTCCTAGGAACATAGTCAACGTCAATCTTTCTATTTTTAAGGTATCCGACTACGTTCGGAACCGTGATTTTGCAAAAGAGTGTAAATGGAAAATATTTATGATATTTAGTGTCACTTAGATTAGAAAATGTATATAAAATTGTTTTAATAATATTATTACAATAAAAATTTTATTTAAGTACAATATTTTGACAAAAAATTTAATATAGAATGACCAATTGTTAAAATATTCTCCTTTTGTGAAAAACGCTTCTATTATAATAATATTTTGCCTGAATATAGCTCAGACCTATCTACAGAGGCTCAACTAGAATGTTTGAAATATATAACTTAGAAGTGGGTATATATATTCATATTTTACAACAACAGAAGGGTGTAATTTTAAGGAAAAAATGCCGATAATTATATATATATATATATATTTCAGTTGGGGGTAACTCTGAAAATAATGTAAATTTTTCAAACATCCTAGTTAAGACTCTCTGGAGAAGTCTTTAATTTATACAAGCGCGCGCGAAATATTATTGGTTCAGAAGCATTTTTTATAAAGGGAGAACATTTTGTGAAAAAAGATTATTGTAAGTTAATTTTTTGCCTAAATATTGTATTTAAATAATTTTTTGTCAAAATATTCTAAAAGCAGTTTTATACATATATTCTAATCTAAGTGACACTAAATATCATGAAAATTATCCATTTATGCGCTTTTTTAAAATCACGGTTCCCCCCGAACGTAGTCGGATACCTTAATATAATTTTACTTTGTCAATTTTTTTTTTTGATAGAAAGTTTCTTTTTTTAAAAGAAAAGTTTATTTTTTTATTAAGAGTCATAAGCCTTTTCCATAAAATCTTTTTGTATAAAACACTCAATGACTCGTGGATTTTCCAGTTTAAACTACTCGACAGATTTCTGTTACTTTTTTTAGATATAAATTCGTCAAGAGTATTCGGATTTATCTTGAATTCTGTCTTCCTGTGGTTTATTACTAGTAAAAGTACAATGTCGATTTTCTATTGTTTCATTTTCCTCAATTGTACACTATACAATCAGAGGTCACCCTTTTTGTCATTTCAGCGAAAAACGACAAAATGATTTGACAATTTTACTGTTAGAAAAGTTACATACATATATTTTTTTTTATCTTTCTATTCGGTATAACTCTAAAACTTTTTTATTTCCCAGGAATAGTCATCACGCCTAAAAATTACTTTTATTTCATAAACTTCTTTAAAAAATTTTAATTAAAAAAATTAGAGCTCACCTGTTAGTATGACTGTGAGTGAGTGAGTGAGTGAGTGTAGGGTTTTATGGCGCAAGAGCCAATTTTGGCTATGCCTGTTAGTATGACAGTGGTAGCCAAGTGATCAAAATTAAGAACTCGTTGCTGGTATTCTTTTTATCAAGTAGTAGTCACTTAGATTAGAATACATGTATAAAATTGTTTTAAGGACATTATGACAAAAAAAATTATTTAAATACAATATTTTGGCAAAAAATTAAATTAGAATAATCTTTTTTCGAAATGTTCTCCTTTTTAAAAAATGCTTCTATTGTATTAATATTTTGCCTGTATTCAGCTCAGACCTCTGTACAGAGGCTCAACTAGAATTTTTGAAACGCATAACTTGGAAGTCGGTTTATCCATGTTTTACAAAAACAGAAGGGAGAAATTTTAAGAAAATACGCCGATAATTATTTCAAATGGTTGAAACTCAGAAAATAATGTGAGTTTTTCAAAAATCGTAGTTGAGCCTCTGTACAGAGATCAGAGCTATATACAGGCAAAATATTATTAATTTACAAAAGGAGAACATTTGGAAAAAAGGTTATTCTAAGTTAATTTTTTGCCGAAATATTGTATTTAAATAGGTTTTTTTTGTCATAATGCCCTTAAAACAATTTTATACATCTAAGTGAGTAATCTAAGTGACACTAAATATCATAAAAATTATACACTTACGTGCTTTTTTAAAATCATGGTTCCGAATGTAGTCGGACACCTTAAGAGGCGTCGGAAACCTCTATACTTACAATGTTAAATTGACTGTTTTCGATGTAACTTTTCTCAAAGTCTGTTATATGTACATGCTTGAAATTTTTCATACAATTAAAGTACATCTTTCTCATTATACTAATATGAGCTTTTAGCTAATTCTGAATTTTCTAATAATTTATAAAATTATTTATCAAACAGTGAAATTCGCCCCATTTTTCACATAAAAAAATTGTAAAAAGTAAATTTTTGAGTTTTTTTACAAAAGGCTAATTTCAGTTTATATTAGACATCATTATAAATATGTCATAAAGAACTTACATACCTGTGAAAATTATTTTCCCAGAAAAGGTACATCGAACATCAAAAATTTACATTTTGCGATAACTGAATTTTAATGTATAATTACTTTTTTTATTAAAACACACATTCCAACCCATACTCCAAATGATCTATATATATTTTTTTAATCTCATCATCCTTCTCTCTTCCTTTTAAGTCTTTTTTCTTTCCTAACTTCTTTTGTTTTTATAAACATGAATATTTAACCTTTAACAGCCTCTGTTTGTCGAGGCGCTCCATTGGCTGTACTGTGTAATCACCAGGCTCAATATTAAGTTATCTCAAAATTTCTAGTTTTGATACATTTCCCATTTGAAATTATGAAATTGTATCCTATGTACCCATTGATAATACTTCTATATGTACAAATATTTTCTTCGGCACACTAGACCATATTACGTTGTTTACTCTTTCATTGGAATTTTGTGTAACTCCATGTAAACACTTTTTTTGCAATTCTGGATTATATGTTTTGATTTCCATAATTCATTCAACTTTTAAGCAAACTAAAATACTTTGCTTACAGTTTTCGCCATTTAACTGGACATGGCCCAGTTTCAATGATTATTTAAAAATAGATTTTAAGGTCTTCTAATTACCATAGAGGTTAATGTAAGGTATTTTTAGAAAGCTTAAAATCTATTCGATTCGAAAATGTAAGAATCTCGAAATGGTCATATAAAAATTTTCAAAATATTCTCTTTTTATGAAAAATGCTTCTATTAAAATAATATTTTGCCTGTATATACCGCAGACCTCTGTACAGAGGCTGAACTAGAAATTTTGAAATATACAACTTAGAAGTGGATTTATCCATATTTTACTACAACAGAAGGGAGAAATTTAAAGAAAAAAATGTCAATAATTATTTCAATTGGTGGTAACTCTGAAAATAATGTGAATTTTTCAAAACTCTTAGTTCAGACTCTTTGGATAAGTCTTTACTTTATCTGAGCAATATATTATTATTATAGAAGCATTTTTATAAAAGGAGAACAATTTGAAAAAAGATTATTCTAAGTAAATTTTTTGCCAAAATATTGTATTTAAATAAATTATTTTTGTCGTAATGTCCTTCAAACAATTTTATACATATATTCTAATCTTGGTGACACTAAATATCATGAAAAGTATCCATTTATGCGCTTTTGTAAAATCACGGTTCCGAACGTAGTCGGATACCTTAAAGAAACATATAACTTTACAAAATATACTGATATAATAATGTAATGGCATCTATAGTCATTTTTATGAAAATAAACATTACGAGAGAACTCGTAGCTGCCGTAACTGAATAAGAGTCCTGTGTTGAGTGCCGCTTACGAATCATCTCGTTGTGTGTGTGTGTGTTTTTCAATACAAATCATCACATACAAAGATTTTTGTTCTCGTTTTTTTTTTATTTTACAACCACATGGACTGATTTCATCTGGCGACATCCAGATGTGTAATGTTATGTCATATTTTCATGCAATGATCCTCACTGGGAAAAACCTATAAAGCGATGGTAGTTACGAAGAGTTCTAAAGTAATAAAAATGAACTGTGATAAATAATAATTATCAAACCTCAGGAAAACCACCCGTTGGTAAAAGAAAACAGGCTCTACCCAACTTCGAAATCTTCATGCAGAATGCTTACATGTTCTGTAGGGAATAAAATGATGAGAGTGCGTCAATTTATGTAATCATTTACTATCCATTTATTTGATGGCCACGGCAGGAATGCAGTAGAAAAGGCAGCAATTATAATATAAATATACAACAGATTTTCCTTATTTCAATGCTTCTCAAACTTTCAATACTGGTGACCCAATTTTCAATCATAGTTTTCATCGCGCCCCCTTTATATGATAATAATAATATATTGAATGCTATAATAAAATGTATATTGATGCTTAAGTTATAATATTATCTTAATTATAAACCGTACAAATTATATATATATATATATATATATATATAAATAATAAGATAAGTATTAAATTTTGTATATATGTTACTCTTAAGTAATATATATTTTAAGTAATAGGTTAATTATTATGTTATTTTTCTTTCTCTAATTTTTAAATTGAAACAGATTGCAAAACGATATTTAATTAAAGATTTATTTCCTATTCTAAAAGTACAAGTGTCATTGAAAAAAAGTCTAATCTATGTTGCTCTCTGTCATATTCATTACACCTGGCATTCTCACGAACGTTCACTTGAGTCTGGGCAACCTAACGGACGTCTGCACAAAACATGTAAAAATGCTGTACCTTGTATAATTCCAGTCGGTTTTGGTAGAGTCGATTAGCTACCGAATCTATCTAGAATGTACATTTCATAATTCACGCGTTAGCTGTAATTCACGGTATTAAATATTTACGGCAGAGGATTAAAACAAAATCAAAGAAATATTTTTAAATCGCAGCGAACATTCTACGACAATAAAGCATCAACAAGTACATAGACGAGGGCAAATTAATAGCAAGTTACGAATGGGTTAGGGATCCATTTTAAAATACTTCAGAAGGGCTCTCAACTGCCGAAAAAGAGATCTTCATAGATTTCACATCCAGTGACGAAATTAAAGGGCAATTTTGTAATAAATCACTCTTTGAATTTTGGGTAAAGATGGATGCTGAATTTTCTGCACTGAAAACAAAAGCATTTCGTATACTATTACCATTTTCAACATCATACCTTTGTGAATCCGAATTTTCTGCGACGGCTGCTTTAAAGACAAAATATAGATCTCAGCTAAATATCAAAAAAATAACTCACAATTTCAATTTCCAATTTTTAGCCTTCCTTTGAAAAACTTTGTTCTGCAAGACAAGCCCTTGGAAGTAATTAATAATTATTAAATTTGTTCTTATATTGCCTGAAGTACACACTCTCCACACGAGTTTATTTTTTAAAAAATAATAACACATTGTTCTTGATATTATAGCTTAATTATAAGGAGAGTAAAACCAAGTGCATGACAATGTATACAAAAATGTAAAATGATTTTTTGAAATGAATGCTCATATTATAAATAGTTTTGAACGAACTGTAATTTTATGCCTCGCAGAATTAGCATTTATAATAAATATTAAGTAATAAAAAAAAGATATAAAATTCCAATGAATAACAATTGTGTTATTTTTAATATTTAAAGCGAGAAAACTTCAAAATGTTTTCGCCCAGGATCAGGTCTGCACTCGATACTTGCATTAATGGTCGCGCGGAGTGACTCACCCCAATTTTTTTTTTACAATTAATTTTAACATACACGATAAAAATTACAATTTCTGTGAATAATTTAACTAAGAGAGAATAAACTTACCCATTTCAATGATTTTTCAATTTTTCTTTGATAATTTGAGAAAAAATCCAATAAAACTGAACTAAATTGTTCCAAATGTGCGCGACCTTAATAAAGGACACAAATCAAAGACACTTTTCGCTAACATTACAGGAATGTTATTTGCAAGCAAAACTGTCTCATTTTGTTCACGTTATTGTATTTTTAATGTCCTTTGATGATCGACAAATATTCTGTTGAACTTTTTCTTGCTTGTGTCTTTTAGACAGGATGAAGTGCATCTTGTGGTACTATTATGGCTTCATATTTTTCTTGGTGGAGTACAAAATGTAGCTGTTGAAAATTTTCCTTTTGTTTCATGTTCATTGCTTTTCTCAAATTTAATTTCGCTATCATGATTAATATGCATTTCAGCAAGTGTTTCCCTTGTTTGATCAGTTTCAATTCCCTTTCAGAGAGATCACAGATACCCAATTCTTTTTTTAGATTCTGCTCATTTACATTTATAAACCATAATTAGTCGTACAACATCGCAATTAAAACCACTAAGTTATTCATAGGAGAAAATGCAGCATGTTCAAGAAAATATTTTTGAACAAATGTGGACGCGCCAGGAACTCAGTCAAAACAAGTACCTTAAGATTCTATAAAAAAACGTTTGCCACTCCCAAAAAAAGGAGATATGTGATCAATTCATTTTAGTTCCCATTAATACTGTCATATTGGAGGATTCTCTGCCAATGTCATTGGTAACAAATAAACAGTTTCGTGATCCTGAGGTGACTCTGCGCATCGCTTCTGTATTAAAAGTGTATTCAATATAAAAATATGGATATTAGTTCTAAAAAATAATTGTGTAAAACGTTTTTCATTATGCATTACATGTTTCAGAATACTCATAAAAATAAATCTTCGCTAAATAATCCTTCAAAGTGCTCAATATGCTTATCCATATATCATAAAACTCTTTCACATTGAAAAAAGCGCAACAGAATTATATAACTTACAACTTCCCTAAAAAAATGGGGATGCAGATAACCATACCAGTAAGTTCGAAGGTCAGCAAAGTAGTATTTTAGGTTAAAAGAAACGTTATAAAAAAATCTCTCATCGTAGGATTACAGCAAAGCGAACAAAATATTTTTTTTTATTTGATTATAGGATCAAAGATGGCTAATGAGCGTTTAAAGTATAATCTTTTATTTTTGATGACGTTTTTTCTCCAGATGATATACAGAAATCATATCAATGTATAAATTTGTATTTTATTTTTTATTATGTCAAAAAGTATTTTGTTTTACTTCATTCCAGTAAATTAATTTTTTTTTACCTTTTATTTTTGATATGCTCGTGCCCCTCTCGTAGGGTTCTCGCGCCCCCTAGGGGAGCGCTCCCCACAATTTGAGAAACACTGCCTTATTTAGAACATCTTCTTCCCACATAAAAGAAAACTTAAGAAGACTAGGTATTTTTTGTCCAGTGTGTTCCAACAACCCAGTATTTTGCGTTGATCCTTGCGTTAAAACACATTATACACAGCAACAACAATAAAAATATTTCTATAATTTTTAGAATACATTCATATATATATATATATATATATATATATAATTGTCTAAGCTATAATTTTAATAAAAAAATTAACAATTTTTTCCCACTATATAAATTTTTCATTTATACTTTCTAATAATTCCTAACTGAAATGGAGATATGTAATCACAATCTAAAATTGCAGCCCACACTACGAGATATCTTAAATCTAGTAATTTTGGTACACACGCTTACCACGAGATGTCTCATACTTGACAGTTAATAGGTTAAAATTATGAAGTAGTCGCTAATAGCTCTTGTGTTATTTCCATGCGCAACATTAATTTTAAAAAAAAATGCAAAAACTATTAACGCGAGTTCTCTTTGATGAATTCTTCAGATAAATGTTTTTTCCTCAATATTTTTTTAATTATTTCTTTTTATTATAAGTACTGTGATTTCCGGATTAATATATCAACATAATTTGTATTTTCACATCAATGTGTGGCTACAGCAGCCTAGTGGTTATGGTCACAAACTCGTGATTGGCAGACCCATCGTGTAAAGGGAGCTGATGTACGTTAAATCTGTCGAGTTCAAAGTTCTCTCTTTGCCTTAGTGCAGGGGTATCTAACCCAAATGACCTTGCGGGCCACTTCGGAAAAACATTATAATCTCCCGGGCCGCACATAAAATTTGTAGAGATTTATATCAGATTTGGAAACAAAAAAACATTTATTGAGTGAAAATTTAAAACAGAATGAATTATTATTATTGTTTTCATTATTTTTCATCTATACAGACATAGATAATATAATAATGTTTATATAATATAATAATGCAATGATCAAATAATGTTTAAAATATTACAGTTGCCATTTTCTTAAAAATTACGGTGTTACTTTTGAATTGATATTTCGTTTACTCATTGCTGAAATTTGATAGTGCTGCCATTCGCGCAAGCGATTAAGTATATATTTCCCTTTTCTTAACCATCCTTAATATCTTTTTAAACTTCAAAAAACATCTCTGACTGCCTCTTGCTTTTTGGGCACTCCAAACAGAAAAGGAAGAGAAGAAACGAAAGTCGCACACACAGAGAATCATGTACTTTCCTAGTAAGGGATATGCATAATGCAATTCGAAATTTATTAAAAAAGTAATTTACTATAGTAAAATCAAATGTAACTGTTCGATAAAATATAAATCTCTTTTAATCTAAAGGACATTTCTATTATCAAAAAGGATTTATTTTAAA